>CM035790.1:15054920-15607420 GCA_020466265.1 Siphamia tubifer
ATATATATAAAATCTCCCTCTTACATCACACCTGGAAGCCATTACATCATTATCAGGCTTCTGAAGAGCTGATCAATAGTTGAACTAAGTGTGATAGAAGAGGGAAATAGTAAAACATGCAGGACACTGGGCCATGAGGACTGGATTTTAGAACCAGTGGACTAATGTAAAGTGCTTTGAGCCCCATGAATGTGGAAAAGTGCTATGTAAGTGCATTTACCATTTAGTTTTGTTTGTTTCTTTTCTCAGTGGCTGAGTGAAAAATATAATATATGTTTATTAAGATGCATAAATAACTGATCAATAAGGTTCTGTACCTTCAGAGAAACCTCTTTTTCATCCAGTGGACCAATCAGGTGAGGTTCAATGTGAGACCACTTCTTCTGCATGAGACGTTCTTTTCTGTTTTGTCTAATAGTTTATTAAACACACAGGATACATGAGCACTAAGGTTGATTGAGGTACAAATTGTTTTTAACATTTAGTCAGAAATATTGAAGATAAACATTTGGTCTTTATGATGTTTTATAATGTTGTCCATCATTTACCTATAGAAGATGAGGGCGATTGCTGTCACCACCACAACACTGACGCTCAGAACAATCAAAATCACATTCTGCAGATTTCGACCTGAAAACACAACACCAAACACACACACACACATACACACACACACAGTTATATTACATAACAGGAAGGTCCTTGGAGCTTTCAGCACTTTCTCAATTAATCTTATATTTATTCCATCTGAAAGTTTTTCATTCATGTCAATCTGTGAAAAATATGATGTAGAAATTCTGACATTTGTTACCGTTTGGATTTCGTGGTTTGGCAGAAGGCAGATGATTGTCTTTCCAGAACAGGTCAGGATTTGTCTCTATCAGTGTGGTTTTATTTTGTGAAGTGTCAAACACAAACAGATTTTCATACTGGCAATAGACAGAGACAAAGACAAAGTATGAAAATACAGGTTCACATTTACACTGGTTCTTTTATGTACAAATGTAGATCTATGTGGAACCACTTGAAAGAGCTTTTTTTTAAGCAAGTCCAACATATCTTTTTTTTTGTGTGTAATTGGAGAATCTTAAAAAATGTGAAAACTTTTCTGGAAATGGTTTGTATAAAAAGACAGTCAAAATATATTTTAGTCTTAAAATATGAATGAACAAAAAGCTGTCTCACCTCAAAAGTGAGTCTTGACATGTACATGATGGAGAAGTTGGCGTCTCTGTCACCGTACTCATCAAGCATATAGTGTCCACCCATACCTGGTTACATACATACAGTGCAAACAAACAAAACACATAATATATTTAACATTTTTACAGAATCTGCCAGAAATCACATTTGACATTAAAGTAAACTGTGTTCTTTACTGTATATTTGAAGTTAAGTCAACTAAAATAACCTGAATATATAATTTCATAAAATTGAAAAAAAAAGAAAAAAAAAGATGCAGCCTTTTTTATTAAAACATGTAACAATTTTCATCAGCAGATATATTTTTTAGAAGCTATACAGTACTGTGCAAAAAGTATTGGGCCACATTTAGCCATGTTGTTTTTGCAAAGTTGATATTCACAGATAGATAGATAGATAGATAGATAGATAGATAGATAGATAGATAGATAGATAGATAGATAGATAGATAGATAGATAGATAGATAGATAGATAGATAGATAGATAGATAGATAGATAGATAGATAGATAGATAGATAGATAGATAGATAGATAGATAGATAGATAGATAGATAGATAGATAGATAGATAGATAGATAGATAGATAGATAGACAACTTTATTGTCTATTTCAGTTAAAAACAGACATTGGCTTAATTGAAATAAAAAGAGAAACATTCACCTATACATGTACAACATTAAGAAAAGAATGCAGTCAGTACACTGTATATCTGTATGTATATACATTTTTTTTTTTTTTCTCAAACAACAACAAAATACATCAAATATGAACAGAGCCTTTAAAGACACTCTAAATGGAATGTAAAGATTAAAGTCACTATTTAGTGTGACCTCTGACCCTATGACAAGAAGCAGCAGAAACAGAAAGATCTAACATGTGTTCAGTAAAAGCTGGTATAAAACATCAGAGGGAGGCTAAACAAACTACTACCACTGCAGTTTATAGTCTCTGAAGCTTTTGTTTTCAGCGCTGTACAGACTTATCCAGGTTGATTCTTTATACAGACTGAGAAATGCACATGTGGAGTTATTAGTATAACTTTACATTATAACAGGGCACTTGTGAATAATTAGTTAATCATGTATATATAAGCAAAAAATTTGGATAGGACTGCATAAGCATTGCTTCATCCTATTCCATTTTAAACAAACTTTTCAAACTTTTGTAAATGAGGTTCTTTCTTATTCATTAGGATTATTATGGACAGTAAACACAGTCTATACATGTTTTGTGGAATCGTTCTGTTTAATGTGTATTATGGTTTGTTTTTGTCATGACTGCAAAATAGTTTTTTTTCTGCTTTATTTTTATTTTGTTTAAATATTCAAACTAACATTTAAAAGAATTATGTTGGCCCAAAACTGAACAGAACTGTAGTTTATAATTAGTACAGTCAAAAATTACTTTAGTTTCAAGCTTCTATTTGTGCTTAATTTTTCATTCCTGAGTCTCTTGGAGCCTTTTTTTCAGTTTGTTATAAAGAACACTATTCTTTTTGTCTGTATCGTCTTATTCAGTTCAATATAATGGAATAAAATCTAGCTAATCCTCAGTTTTTAGAATTGAAAAAAATGATGTTTAATAAGTTACTCTGACACGTTTCCAAAGCCAAAGCCGTACAGGATAATTTACAGAGATTTTAGAGTTGTCTTTTACAACCCTGTCCAAAGGTAAATCTAGAAAATTAACATAAAGTGTCTTTTTTTTGTTTGTTTTCTTTTACATTTCAGCTAAATTGACTGTAACACAGATATGCCGCTCTTGTCTACAGTGGAGTTTTCACAACATATCATGGTATGGGCAACAATAATAAGCAATATAAACAGAGGTATGTAAATGATGACTCGATGTTGATTAAATATTCTCTCACTGTGAGACTTTTATATGATTCAAGTTGATTCACTTCAATTAAAATGTCTCTGGAGAAATTAAATGGAATGTTATCAGGAACAACTGTGCTTTACCTGCTGTGAAAAAAACCTTCACCTCTGCTTATTGTATGTTTGGTTAGTGTTTGTTAACTTTCTTTTACATTATGATTCTACCTCCTATTGTCTTACTAGGCTTGGGTTATCAGTAATCATACATACCATCAAAGGAGACATTTGCAAATGGATTGTCACTCAGAGGAACATCAACAGACCCTTTGTTACGATGACTGAGCATCCTCTCTCTTAACACTTTTCCAAACAGCAGAGCTCCATCATGATACCCAGCCACATAGTCATTTATCTGGCCAATAGATTAAAAAAAAAAATAACACTTAGTTAGCAGCAACCTGTTTCCTTCATAGTGCTGTGTATTCATCAGAGGTGCAGCTCACCGTATCGTTCCATGGACTTGGTCCATTATAGTTTCTCTGTGGCAGCGTGATCACCAGCACGTTTTCCATTTCCTTAATGGATGTTTTATTGTCATAATACTCAGGGCTGGTGGAAGATATCCAGAATTACTTCCATACATTCAAAATGTGACATTTCAATGTATATTATATCCATCTGAGACCCAGTAATGCATTTTAATCATCTGTAATGGACACAGCTTTCACAGCTTTATTTAAAAAAAAAACAAAAAACAAAGAAAAACTGCAGAGGAAAATCCATAAAAGATGTATGTAGAAAAAACTGTTGCATCATTCTATTTCCAATAAAGGCAGTTATTTAATGATTTTTTTAAAAAAGAGCCAAAAGTTTTACATACTGGGTCTGAGGAGGATATTTTGGCTCGTTATTTGACAATAAAAACATAGATAAGACTTACTTGAAGATATCAAGGAGGATGAAAATGATGTCTGGGTCAATTATTTTAACGTCCTTCTTTATTGAGACAACGTCATTAGTTCCCCCACATAGGATAAAAACTGAAATGAACCAATCACTTTATTAATAAAATGACAAAGCTGGATTTGATTCAGACAGTGTTGTGTATAATTAAAATGAAGGAAAACTGTGAAGGTTTGTATGTAACATACACAGTAAATTTTGCAGTGTTAAATCAACAGTTAGAGAGTTTATTTAACTTCTTCTAGAGTGTATTTGGTCCCATTGTCTCCAAATTAACACTGCAAAATCTACAGTGTACTCACCATGTTAACCACTGTTTATTTTTACTTATAATGTAAGGTTTATACAGTAATATGTTCTGACCTGATACTTGAGTTATGTGCTTTCTATGTTAACCATATGAAGCACAACTTTAAAAAAAAGTCAGTAGACATTCTTTTTAAAAATCCTGTAGATGGAGCACATTGTCTTATAATCACCTGTTCAAAACGTGTACTAAATGATTTTTTTTAATAGTATTTGGCCTTAACCAGAATAACGGAACATGTCATCATAAAAACAGTGAATCAGCTTGAAAGCAGTTAGACATGCTATAACATTTCACATAAATATGCAACCAGGTGAGGTTTTGCCAATTCATCAAAGTACTTGAAAAATACTGACCGTTGCTGTGTCTGTTCTGTCCACGTAGAGCATTATATAGTTCATTCTTCCCACGCAGCATTTTTCTATCTATATTTGTTGCAAAAGTAGCAGATCCTGCTTCTAGTGCATTTATGTACCTGTGGCAAAACAACAAATACTGTAGATCACATCAAAAAGGGAAACTGTTAAAAATATAACTGTAAAATTAACAATAGGAAAATTTTAAAATTGCAACATAAAAAAAAAAAACTAAGTAAAAGTACATTGCAAAGTTGTTTATTTGAGAAGGTTTTTGGGCTAATGGGAAACAAAACAAATATAGCTGTAGTTTTTAGAAAATATATAGAGATTATATAGTTCTATTGTTTTGAGAAAATAAAGCTGGAAATTAAAAAACAATGTGGTGCCAAATTAATAAAAAAAAAAAAAACAATGTTAAAATAACAGCCTCTTAGTTTGTTGTTGTTTTTTAATTATGAAATACATAAAGAAGCAAACATTGAACTGTTTCAGATTTTAAATATGTAAAATAACAGGTGGTTCAATTGGTAGAGCAGGTCAACCAGTAACCAAAGGGTTGGCAGATTGAATCCTACCTCAAACTTTTGACATGTCCTAAATTGCTCCCAGTTTAGGCATCATGCAGATACAGGCCAGTAAATTTACTGTTTATATTCAATGTTAAATGGACATGTTTAAAATGTTAAATCTACATGTCACTGTTACACTTCGATGTGATTTTACAGGATTATTCAGACACAAAACACAAACCCAGTATAAAACATTCTATTGAAAAGTAAAACAGTGACTGAGGGAAAACCAAAAATACAACCATGAAAACAGGAAATAGACAACATGTACACAACATATATACATATACACATGTTGTATTGTTTTTCTTTTTACATAAAGGTTTTAAGCTATAGGGAGCATGTTTTTTTGTTTGTTTATTTGTTTTTTAGATCAAATTTATTTGTATATTTTATGTGTTATGTTTTTATTAGAATAGGTAATCTGATCAGGGACTGGGGTTTCATACCTCCTATGTATTCACACCTACAAGTTTGTAATAATGTGTACTGCATTGTCCCTGCTAAATAAATTACAAATAAAATAAATCAAATATTTTTTTCCCATAAAAAACAAAACAGGATTTTTCTTTTTTTTCTTTTTTTTTTTTTTTTAACAGAGTGGACTCACCAGAAACAGTCCTCAGATGCAATGTGTGTCTTCTTGTAAACATAGACTTGCAGCCACAGGTCAGGTTTGACTGGCTTTGAGGTTGTATTAAAAAAATGCAACAGTAAATCAGAGATCTTGCGCGCCGGAGGCAGAATTCGGGTCAGTTTGGGCTTATAGTTACATGAGAGACCAAAGCTTCCAGCAGAGATGACAGGAATACTCAGTTTCAGACCAATTTCTTCACTGATAACAAGACATGACAAGTTAGAAACAGTGAAATGGGTCATTGTTTGCAATTAAATACACCTCGAGTTATACTTACTCTACTAACTGGAAGGTGGCATAAGTGCAGGATGGGCCAAGCATCACACAACCAACTTCTTCATTTTGCTGCACAAAGAAAATACCAGAATACTTCACATCAACTAAACATCCAGTCCTAACGCTTTTGATTTGCATTGATATAATGGATTTAAATAAACATGCTGCTACCAAGTTTTATTATAGTTTAGCCAGACTTACATGTAATTTCTTGAGTATTGCCACACCCTCACAGCTGCTGCTCCCACAGCCCTGCCGGTTGTACATGGTCGTATTGAACCCATAGTAGTTTGCCGTCAAATTAAAGTTTAATCCTTGAGTCACAGAAAGAAGATAACAGTTATTACTATTCAAAATAAAGTCATTAATCATTCTGTTCTTTTGAGATTAGATTAGACTCAGTGTATTGGTGGAAATTCAGATGTGGGGAAAAAAACACATTTTAGTGCAGCAAAGAAAGAGAATAAAATTTTTAAAAGAAAATAAAGACAAGAAAAGAAAAGAAAAGAAAATGAATCTATTAACACGACTGAAGTTTTGCATCATTGTAATGACCATAATTATTTCCTCTTTCATTCCTGTTATAAAATCTGTCATTACGGACAACATTCTTCTTTTTATTTTTTAAAAGTTTTGCATAGTATAAGGTTACATTAATATATCATAAGGTGATATTTTATATTTTATGAGTATAGATCAAACATGTTTTGATGTTAAAAGAAATTACCACTCTATGATATTATACTGTAAAAACAATTGGCTGTAGAATTAACAGCAAAAAGTAGTAAAATTGCAGCAGAAAAAAAAAATTCTATAAAAGTCTACGTTTATACGATGAAAACAGAAGGCGCAAAATTCAAATTTTCATCCACGTTTAGACGAGCGTTTTCAGGAGGAAATCTTTGTATATATGAAGACGCAACAGTGGGTAAAATTTAACTGGATGTTGTCTCTGTTGGGCTATGGTATGAGTATAAATTCTGTACAAATGTTAAAATGACTCCTGTCTTATGTTCATTTGGAACTGTCGGTATCTCCTGTTGAAGCCCTAAACATTAGCAGGTGAGCTACATTACAGCTGCTCTTACACCTATCATTATAGTTTAATCAGCCCAGCCATACCTGTGTTTGATATGTTGGACCTTAACTATGGGGATCTAATTTATTGTGTGAACGTATCCATTTTACTGGAGCTGTTAGAGCAGCTTGAAGTAAAGGTGTATGTCGCATCAAGGAAGGGGTCTTCAGATTTTTGCATTTTCAAACCCCAATGGTGCAGTTGCCATGTAAACGAAAGACACGTCCAATAAAATATTTAGTCATTTTTAGCCGTAATCGTCCTTGTGTAAACGGCCCCGAAGTCAAAATACAATGCAAAGTTGTTCATTTGAGAAGAACATTGTGTTAAAGATTAAACCAAACATAGCTGTAATTTTTACAGGAAGACTATATTAACAAAACCTGATTTGTGTGTAGAAATGAGATGTTTCTATTGTTTAGAGACAATAAAACTGTACATTCAAAAACAATGTGGTGATATTTAAATTGCAAAACTACAAATGTTAAAATAACAGCCTATTTGTTTTTTTTATATATATATATATATATATATATATATATATATATATATATATATATATATATATATATATATATATATATATATATATATATATATAAAAGGAAACATTTAACAAGTTAAGATTTTAAATATGTGAAATAACAGGCTGTTGTGTTTCAGTTGGTAGAGTTGGTTATTCAGTGACCAAAGATTTGCCAGTTCAAATCCTAGCTTCTTTTCAAGACACTGAACCTTAAATGTCTCCCAGTTTAGTCCTGGTGGATTTAGAAAACACTATGCAGGTCTATGTAAGAGGTCGTCCATTTAGTTTTTACATTCAATGTCAAATATACATATTTAAAGTGTTATATGTACATGTTTAAAATGTTAAATCTACATGTTACTCTATAAATGTGATTATGGTTTCATATGGTTTTTACAAGATTATTCTGGCAACCACAGATGCCAGTTTTTTGTTTGTTTGTTTGTTTGTTTGTTTTTTGAGTTTTTCTTTTTACAGTGTACATACAGTTTATTTTATTTTATTATTTTTATTACAATATGTACATTGAAATATATCCAGTACCAAAACACAACATTTTATTTCATAGGTAACTATCAAATGATTAAACCTGAAAAGTGTGTGTGTGTGTGTGTGTGTGTGTGTGTGTGTGTGTGTGTGTGTGTGTGTGTGTGTGTGTGTGTGTGTGTGTGTGTGTGTGTGTGTGTGTGTGTGTGTCTGGTATCAGAATCAAAATTCAAGAGATACAATTCAGTATCTCTATAACAAATGTAATTTAAGTGACTAATTTGTTATTTTTTAAATTGTGGATCTTAGTTTAACCAAATTAGATTAAATGAAGCCTCGGTCAGACGTATGTTTTACAGTATGTATATATGTATATATATATATATATATATATATATATATATATATATATATATATATATATATATATATATATATATATATATATATATATACGTAGCCATCTGTGGGTCTCTGTTCAATGGTTTGCTTCTAGCTTTTGTTTTTTCTTACAGTTGTTTAAAACATACCTTTTTATATGCTTGGAACTGGTTTCAATAACCCTTTAACTCCAGAGACTTTAGCAGTACCACAGTAAAAAAAAAAAAAAAAAGAGCAACAAAATGAACAAAAACATCCAAAGTGATCAATAAAAAATTAACAAAAAACTAATAAACCAACAAAAATAATAAGTAACATGAACAACGTAAGACACAAATGGAACAAATCTGAAGAAGAATCCTAACATAAAAAATGAAATGTAGAAAAATATACAAAATAAGCCAAAAAAAAGTAATAAATATTTCCCAAACAACAAATACTATGAAACAATTAAAAAGAAAGAATTTGTATTGTAATTAGGTTCCAATAGTTTTAGTTTTGGATTTTTCTTTGTTTCTAAATCAGTTACTTTTTGACATCTGTTTTGTTCCATTAACAAAACCCAGTAAAAACACAGATTTACATGTTTTTTTCTCTGAATATTTAAACTAAACAATCCATTCAGAATGCGTCAGCACTGACTCATCAGGGGTTAAAGGGTTAAGCATCACAATATCTCAGTCTAACAGGCAGATATTTGTTTTATATTTGTTGTCTATTAGATCCATATGGTGTCATTTAGGAAATCATACCAACTGCAGCATTCTCCAGACTGTCCTCTGCTATAGCTTGTTTCACAGCTGTCTCCACAAAAGGTCGACTCCACGCATATGTGTTGTCCTCCAGCAGCACAACGTTCATAGTAAACACAGGTTTTTTTGCTATGCAGTCATCAAGCATCTTGTTGGCGACCACTACCATCACCAGCACCCCCAGGTAAATAAAACTGTGTGAGCTGTACATCTCGATCAAGAAGTTCTTTTTCTCTGAGAAATCTGTCTTTTGTGCTATTTCTACATGACAAAAATATATAACTAAGTTCACTTAAACAGAAAAGCGGTTGTAGTTTGTTACATTTATCTCTCTGAGAAGATAATCTCCATGACAAAATCAGAAAAAAGAAAAAACAGAGGTGAAAAAAAAAAGCTCCTTGATGACTGAGCAGTGAATGCGTTTGTCTCCTGAATGAAGGTCCAAAATCCAGAAAAAGGAAACTAAATATTAACCACAATTGCTTTTAAAATACAAAAGGAACTAAAATACAAAAGGAAAGACATAAAAATCAGAAATACGTATCTTCACAGCTCTTGTTCCTTTGTTGAAAGTGTGAGGTTGATAATCCTCCAGCTTGCTACATGCTGCTCTACCTGTCCTCCATATGTTAATGAACAACTGCCAGGTGACAGTGAACCAGTGGCAGGGAGGGCAGCGTTGAGAAAACTCCCACAGTCCATCTGGACTAACGCTTCACTTAGAAACATACTGATCCCATAATTCATCCTATTTGTAAACATGAAGTGGACGTCTGTCTGAAGTTTATACCACCTATCTGAGTCTGAGCCAAAATCTTCTTCATATCAGAGAAAAAAAACAACATTGTATTATATATTCATAGGCTAAGGATAGGAAAACATATCATTTTTGGATTGATTTTAAAAAAAAAACATATGTAGATGGAGGAAATGGCATGTTTGTAGTTATACAATCTTTCATGTTCCAAGCTGTGATAGAAGAATAAGCTTCCATTTTGCGAGGGGCAAAGGTCACCAGAGGCCATAAAAGCAAAGGCTTGAGTGGAGCTGATAAATATTGTCTGCTATAAAAGCAGGGTGGATTAAGCCAGTAAAAATCTTGACAAAACTTCTCGTAAAACCTAGTTACTTCATTTAAAAAAAAAAAAAAAAGACTGATTCTTTTTCAGTTTCTTCAATCACAGAAAAATGACTGATGTTATAATGGAAAAGGGTTAGAATCAGTGAAAATGATTAACCCAAGTTTTAAACAATAAAATGTCATTTTATATTGCTCTTATCATTAGTCATTTCCTGCACACTGTCCAGTCATCTTGCAAAAAACTTTAACCTTTTCCTGCATAGTGGTCACAGTGGACAGTTATTCAAATCTATTCTGTTTTATATTCATGGATTTTCTTATTTTAGTTTCATATCAACCAACACAGTGGACGCTTATGCATTATCCCTTAAACTGCAATTCATACCATTACTTTAACTTTGCTGTTCTTGATAAAGATGATCTGCAGTAAGATGTTTTTGTGTGAAAACACTAATTGTTATTAGACTGTAATTAACAGTTCTTTAAACAGACAAAAAAAATGCATATTATTTCCATGAAGTGAATACTAACTCGTATTAGAGGATATTAGAATGTGAGAAAACATCTAATTGGCAGTATTAAAATGTTTTTATTGCAAAGTTTCCCATATGAATTTCCATATCAATATTATATTTTAAATATACATTTATTTGCTTTAAATATTAAATGTATATTTTTGTAACTCCTTAAAAACAAAACAAAAAAACATTGAGTGCATTGGAGGGTTTTTTTTTTTCATACTTAAAGAGAAACTTCTTTTTTTTTATGTTTTGGCTAAGATTGTCTTAATTCATGCATGAAAGGGTTAATATAATAAAGCAATGTTTCAGTCTTTTACAAGCAAAGGTTTAAGAACAACATGACAGGCAAATGGTCTACCGTAACAGAGATAGACAATGAGGGGCTGGGCAAACAGGGGATCATACAACTGTGTTTATCTGACAGTGATTAACAGGCTCCATCCACTTACACCACCACCCCCCCTTTGTGATAAGTGACATGTCCTCTATTGATCAGCTTGTTGTTTTTTTATTGTCATGTCTTTTATTGTTATCAGTTAATCACAACCTGCTTCTATTTTATTATTATTTAGTTCTGGATGACCTTTCTTCCCTGACCCTTATCTAGTAATCTATGATAACTTGCATGGTCTTTTGTTAGTATTATTCACATGTTTTCTATGCACTTATATGGGTTGTGTATCAGAAGCGGAGCCAGACATTGTGAAGATCCTTGTCTTAGCCCAGAGGAGGGTCTGGGGGTGTTGAGCCCCATTTTCTCATAACGTTGTATTTTGTAATAAACATTAGATTAGATTAGATTAGTCTTTATTGTCATTGTACTGGGGGTACAATGAAATTTGAAGGTGCTCACGTGGAGCTATAGTTATACCACAAATTTAAAAAGTAAGACAGAATATACATAAGGGGACAGAACAAAAACGACATAACAAAAACAAAATTAGGACCTAATAAAGGCAGAGGTAACCAAAACAGGGACAGAGAGGTAACTGTGATAGTGTAATAAAATAAAATATATATAAATATAAAATATATGTGCTGTAAATATGCTGTACAGATAAAATATAAAAATATATGTGCTGTGTATATATAATTATGCTGTACACATATACCAAAATGTAATAACTTTTTCATTTCATTTTGTAATAAACTGCCCCAACGCATTTTGTAATACATTTTGCTGCATTATGTAATACGTTATTACATTTTGCAGCAGCAGGGTGCTTTGGTGGTGTGGCATTAAAACTCAAGGAGCTGTTTGGGAAACATTCCAAGTGGTTTATGGCTTGGCTGGTAATTAGACATATTAGACATGGACAATTTCAAATTACGAATATATTTTGGAAATAGAAATGCGGCAAAATGCATTACAAAATGTGTTGTGCCAGTTTATTACAAAATGCACTGTTATTACAAAATACTTCTTAGATGTAATTTCCTGTATTCTTATATTATTCCTATATAGTGCATTTTAAGGTGACCTGTTTGACAAATCCTAACCTCATGACATAGATATAAAACACTACAGTATTTAAGCATGTTAGAATGGTCAGCCTCAGGTGCCACAGCCGCCATCTTGGTACAGGGAAGATATAACCAACTGATGTTCATGTAAGTAGCGTTACCCCCATATAAAGATGGCACTAATTAAACTGAGACATTCATTCCAATAGACAGGGGTAGTCAATGCAATGTGTTTTATATCTGTGACCCCATGACATGAAAATAAACATTATTAAATAAAGAGACTGAGATGTTTCTTTCCCACAAGGCAACTCTGTTTAATGGAACGAAAATGTTTTGCAAATGAGTACATATTTAATACTGGGTGAATATTAACAACATTATGAATAAAATAGCAGAGGATCTGAGTTATAATACTTTCATTATAGTTTAGTTTTAGTTAGTCTTGACTTTTTTCTCTAATTCAGTTACTTTTAATTTGTTTATAAACAGGTTTACTAGTTTTTATTAGCTTTTTTCTCAATGCTTATTTTTTAGTCTAGTATTAGTTTTATCGTACATTTTATTTTCCTCACCATCCTATTTTAAGAAAAGTGAGGTGTGGATCAGCTGGATCAGGTTGAGGTGCGTCATTGACTGAGCAGTAGGGGTGTGACGAGACACTCAGCTCACGCGACGGGACACGAGATTGGGTTCACGAGATCGAGACAAGATTTTAAGAAAACTAAATTACAAATTATATGAATGGACAACAGACTTATTGTACTGAGTTGCACATGGATTTTTAACTTTTAATGAACTTCTTCCTTTTAATGAACTTCTTTCTCTACAAATTCAAACTAAATAAAATGTTATAAAAGTTAAAATATAATAAATAAAATTAAATATTTCTCCTTTTTTCAAGTGCAGACAATATGTGAAAAACAAAACGTTCTTCTCTGTCAATACAGACTGAAAATAGTTCACCAGAGCCTGACCTACTATGTCACTGACATGTCACTTCTTCCTCTACAAATTGAAACTAAAATAAAATGTTAGAAAAGTTAAAGTAAAACAAATAAACTTATATATTTCTCCTTTTTTCAAAATCAAATCTGGCGCTTGACTGTGGAAGTTGAGGTCTGAATGTGTTGAGGTCCGAATGAGGAAATGCACCCCCACCAGGTGCATGTCCTCCAGCAGTGCACTGCAACCAGCTCCAGGCCACTTCGCCACTTCCTGGACTGCACCTTCTCCCACAGCACACCAACCACATCACCAGGGCAGGGACCCGCCCATGTATAACAGATGCCAGGGGTCAGTTGCGATGTCTGCAACCCACCGACCCATTTTGAAAACACAGGAGTCTAATGCCCACGCGAGTCAGAGGGTTTCCCAGAATCCCCAGGTGGCTCTTTCTGTCCTCCTGTTCTTATTTGTTCATCATCACCTCAATATTTAAGTTCTCCTCTTTCCTTCACCCTTTGGGTTATTACACTCTACACCTTGTCCCCTCCTGGGTGGCCACAGATGTTCCAGTTGTCCAGATACTTGTCAGCCCTGGTTCCACTTGGATCATACTTCTAGACTTGTCTCTTGTTTATACAGCGTTGCTGTCACTTTTAGTTTATCATTTTCTCGGCTTATGTTGCTCATTAAAGAGCTTGAACTGTACTCTACCTCTGTCTGACTTTGGGTCCCTCCACAAGTCGCAACTTAACACACCAGTCAAAAAATACATTGTGGATGAACTTTACAATGATGTTCAATGATGTAAATGTGTGAAGCATTTGAATATTTCCTTATTTACAGTATATAATACAGGTGAAAAATTGGTAATATCTGGAGGAATCTGTTTGTGCAAGGGGCAAAGCAGGCAATAAAATCAGGCATTTCTGTGGAAATTAGTGCATGGGCTCAGAAACAGTCCTTGTTCACAGTTCACTTTGCTGTACACACATGCAGGATAAAGCTCTATCATGCAAAGAATGTGAACATGATCCAGAGACAGAGCATCTTCTTTCATTAAAATACCACTCTGGTAGTATTGGGGGGGGGTTACACGAGTGCCTTGAATGGGCAATGGGCACATCAGTGAAAGGTACATATGTATCAATACAGATATACGGCATCTGAGGGTCCAGGTACTGAACTGACCTGTTTGTGGCCCAGAACTTTCACCAATTACAAACTTTTGACCATTATGACAATGAAAACTACAATAAAGGCAAGGCAAATTTATTTGTATAGCACATTTCATGTACAGGACAACTCAAGGTGCTTTACACAAAAACAGAAACAGAAGAAAATTAAAATGATAAAGATGCATTAAAAGACAATTAAAATCAAGACATAAAAACATTTTAAAGCAAATAATAATCTAAGTAAAAGCTCCAGTGAACAATAATGTTTTCAGGCCTGATTTAAATGAACTGACAGTTTGAGCAGACCTCAGGATGAACAAGGAAAGTTAAACTGTTACAATCCTACATCAGCTAAGAATGAAACAACATCCAATAACTGCTCTAATCAGTTCTCATAAACAGACTGTTGTTAAAAGAAGATGGAATGGAAACATGGACATCGCCCCCTTTTTGGAAACTTTTTATCACTATCAAACTCAAAATTGTCTTATTTTTTTCTTATGTAAAATGGCACATGTTTTCTATGTTTATTTATGCATCACTTGTAAAAAAATTGTAAATTGTATTCTGTTGTATTCATACATTATCAAAACCTTTTTTAGAACTGGATTTGTAAAAAATGTGTAAAGAGGTGGATTAGGTGATGTTTTTCCATGACATTTAAAATGAGCAATATGATTCCCTTATTCCTCAGGTGAAATGTAACTCCTTGAAATTGTTACTGGACATGTCAACACATGGACCTGGACCTGTTGAAATGTAGTCACTAAATAAATCACATCTTGTTGTTTGAATGTTGTTGGAATTATTGGCTTGTTGTTCATTATAGGTACTTACATAAACTACTGGTAATATCCTCTTACGTTTAATTAAAAATGCTTCCTTTTATTTTATTGAAAAGTGTATAGTTTCTTTGTCAGTCCTAAATCTATCTCATGTTCAATTCATCTTTTATCAGTTTGTGATGGAATTATAATTGTCTTACTCACTATTTTATACTTATTACCTCACCATTGATTTAAAAAAAATAATAATAATCTTCCTGATGAGAGCCACATATATCAATCAGATGAGTTGAGATAAATTAACCTTTTTTTGGAAACTTATGTACAGTATTTGTTAAATTACAAAAACACAACTGTCATCAGCTCTAATGTGTACAGGTACAACACATCCATTACACAGTGAAACAACACATTTGAGCTATGACTGAACATTTCCAGCCCAAACTTCAGCCCCAGGACATAATCACTTGTCTTCCTGTCCATTGACACCTCACAGGGTTGTAAACATGTTGAACAAACATGTACCTTTGACGTTGTCATAGCTGAGTTGGTTCGAGGCTCACAGTCATTTAGTCCATTACACTTTCATGTGACGAGGTTTTCCGTCTCAATGCGTCCCGGCCTATTATCAGGTAGAGGAAACGGGGAAAAGTGTTAAAAGGAACAAGTTTCTTTGTTTTATTGTCTCATCTGGGTTGTCTAATAGCAACTGAACATTGTTAACAGTGGCTGTTATTGTCAGTACAGGAAAATGGGTGAGTGATTTTCATTTAGTGCAAAAACAGATAAGAGAGCTGTTTAAAAAAAACAAAAAAAAACCCCAAAGAGCTGGTGGAGTATAAACCCTACATATGCATAAACATTAACAATCACAAGAATCTTTTCAAATAATCCTTTATATAGCTAGGGTATAAGGATAAATAATGATATTAAATAAGACACTTTGTTCATTATCAAGATTATAAAAAATACTGTTGTGAAGTAGTGTATCACTCCATAGTCCAGTACATGTTGAAAACAAGCAAAAGACAGATATGTGAAACTGTCAAACTGTTTTTTAATCTGTACTAAAAAAAAAAGTTGTTTGATTTAATACAAAAAATACTAATTCCGTTTCTTTACTGCAGTACAAATGAAATGTACTGAGTGTAAAAAGGAAAAAGTAGGCATTTGACAGAGATTTCTGTGTCAAAAAACTGAAATGTTATTTTTTTTGAAAACCACAGATTCTGTTTCCTCTGGACTAAAGAGGAAACCAACCACCCAGCAGCGTCTTCTTAAATACCTGCATCTCTGATTGTATAAGGATGTATTAGTGCCTATGGAATGGGCAAATGGGTTTACAATCATTTTTCAACATAATAAATACAAATGAAATATAAGAAACTATAATTAGCTCAAGCACATTTTAATATGGTGGTCAATTTTCAACATCAGCAACAGAGATGGGAAAAAGATCTGATATGCTGTGTCAATTTTTATATCATGGTCATCATTTTTGGAGTTGATTGAGGTACATAATTTATGCTACTCAACTTGTTGCATCTTTGCGTCATTTTTGACATGTGTCTTTAATGTTTTCATTTTGTAACAATCTGGTATCTGGTATATACCTATACTTATATATATATATATATATATATATATATATATATATATATATATATATATATATATATATATATATATATATATATATACACTGTAGATTTTGCAGTGTTAATTTGGAGACAATGGGACCAAATACACTCTAGAAGAAGTTAAATAAACTCTCTAAGTGTTGATTTAACACTGCAAAATTTACTGTGTATATATATGTGCTATTGATTCCTTTTTTTAAATTAATATCAATCAGTATTGATAAGATGAGAAGGTATATAATTATGCAAAACAATCTTATAATATTGACAAAAACATTCTTTTTATGGCTTTGTACTGAAGAGTAAAATGTACTGGTGGTCTTTATCGCTGACCCACATAAACAGAGTAATTCCAGCCGTATCCTTTAAATAAAGGTTAAGCTAAAAACCATGTCTCCGAGTGGGAATTGAGGTCAAAGTCAGATAGGAGACATGTTAATATACACAGGCTAATGATTAGTCTCTTTATGATAGCACAGTGCCCTCATCCACCTTTTAAACCATGTAGTTTGATTAGACTAATGACTAATAAATCAAACACACAAATAACTGAGTGACCTTGGTGACTCCTGATTGTTTCACTCTTACTGAACTAAAGCGACACCAAAATATTTATGGAAATATTCCCAAGTGTGTGTTTAAGAAAATGTAACACAAATACAGTCAGAACAAAGACATGCCTCATGAAACCAACCAAAAGTCAAATCATTTAATTTGATCCTCCAATCCACACTGTGATGATTTATGATTGTTTTGAAATGCTGAAATAACATATAAGTGATTTATTGTGCCAGTATTAAGCAAGGTAGCTGTAAAATGTCTGCCAAGTCAACTAATCCAACAAATTGTTGCATTGTATTGTGTTAAACCTGTTAAAATGTAATGCTGACATGTTCTCTCCTGTTTTTCTAGTTTAAAAAAAAAAAAAAAAAAATCTAAATAGATAAGACATGCTCAGCTGGATGTTCAAAATTTAAAAAGATGAAAAGAAGTCCTCTTCTTTTTCCGCAGAGATAGTTTGCTTTATAACTTTGCTTTGTTTGGCAAACATACAAAGATAAACAGAGTGTAGTTAACTTCAGGTCTATTTGTGTAGAAATAGAGTAACTAGTATAAACCTGTAACCACAGATAACTATAAAACATATGTCATGCCTCTTCTATTCCTCCTTCCTCATAAAAAAAAACAGGAGCTTATGTCAGCAGAGTAGAATCATTAAGCGCTACCATCAGTCTTTCCTTCGCTCTGCCCTCTTGTGGATGTGTTGACTTATGACGAAAACAATAGTGATGTTTCAGAGAATATTAATTATTTATCTCCCATCATTAACAGTCTATTGCAGTGAGTGCTGCCAGAAACATTAAAGTATATTGCTATGGGGCCTGTTGACCAGCAGTGATTGTTGTAAATAACTGCTTATAAAATGAGCTTATCAATATTAGTACAAGTGACGTCCAGGCCTGGTGTCCTCCAGCCTATACATTTCTTCTCCTTTTAGTTAACATGGTGGTGCAGTGGATAGCCCTCATGCCTCACAGTAAGAAGTTCCTGAGTTGGTGTCAAGCACCAGTCAATGGGGATGAAACCGTTGTGTGCGGAGTTTGTATGTCCTCTCTGTGTCTGTTTGCCTTCCTCCCACCATCCATAAACATGCACTGATAGGTTAATCAGTTATTCTAAACCACCCATAAGTGTGAATGTGAAGGTCATTGTTTGTCAGGACCCCTATGATGTTTACTTGCATATTTACATTTACAGTACAGCCATGTCATACCCCACTGATACTGTATTCTGACCTTATATGTCTGATTATCCTCTGCTGTGTATATATTACAGTTACCTGTGTTGAATAAAATCTTTCCTTTCTAAAATATGCAGTTGTGCTTATTTTTCCATGGACTGAAAACCAGGTTATGACAAAACAGACAAACAGAAAGCAGATTTAAACACAAAAAGGAAACGGATGAATACATGAATACAGTAGGTTCATCTACTGTAAGAAAATTAAACGTTGCATATATTAATGAGTATATATGATTTAAATATAGTCACTGTGAATTCCCTAATACTTACGGTTAAAAAAAATACGTCTCATGGTTTTTTTTGTTAAATTGAGTCAAGAAATCCATGTTTAAAAAAAAATACAATTAAAAGAAAAATTATTTCTTTTTAATTTGTGAAAATTAACAAGAAATTGTGGACAGAGAAACAACAAGACATGAATCATTCAAAACTAAACAAAAAAAAAAACACCCAGAAACAACATAAACAACAAGGTCAACAACATCATGTTACAATGAAAAGATACTAAATGTAAAGAGCAACTAAACAATATGGAATCATTAGGGGTGAAAGGGAAAAGGGGACGAGGGGAGAAAGATAGAGGGGGGAGGGGGGAATAATAATAGTAGTAGTAATAATAGTTTGGTGTAATATTACAGAGTACTGGAGCTCTTCATGCCTCAAAATTATTACCTCCACCAAGGAGGCATTACATTTAGGTCTGTTTGTTTGTTTGTTTGTTTGTTTGTTTGTTTGTTTGTTTGTTTGTTTGTTTGTTTGTTTGTTTGTTTGTTTGTTTGTTTGTCAGTAGGATTACGCAAAAAAATTCTGAATGGATTTTGATGAAACTTTCAGGAATGATAAATAATGGGTCAAGGAAGAACCCATTAGATTTTGAGCAATGAATGTCAAAGGTCAAGGTCACACTAAAGGTCAACAACAAAAACACATTAGTGGTAATATCTCAGGATTCAGACAAGATAGAATCTGGCGGGGGTTTTTTCACTCACATCATCTCACCTTCGGAACAACATCTATGGCTCCATCACATCACATGTTGACGTCATATCACACCATATCATGCCTTGGCGGAGGTCTGCTGTCTCTGACTGCCTTGTTTCATGTATTTATCTGCCACTGGTGTATTATTCTGTAATTAATACTGACTTCTATCTAATATCACTTATTGATGCTAGTACTGGGTCTATAGTCATAAATGTATGATATTAATAGGACTCATTTGTATTGGATCATATAACTACAGGCCTGAACAAATCACTTTAGAGAAGCATTAGGACCAGACAGAAACTGAATGATTGAATGCAAACTAAGTAGTCACTAAGAAAGTCAAACAAATCCTTTATTTTATGTATTTATTTTTTATTTAAATTTGGTTGTAACATCTAAAAATTGTTAATAGTATATATATATATATATATATATATATATATATATATATATATATATATATATATATATATATTTCAAAACTAATTTCCATAGCAAAAAACTCTTGTCAATCTGTATCCCCTTGCTACTTAAATTGTCTTACAAAACTATACAAGTTGTATTCAAAAATAAATTATTTGTGTTGTTGCTGTGACACAGATCCTTTATTAAGTGGAAGCTGTTTTTTAATTTAACACATAACTTAAATAGCTATGATTCAAATAAGTGACATTAGACATGCACATGGAATAATAGTAACCAAACACATTGTTCCAGTCTCAGGTATGTAGATTACTTTATTGATGCTTGTACTAATTACTTCCTGCAGTTGACAATCAAAACAAAACAAAAATGATCTAAAATCAGAAGAATTAGTCAATAAAATTAATACCAGTATTGAAGCAGGCAACTGAAATAATACAGTAGATAACCAGGTAACATATGTACATTTACATAGAGTGACTCAATACAAAAACAGTGTAATATTGAAGGAAACTTGTCATAATCTTTAACAATAGGTTGATTCAATACATGTATAGTGGTTTTGTTTGTACTATATTTATTTCACTCCTAAAGTATGGTATTACTGTCCACTAACAAACCACATTAAATCCAACCATGCTGGGTTGTATCCTGTTTGGTTTCTGTCCTCCATCCATCTCTTCAATTTATCTGACACTTGTAGGTTAAAGGTCGGCTAATTGTTGACTGATGTATTTATATCATATGTCCCGCCCCCTTGTGCGTCACTACCAATATCCCGCCTCTGATTGGCTGTTGGCTGAGTAGTGCGTCGCAAAAGAAACCTGGCACGTTTTGCACGTCCAGCTCGGTGAAGTGGAATGTGTAAGACCCTGAGCTGGGCTGAGCCGAGCCGAGCTGACCCGTGCCGTGTAGCAACAACACGTCTGTGGACCAGAGAGAGAAGAAGTGGCTCTCAGCTCGCATAAGAAGAAGAAGAAAACGTCCGGTTAAAAACAAAAAAAGCGTGAAGTGTAGCCTATGTCATTTTTCCTCATGTGAATATATATATTTTGTTTCCTGCAAAACTTGCAAAAATTAGAGGTGATATTTGTATACAGGGAAGGGGCTATGGGTGAGTCCAGGGGCTTCTCTTCGGACCGGAACATCCTCTGCTTGTTTGATGTGGACGGGACTCTGACACCACCCAGAGAGGTGAGAGCATCTGACCCACGGACAGACAACATCCCTGTGAATATAACAGCTTCATTCACATCTACTGTTCTCATTTCACATTTTTGCCTCTAACTGATTTTCCCGAATGGAGGCGAAAGCACATTCTGTCCCACTGATCTTAAAATGCACCAATTTAACACATTTAGTCCATTTATTTGACTTTTTTTTTTTTTTGCTTTTCCTCTGCAGAAAACATCAGATTAACATTGCAGTGAAATAAAAACCTATCCGTGTGTTTAGTGTAGACAAGTAAGACAGGTCTGTTTAGAGTCTAGTGACTTATTTATGTCAAAATACACATGCAGACTGTCCCGGTCATGTCATGTCATTTATGCCTAAGGGATTTCTTCTGTTTACATGAAGACACGTGACAGGTTTATTTCACTCAATGACATAACAAGTCAAATCTAACATCTAAATTAATATTATATCAATGTTTCAATTGTAGAATATGGGGTCATGTTGAATGCCTCTTATACAGGGGATAATAATTAATTCCAAACTTTTGAAATATGTGTAAATTATGTAGAAAAACAGTTTTAAATTCATGGATGGTTTAACTGTTGATTCAGTCTTAATTATTTTCCATGAGATGGTTTTTGTTACTTTAGTTTTACATGCACTGTTTTGTTTTGCAGGCATTGTTTTGGGTTTGTATTACTGTACTCCACATAGCTGTAGAATACTTCTGTAATGTGACACATGGTAACAGTTGGATGTGTGTAGAGCCTGCTGTTGCCCAGATATTACATAATAATCCGGTTTCCCTTGTGCGTAGCTCAAGCGCTTCTTCCATATGCTGGAAAATGGGCTCTATACCAGACAAACAAACAATATAAACCTGAAAGACAAACACACACACACACACACACACACACAAGCAAATCCTGTTGTTATATCCATGCTTTTTAAAGTTGCCAAAAAATTTAGCATGTTCATACTTGTACGTCTGTGCTGGAAGCTCTGTTATTTAACTGAGAGTGTTAACATGCAATGTATTTGGTTCCCATTCCACAGAAAATTGATCCACAGCTTGATGAGTTCTTCCAGACCCTGCGGAGGAAAGTGAAAATTGGCATTGTAGGAGGGTCAGACTACTCCAAGATAGCAGAACAACTCGGCGAGGGAGATGATGGTAACTGAGCCTTTTCCCACCTCAACCACAAACACTTTAAAATTTTGCAACCTTTACACCACATGACCTGACATGTTTTATTGTAGCTTCTGCTTAATTGGATGTCAGACCACAGGGAGTAGTCCAGAGAGGATGGGCCCCTGGGGAAGAAAATGGGATTTAGGCCATGAGTTGACCGAAGATATGCAGCATATTAGACAATTAATACAGAGACAACAGTGATACTGCTTATAAGAGATCCTCTCTCCAAACAAAACTTTCTCCTTCCTTATCTGTGTAAATAAATTCTTCTAGTTCTTCAATTAGTTGTAACTCTTGAAATGTTAGTATAGTTGGATAAACCAGATAAAACAGGAACCATTCTAAACAAACAGAGAATGCTGCATCATGGTCATTAGATGGATCACCCTATATGCAAATCTCTGTTGGAATAATCTTGCTTGGTGCTGAATAATAAACACATCAGGACAAAATCAACAAAAATGCACAATTCCATAGCTTTCCTAATAGGGATTCAGATCCAATTGATTTTCTTCTGAATCCACAGAACTCTTAAAGAAGAAACTGTTTAGTGAAAGGGTTTGTATTACTGTACTCCATCCAGGCTTTTGTAATGTGACACATCCACAGTGGTGCACACAACAACAGTTTTTCAGTAGGAGCCAACATTCCACATGTCAAACCTATATTTACCTATTGCTGGTACCAAGTTTTTGTTTGAAAATCTCTGAACAGTTCAGAATAATGTTCATGAACCAGAACACCCCCCATTCCATGTTTGTAGAAAATGTATATCATAGATGTTGTGAGTTAATTAATGACATTCTTCAGTACACATGAAAACTGCAGGGTTATTAAAAACACCATTATTTTATAAAATGAATAGAGAACTCCAGCCAAGTCACAAGTATTCTACTCAAAATGAACTTTTATTTCCTGTTTTAAAAGCAGTCAAAGTGTTATCAGTGCGATAAGAGAATTCCTCTCAGACTCATATCAGCTTATCACCATCCACCAAGTTGCTTGCTGTTGATATTCAATGTTTAAGCTCATCGAGGTGAACCATTCAAAACATAGAAAATTCCTCTTTCAAATGGTCACTGATTCATTCCATGACGACACTTGAGAACTGAAGCAATGCGTCATGAAATGGGTTCATTCTTATTGAATAACCATATACGTGCCAACTATTACTACACTACTGACTTTTTCTATTGCTCTTCTTTAATGATAATGATCTTTTTCTCTAATTACGATTTCTGTGATGACTTCTAAAACATCTCTCACATTCAGTCTATTACTTGGATGTAATTTAAACTGAGTCGCAAACCCACCACAATAACCGTCTTGCACAGTGCCAACCTTTCAGCTGAGGTAATACAGACTAGAGTAGTCTAGTCCATGACAAAGTGTCAGGTCACAACTGGTATGTCCATATATTGTGCCATGTGGTTTCTCATGCAAAGTATGATAAAAGTAGCAGAGCAATCTTTCCATGCCTCATGATGTAAACTATGTCAGCTGATAATTTAGAGTCCAAAAAGTATCACCTTAAATGGACGGAAAATGTATAGCAGCTCTATTCACAATAGCATGACAACAACTGTAACACACTTTTGAGAAACAACAAAATATGGTATTACAATGTTCAATTAAATGATTTTATTTTTTTAAAAATTGCATACACTACATGATCACCTAACAGGTTGTTTCAGTAGCAAGTTTTGTGATATTTAGAACCCACTTAGAGAGACAGTGATACATGAAGACACAGGCTAAAATGAGTGGGAAAGAGAGATTAAAGTTTTAGAAAAGGTAGTGTTACTCTGTAATCTGCAACCGGAGTGTTTTGTCCTTCAGATGTCCAGATTAGCACATTTAGCTACATTCACCTACCTGTCTTTGCAGTCATCCACAAGTTTGATTATGTGTTTGCTGAGAATGGGACGGTACAGTACAAGGACGGGAAACTACTCTCAAAACATGTAAGTATAAAAAAATTTCCAAACAAAGCATTGTTAAAAAAAAAAAAAATCTATACAAGTTAGGTATATTGTTTAAGAGTGGGATAAAATGTTATCATGCACCTGAAGAAAGAGATGCAGCACACTCTAGTCTAGGGTACGGTATTTTATTTACAAATGGAGATTATTGTTATTTGACAGGCTATTCAGAACCAAATCGGTGAAGAGCTACTACAGGACCTGATCAACTTTTGCCTCAGCTACATGGGACTTATTAAACTGCCAAAGAAAAGGTGAGACATTGATAAAAACCCCACACATATGATCACCCTTAATCTAAAACAGCACAGTCCTTTTTGTCCCGCAGTCCTTGAATGTCACATGTATTTGTCAGCTGGGAAGGAAGACGTCTCTTAACATTGCAACACACCTGTTAAACTTTCTATTTTTGGCAGTTATATATAACCAACCTCAATTTTCTGTCTTTGTTACACCCTCTTGCCTCTGCATATCTTCTTTCTGTCTGCAGGGGAACGTTCATTGAGTTCAGAAATGGCATGCTAAACATCTCTCCTATTGGCCGCAGCTGTACACCGGAAGAGCGAATTGAATTCTCTGAAATTGACAAGGTGAAGTATTTTATCAGAAGTATGATATAGTGGAGAAATTCACATACATGTAATTAATAAACACTTTGCAATGTATATTATATGTTGTATCTTATTACAAAGGTAGCACAGCACTATAAAAAAAATCGAATTCTTACCATTTGTATTTTGCTTATGTCTTGTCCAAATATGTCATCACACTCAAAATAACATATAATCACCTAAAGAGTAACTTTTCAGTGAGATATAAAAACTTATAGATCTTGAAAATCCTGTTTCAAGAAATTATCAAGATCATTTTCACTTGTTCGATTGGCAGATTTTTTGCTTGAATTAAGGAAAAAAAAATCTGCTAATGAAGCAGGGTAAAATTCTCTTAGTCACATTTCTTGAAATAAGCTTTTCACAAATAAGTTATTCATATTGTGAGTGCAGTGTTGACTCACTAGCCTCAAACCTCAAAGTTTTTTCAGACGCGACACATTACGTACGTACGTAAATAAAAGTCTTGAATGCAAAGCTTCAGTTTTATACCTTCCTTTACTGAACTTGAATAATACAAAACAAAAGATGAATTATTAACTTATTTGTAACATAACGTGACGGTCAAAAGACTGTGGTGCTCCTATAGCTTGAGGCTTCTGACTGCTATGCAGGCATCCTCAAGCTTTATGTATCAGCTTGTCCACCAATCAAATTGCATCACATTACAACAAAGCAATTCTACATTTCTAAATGCATTCTTATTTACTAAATATGTAAACAAAACTTTATTCTTAGTCAAAAATGAAGTTATTATAGAAAATATTAAATCTAAATATTAAATCTATCCATAGCTCTTACACATATCTTACTGAAAAGTTCCTCTTTAGATAATTATGTGTTATTATTTTGAGTTTGATGAGATATTTTGACTAAAAATGAGAAAAATACACTTGGCAGGACTTAGATTTTGGCAGTTTTGGCCAAATAAACTTTACTGGTGTAAAGAGCCGATTACTACTGTATGATATTTTCTTAATATTGCAACAACAGTAGCTAAATTCAACAGCCTAGCAAAACAAACTGACACATCAGACCAGAGAATAATGGTGGGCTGCTTTTCTATGCCATGAACATGTCCAGTGAACCAGAGGCAGAGATTAAACAATGCTCAGCTTTCAAGGCAGCTTAACAGGCTTTCCATTGATGGTTTAACAGAGCTAGGCGATATGAAGGAGGCCGATTGCAGCAGAAGACTAGAGGTTTAACCCCTCGACTGCTTTAAAATATCTACACAGCAATGATCAACGTAGATAAGCAACATGATAAATTGTGTAGATTAACCAGTAACATCAGGTCACACACAAATCATGTTCTGTTTCCAGTGTATGTTTTATTGTGGAAAAATGCCCTTCTAAAAACAAGTAAATAACAAATTAATATAAGATATTTTTGCTTCAATTAACCAAAAAAAAAAAAAACTCTGCCAATGGAACAAGTGAAAGTTATCTTGTTAAGATTACTTGAAATAAGATTTCAAAGATCCATTTTCTATAAATCAGTTCTTATGTCACTGAAAAGTTCCCCTTTTGGTGATTCTGTCTTATTTTAAGTGTGATGCGATGTTTTGACTTGATTAATAGAAAAATTCGCTTTGAGAGATTTTGATTTTTTTTTCTCGTGTGTCAAAAAATCTAAATCTTGCCAAGTGTATTATTGTCATTTCTAGTCAAAATATTTAATCACAGTTAAAATAAGACAGAATCACCTAAAGAGGACCTTTTCAGTGAGATATAAGAACTTATTTACAGACAATAGATCGTTAAAATCTTATTTTGAGAGCCTTATCCAGATAATTTTCACTTGTAACATTGTTTGTTTGTTTGTTTTTTTGCTTAATTCAATTCAATTTTTGCTTAATTCAAAGCAAACAAAATCTGCTAATGTGAAAATTATCTTGGTAAGACTTCTCACAATAACATTTTAAAGATTTATTGTTAAAAATCAGTTTTCATATTTCAATTATTATATCTATTCTTTAGGTGATTCTGTCTTATTTTAAATACGATGAGATATTTGGACTACAAATGACAAAAACACACTTGGTCAGATTTAGATTTATTACAGTGTATTTATTTGAATATGTCATGATGTATAAATTTTTGTGTTTTATATTTTAATGTTTCAGAAGGGTCTTGTTTTTTTACTCTATCATTAAGTGTTGATCGATTTATTGTATCCTGTATTGTACTGTTCCACGAAGGTTTTTATGTTTTTTAATACCTGTACAACAACACTGCCCTTGTTCAACACACATTTCTTCCATGAGAGACAAATAAATAAACCATTAACCTTAAACTTTAACTTAAGAAACAACAACAAGTAGTCATGCTTGTAGTCCTAAATTTAATTTAAAAAAGTCCATTACTGATTACTGTGGAGTTGACCATGACACTTTTGTTACTTGTCTCCATAGAGGGAAAAGATCAGGGAGAAATTTGTCGCTGCTCTTAAAAAGGAGTTTGCTGGGAAGGGTCTACGATTCACTAAAGGTGAGGAGGTTGTCCATTTATGAAGTGATATAGTCAAGGTTACACATTTAACAGGACCTTAATCATAGTCACTTAGTGGCTAAAAAGTGGGCATTTGCAAGACTTATTCCTGTAATATTCTACCCAGTGACTTTAACTCTAACCAACAAGGTGGAAATCATTGTTAAAAAATATATTTGATCCAGTAAATGTAGCATAGCAGTGCAGGGCTAGCAGTGCAGGGCGAGCTGGCATCGATGCCTTTATCAGCTAGCAGCCTCACTCCCTCAACACATAAGATAACTACAATCTATTGCCTGACTTATATTGTAGTCTGATCACGTACTAGTTTTCTGTGCAGCAGCATTTGCAGTTCAGGACTCGGGGCTGAATCCATTATTAAACAGGCAGAGTGTAAATGTCGCTATTTTATGGCTTATTCACAACTTTATCTATCCTTTGTTTTGGCTTCACTTCACTCCTGACAAATATGCATATTTTTTTTCTCCTATATGTGCCATCCCAGATATGATAGATGAACGTGACCTTTCCATCACTTGTGAAATGACCCACTTAACATTTTATGTCACCTCTTGTAATCAGATAGTCCCCTCTAACTTCTCATGTTCAAGGTATAAGATTCACCAGCACTTGAGTGTTTACATGTTTGTGTCGTTTCTTGACATTTGCCAACTCCATTTTTAAATTAAGTTCTGTTGCACACTGTTGGAACAGTCAAGAATGTAGAAGAGATGCATTGAAAAGCCCAGGAGCTAATACAACAAGTTGATCAGATGCTCTACATAGCATTCATAAAAGGGCTCTCAACTGTGCCCTTCACCACCTGGACCACTCAGCCATCTGCTTCTCCACTGGAGCACCTTTTTCCACCCACCATTGTGTCTTGTATAAACTGACAGACTGGCTTTCCCTTCATACCAGGCGTCTACATCATTGGTTTTCATTTATCTACAAGATTCTTTTAAGAAAAACACCTCAATACCTCGATAAACTTCAGAGGTGGTAAAAGTACTCACATTCTGTACTTAAGTAGAAGTACAACTACTTGTATGAAAAAAGAAGTAGAAGCTACTTAAGTAAAAGTAAAAAAGTACAACTTCTCAATTATAATAAAGTACAAAAATAAAAAGTAAAACAGCATTTTTTTGGTAATGAATGCAATAATACTTATTTAACCAGGAAAAATCTGAAAACTTTCAAAAGTATCTAAAATAAAGGCTTCAAAAGTGAGTTACTGTTTAGATAATATTCATATTATATTAATATTCTGTACCTTGCAATATCTTCGAATCGGTGTTAATATAGTTTTTGTTCAAACCTTTCATGACTTCTTTCTGTTTTTAACATCTGCAGTTTCAGTTGTAGCAGTCAAATGCAAAATGGTATCTTTCCATTTATACCTGGAGCTTGTGTTTCATCAAGAAAAACAAGTTTGTTGTTCCCCTTTCTTTGTTTTTACAGCATTCCATCATATCTACAAACCGGCTTTGCAGCATATCTGTCAGCAGTTACTTATTTCTGTAAAAAAAAAATATAGCCCTTGGCCTCACTGCTGATTCCAGGGATGTTAGACATTAATGTGCTGAGTTAAACATTACAAACAGACACATAAACATGCAGTTCATCCTCTTCCTATGGCAACATTGCTACGTTATGGTTGAGATATTTTGTTTGCTTGTGCGTTTGCTGCTGATGGAGTGTGAAAACGAAAGGAAAGAATGAATGAAAGAAAGAAAGTACTTTATTTGTCATTATACAATTGTACTACAAAATTTGTCGTCTGCATTTAACTCATTCTTTGATGCCGTTAGGGCAACCTTTTAAGGAGCAGTGGGCAGCCACACACACACACACACACACACACACACACACACACACACACACACACACACACACGCATACTTGTTTCCATGTCTCATGAGGACCAATTTTGTAATCAAGTAGCCATTGGGTAGTGAATGTAAATGCATCCTTTAAAATTTTTTATTATTATTATTATTATTACTATTATTATTATTATTACTACTAATAATAATAATTGGAAATGTAAAATACATTTTAAAAACTAAATTAAAAAGTTAATGAATAAATGATAAATTTAAATTTACAAGAATAAAATAAATAAAGTAATAATAATAATTAAAACTAATTAAATGAATTGTAAGAAATACATAAAAATAAAAACATTTTTCAAAAAGTAAACACATCTTCAAACCTTTGAAAAATACATGTTTCACTTTGCATCTCATGCTTTATGAGGACTTCCGAAAAAAAAAATCATCACGTATTTATAGGGCCACATCATTTCTATTTTACTAGTGGAGACCTTTATTTATATTTAGCCCTTGTGGGGACCTGAATTTTGGTCCCCATAGTGTCAAAGGTCCCAATGGTATGACTGTGTAAACATATCAATGTCCCCATAAAGATAGGAATACACACACGTGCGTATGTGTTTTTTGTGATATGTGGTGACAGTGACACACAGTTTAAGATTTATTCATTTTCATTTTAGACAGTTTCACAGATGGTGCTGAGCAAAGAATAATGTCCAGTTTAATCCTAATATTGTTATTTGGTCCGATCTAAAATATATATCTGTATTGATCTGAGGCAACCCATATTCACTACAATGATAAAAGTAGGATAATAAACAGTTGGGTTTATTCATCCCATTCATGGTTTAGCAACAAGGCTAACGATGGTTAAAAACACTTAGCTGCGCCTTGTCAACTGTTTGCAGAAGCACAGTGAGGTCATTTATCCAGGCTGGGGGATGGGTTAGCTTTAGTGTGTGTAGTGTTTAGACACTGCGACTGAAGGTGTCGTGGATGGAGGCGTGTGGAGGGTGTGTGAGAAAAGCCACCCTCTGATTGGCTGAATGCTTTCCAGCCATTTCCTTTGTTGCTGGCTGTTTCAAGCTTCAGCTGAGACATGAGGCACTAAAGATAATAGATGGTTAGAAGAAGAAGAAGAAGGGGGAAGCAGGTTGAGGAAGCTTTTGCTGGAAGCCTTTCCGCCACATTTCACAATGTTTGTGGTCACATGACTAAGGCCAAAATATGTCTTTCATTCTTCTTTAACAGAGAAAATAATCAGAGCTGGAACATTTTTCATGACCTTAATTATAATTCCATTGTTTCAGTCATAACAGTTGTCTCTTAAAGGTGTCATTCCATGGTTATTTCATTAATATTTCTGTGTTCTCCATTGTTATTGAATACATTGTGTGTTGGTTCTATTTAAAAAAAACTACATCCTGATTGCTTTGTTTCCAGCTGTTGTTGCACAGAAAAAAATGACTTGAGGTGGAACAACAGAGTTTACCGGTACTTCCTCATACATGTCCATGACGCGGTCACGAGGCGTCCCTTATTGGCTCAGAATGCGTGAAGGAACACTCCCCCCTCCCCTCTCGCTGTGTATGTATTTAGGTTTACCCAAGTAGCATCCGCCATTTTTTTTCCCAGTTTGTGCAGCAGATACTGTGGCGCCGTCTTCTCTTGTAGATGCTAATGCTAATGCTACTGCAGATTCAGTGCTGGGGACAGGCTTAACCCCACGTGTGTGGCACTAAAGTCCATCTGATGTCAGATGGACTGGCTTTTTCTGCATCCCTTGTTCCTCTTGTTGTTTTCTGTGAATGCAGTATGCAGCCAGTGGAGGTGACAAACCTCTGTCAAATGCAGCATGTGTCGGTAAGTCGGGGTGATCCATCAGATTCCAAAAGGAGCGTGGAAAAGTAGTTTTCAGTGGAATGATACCCTTAAAGGTGCGATAGAAGGATCTGTTTGTGGACGTTTTTGTTGCCATTGCTGAAAATCGCTGGAAAATAAGATTGGTTGTGTAACTGGTACCTGAGAATGAAGCCTTATCTACAGAGGAAGTAGGTGCTCTTCCACAGAATCAACCATGCATGCAGCAAGGGCAAACCAAACACAGGTTTCAGAAAGTGAATTAGTCTTTTTTTTTTTACATTCACCACTGTGGTTTATTTTTGATGCCCATGATGCCCTTTTAATTTTGCCACCTCATCAGTGTACAGAAAGTGTCAGGTACTGATTGTACTGCAAAGGAGAGGTGAAACAAATTGTTCTGTTCTACCCCCACACAGTCTACTCATATCCACAAACAATCACAGATCTGCTCCCACCTACAAACTATATAGAAGTGCTGTACCTAAAATGTGTGGTTTGATACTGTGTCTCCCTGAGGGTCAGCAGCATAATGCCAGTCACTTATATTATGTAAAAAATTACCATAGAATTAATGGCAAAAAGTTGTAACATTGCAACATAAAAAAACTGTATGTAAAACTACAATGCGAAGTTGTTTATTTGAAAATATTTTTGTGTTACTGATTAAATTACATGTAGCTGTAATTTTTACAGGAAGAGTATGTGGACAAAATGAGAGTTATAGGCAATAATTATGTATTTCTATTGTTTTGAGAAAATAAAACTATAAATTGAAAGACACTGTGGTGCAGTTTAAATTGCAAGAAAGTAATAAAGAAGTAAACATTTAACAATTTAAGATTTTAAATATATAAAGCAGCAGGTGCTTGAGGTTTAGTTGGTATTGCATGTCGTCCAGTGATCAAAGGGTTGGCAGTTTGAATCCTAGCTCATACTATTTATATGTCCTTAAAAAACTCTGAATACACTGACACTAAATTACTCCCAGTTTAGACCTGGTGGTTTTATAAAACACTATGGCAGTGCAGTCCATTTACTGTTTACATTCAGTGTTAAATCTACATGTGTCTAATATTAAATCTGTTTAAAATGTACATGTTACTCTATAAATATGTTTACAGTTTGATGTGTTTTTATTACAGGATCGTTCTGACAACCACAGCTGCCAGGTTTTTCTGTAAAAACAGATTTTTTATTTTTTTTTACAGTATAGAACACATACCTAAAATGGTCAGTACCTCATATTCTACTTCAGCTATCCTGTAAAGTACTATTTTTAAAAAATAGCATAACATATCAGGCAAAAAGTAGGGCTGGACAGTATATTCAATGAATTCACTTTTGTAAATTCAAGTTTTTACTTTGAAATTGTTGTGAAAAATTATATCAGTGCTGTTTCTGGAGAAATTTGTCCCTCAACAAAAATGTAACACATTATGTTCGCTTTCATGTATTATTCATTAATCTTTTGCTACAATTTTTGTCAATCAATGGTGCTTTACCTTATTTTTTGACAGTATTACCTATTTGATTTTTTCAGATACAATGATTAAATAGGTTTTATGGTTAAAAAAAACAACAACAAAAAAAATGGTGCTTTTTAATTCTAATCCTAAAAAAATGAACTTTTTTGATCCTGTCATCCAGTGCTAGTGATGGTTATTCAGCTGATTTCAATCTGTAACATCACTAAACACTACAAGGACCCAGGTTCAATTAAAACTGTACAAAGCATTATTTAGTTGAAAAAGGAGCTGTTTGTAACAAGGGAAAAAAGGAAAGGAAAGTAATTAATATTGTGTGCTCTCCTCTGCACTACCTGCAGAATGAAAACAGAATACATTTTCTTCCTCGATTGGGGAAAAATATAAATCTCCTTCATTCTGACTGCCCCCACTAAACACATGAACACACTAATATCTAATTCCTCATTTACAAGTTTAGCAGAACTTAGGTACCATTAGCATATTCATTATAGTTGTATTCCCAGTACTTGTTGCTCTCTTGTGTCTGTTGAGGAAAATGTGACTCATCTACTAATCCATCTGTATGTGTCCACTAGGTGGTTGTTAACATTAAGTTTGCTTCATTTTGTTTATTAAAGTGTTTGTCACAGAAAATACCTGCTGCTTAACATATAAAATCATGTACATAGCATTTCAAATCAAAACATTATAGTAAAATATGCTAAAATGTCTCATCATCAGTTGATAGAAGAGATGTGTTATCTTGAGCTACTGTGACATTGTTGATAATTCTTTGTTATGTCGTCCTAGGTGGTCTCATTAGCTTTGACATTTTTCCTGAGGGCTGGGACAAGAGACTATGTCTGGAGCTGCTGGAGAGTGAGGGTCTGGATGCCATCTACTTCTTTGGCAATGAGACGTCAGATGTAAGTTTGCTTTGTGTTCATTAAGATACACTTTAAGCCTATATGTTGTCATCCTTTTACAAAACTGTCCCTGAATATTAAACCTATATATGACAATATATTAAAGGAATAGTTCTGTATTTTTCACATGAATCTGTATGGCATCAGTGTCTTTATTCTTGTGCACCCACAGTGATTTACCTCCAACAGTGTCCTGTGAGCCGAGGTCCGTTGTGGTCCAGTTTTGGTCAAAGCAAAAGTAGTCCCGGCCAGTTTCCTGGGGTCAACAAAGTAAAAGGTGTTTCTTCTCAAAACAGTATGTGTTTGAATGAGTTATTTATTTGTATGACAAAACCGTCAGAACAAAAACTCACATCTCGTAATTGTTTGGAGCTACTTTCTCTCAATAGCCATCAACGTATCAATGTGCGTTGTCACTGCTAACAGCTGTGCGCCTGCACTTAGCAGTTGCAAACACTGATGAAAGTAGTTTGCTAAGGCACACAGCTGTTAGCAGTGACAACATGCATTGATCGCTATTGACAGAAAGTAGTTCAAAGCAATTACGAGGTGTGAGTTTTTGTTTCGTGACAGTTTTGTTATGCAAATAAATCACTCATTCAAACACATACTGTTTTAAAAAGAAAAAGGTTTTACTTTGTTGATCCCAGGAAACCTGCTTGGACTACTTTTGCTTTGACCAAAACCAGGTCGGGGGTAAGTCACTGTGGGTGCACCAGAGTGAAGCCATACAGATTCATGGGAAAAATACCAAACTATCCCTTTAAGTATCTTTTTCCAAAATCCATAGAATTTATTCAGCCTCTATGCTCTGGAAAGGCTGTACTGCAGGTTTTGTAACCTGGTTTTGGGTATTTGCATCATTTATGAAGTCAGAAGTTGACACTGAGCGATAAAGATGGTACCACTGTATGTTTGCATAAGCTAAAGGGTTAAAGGTCTGAAGTCAAGAGTTGATAAGCGGTGGAAAGCATCTTCATATTTTAATTGTTATTAATCATAAGAACAGATGAAAATTCTGCCCTATGTACCAAGTTTATAATCTTTGTTGTTTTCTGTGTAGGGAGGAAACGACTATGAAATTTTCAACGACCCTCGGACGATTGGTTTCACAGTATATTCCCCAGAAGACACAGCGAGGCTCTGTCGAGAGCTCTTTTTTGATGCTCCACCACATGAGTCTTGATGTTGTAGATTAACTACTATACCGAACTCCCTTTAAACTCGGAGTCGATCACATGGGTCATTGTTGGTATGACAACCTGCACATTGAGCCTATGCTTTCAGTGAACTGCTGAAAGGTGCTACTACTGATGTATTAATTTACATTTTTTATTGACTTTCTTTATTGGAAGCCATTTCACTGACAACAATATGACAGTGGAATATGACAGAAGCTTCCATTTTTCCTTTTCCCTTCCAACTCCACTAGAAAGACAATTCTTGATGTAAAGCCAAAAATGATGTGAATATTACAGAATACATACAACAACACCTAAATAAAAAAGAAAGAAATAGGCAACTAAAATTAATTTAAAAAATAAGTCATCATAATCAGGCCGAGATATCACAGTTTTAATATAATTTGGGACTTTTTCAAATGACTTTAAGGAGCCATTGAGGAAAAATCTAAGCTTTGAAATTTTAATGGAACAATAGCAGATTTTTCACCCACTCAGACGAGTAGTAATAACTACTTATGTATTCATGTGGTGACTCTAAATAGGAAGGGACGGCAGCAGGGTGATAAGATACATGTATTTGTAAAGTAAAACCCGCTGCTTGTTTTTTAAATTTTAAAAAAAGGACACTAAGTGAAACATATTTGCTTGCCATGCATTGTGACGACTGTTTAATGATAACCAAAAAAAAAAAACACTTTGAGGAAACCTGAGGGATTATTAAAGATCCTGTATTATGTACATTAAAAGATATAAACATTTTTGTTTTGCACTAATACACATAAATAACAACCTAACTGTGAGGACTGCTGAAGGAGAGGAGGAGAGAGAGAACTATTTAAGGTACACCTGTTTTTTGCGTGTTTTTAGGAGCCCATTTTGAGATTGATATGAAGCATTAAAGCATAATGAATCATTCCAAGTATTGTAATATTTTAACAGTGCTGAGATGGATGGAATTTACTGATGGTTTTATTGTGATTTCTTCAATGTGTAATGTCTGTTTTAAGTTCACTACACTACTGGAAATGAAAAAAAAACTCTTGCTCACTCTGCTTGTTTAGGCTTCCTATGTCCTTTAATAATGTATACAATAAGTGAAGTTATATATATATTTTTTAAATTTACGTCTAAATTACATCCATCTCTATATCTCTGGCACAATTAAATCATTTTAACCAGTGGATTAAGCTACTGTGGCCAAGTCACTTTACAAACTTAAGTTAGATTGACACTATCTGTTTTAAAGCCTGCGTTCTGTGTGTAAATGCTCATTACTTGACTATACGATGCTGAGCTTTTTTAAAATCATGTAAATGTTTTTAAAATTATTTTTAAAAAAATATGTGAGACATGTTGATTCTTTTAACTTCTATTTTTTTTAAAAGCCTGCTTGACAGACTAATTATAAAACATGGCTGCAATCTCATGTCTGACTGGAAACATTCCTTCAAATTCAGATATTGCAGAATTCATGTAAATTTAAAGGAAAGAAATGGCAGTGAATGTGTCATGAGTGTAATTGCACATGATCATGTTTTTCAGTCTTGTACAATTTAAACATTTTATTTCCATTCATTGTAATAAAGCTTTTGATATATTGATAACCTTTACTTGTAGCAGTGTTTCCTTTTGGACTCAAGTACACTTTAATTTTTAGATTTGAAGCAAATTGTCATGCTGCGAGTCACTGTCAAACACTCATATTTAACTGACACAGATCACTGCTAGTCTTTTCTCATCATACCACTGGGAGTCACCAGAAATCTTCAAATGTACAGCTTCACACTGGAAAAAAAAAAAAAAGCAATTTTTGCAAGACTTTGAATTCTAACAGACACTTTAACAGGATAAACTCAGTTATTTCTACACTGTACAAGAATTAAATAAAGACACTGTTTCAGATGTGTGAATCATAAAATGCTTTAATGTTCCTTCAAGGCTCTGTTTAAGTAATCATGGGAATCACCACCACAGTGGCTTGTCCACAAAACAAAGTGCTAAATCTGATGTGACAGAAATTAACAAACGTACAATTAACAGATGCAGGCAGTGACACAAACAGACGTGATAAGACAGATTCTATGGGAAGGATATAATGTATAAAAAAAACACATAGTAAGACATATAGTACAGTTTATAATTGAGCATAACCTGAATAACCATGATCTAAATGGCACAAACTATGAAATCATATAGTTCATCACTTTGATTCTCAAATCACAACCATATACAGTGATTTCGTAATCAGAAAATGAGGTTTAGATTTTTTTTTTTTCCAGAGCTCCTGACAATTTCAATCAGCAGTTTTCCAACATGTCTGCTAACCAAGTTAAGCCTTACCCTAAGGTGTGCAGTGCAGTAACAGTTGTTATTGTGGATGTTAAAAATCTCCAAGAGCAAGTCTTAACTGTATCGAGAATATAGAGCTTGGAATTGAAGGACACACACACACACACACACAAATCTAAAGAAATCAAATAAATAACAAATAAATAACCACAATTGAGATGATACAATGACATGAATCAACTTTTTTTTTCTTTTTTTTTGAGTGTGGGGGGGGGGGCATCCATTCTTGATTTACTGTGATCTGTCTGCTTCAGTCCTTCACACTTCAACATAGATTCACTTCTGAGTTTCTAACATGTTTTTCCTAATCTTCAGGACATTCCCTTCTCAATTTCAAAATACGACTTCCTCTTTCTTTAGCATTTTTAGTGAGGTTTCAAAACTGGTGGCTTCAAAACCACAGTAGGTCATGAGATCTGAATTTCTAGTATCCAACCATATCAGTATAACAATTCTGTAATCGCCTCAAACACCCTCCATCTTCAGCATAATAACATTCTTTAACACCCCATGTCTCTCTTGCTGAAATCAACATCTTTTTTTTCCAAACTCTTAACATAACGCAACTTTTTTCCCAAAGACTTAACATAAAAAAAAAACAACTTTATGCCAAGATAAGTCATCTGACCGATTCTTGCACTCAGCATGTGATCCTCGAAACTCTAGACAAGTAAACAAGCGTAGAACAGCTGCAAAGATGTGGAAGTAAAACTGAATTCAGTCTTTTGTCAATCTTTTTCTACCAGCAGTCAAGTCTCAGCTGCAGTTCTGCACTACAGCTATGTTTACATCTTCTCAAATGTGTTCTTTACACAGCTGATCACCATGAAATATTAGGCCTTAAGGCTCCATCTGGTTCAGCAGCCTGACTGCACTGGTCTTTTTACAGTCAAATCACACTTGGAATTATTGCTGTTGAAATAGAAATTAGTAAAACTAATCAGATTTTTCACTCAATCAATAAAAGACCAGTTTCACGTGTACACAAAATGATCAGTGTCGTCATGTTTAATCTCTACGTGGACACACACTGGAAATCTTGCTGTGCAGGTAAAACAGGCTTTTAAAGGACTTGAGCTCAGAATGAAAGTTATCGGACCCCATGGCTCATTCACCCCCCCACCCCCAGGTGACCCTCCAGGTCCAAAGCTCAAGCCTATGAGCTGATGATCTGTCCAGACCAGGTCTCGTGTTTTGTCCCTGGGTTGAGATGTGTGATCTTCACTTCCACTGCCTGCACCTTCAAGTTCTTAGGTGGGACGCGGCACACCTTGTACGTGACCTCATCGCCCTCAACTGGAACATACTCCCCTTCAATGCTGGAACAGAGTAAGATAAGGACAATGATGACTTTTTGTTTGATGCTATCCTGTCATTAACTTTCAAAAAGTGCATTAAATGTGTGAACACTGGAAATATAAGTTACATATTAGGTGCAAACAAGAAGTGATGACATGTTCTTTCGTTTTACAAAAAGGAAAACAGCTAGTGTAAATGGCTGCAAAGTTAAAAAGAATGGTTCAAGCACTTCAGTCAGTCATCTTCTGAACCACTTTATCCTTGAGAGGGTTGTAGGAGTGTTGTATTTATGCCAGCTACCTTGACAAGACATTGAGAACAACCAATGAACTGAATAAGTGCATTAAGAAGGTGGGATCAGTGGTGGGACTGAGGCTGGACTCTGTGGAGGAGGTGACAGGTCCACCCTGAACAACACCAACAACCCCCTGAACTGGGTATTTGAACGCATCTCAACAGGATACGCTCACTGAGATGATGTACCACGAGGTTTTTAAAGTCATTTGTCCCTCAAGCAATCAGGCTGTGTAATACTTTAAATAGAAGGGGAGGTGAGGGGAGAGGTGTGTTTTTAGGATATGGAATTTTTTATATATCACTTTTTAGCTTAGCAACTTTTTACCATATTTAATTATTTATTTATTATTTAATTTTAATAATAACTTTTTAAATGTTAATTTATTTGAATTGTTTTTATCTTAGAGCCATTTACATCCAGTATTTATTTATTTATTTATTTAAGTACTGATGTAATATGATTGTATTTTTGTTGTGTGGAGCGGTGACAACGTTGAATTTCAGATATTTCAGATCTGTGTGCAATTTTATCTTAACCAATTAATGTATGGCTTTGGATGATGCAAGGAAGTCAGAGTACCCAGATAAATCCCACACAGAAAGGTCTCTGGTGCTGGTATTGAACACAGGTGAGGCAACAGTACTATCCACTGCACCACTGTCACCCTCCAGCACTTCAAAAGTAAAAAAAATACATTAAAAATACAGGCATTTATTAAGTATAATTTGTCCAAAAGCAAAATCTAAAAATAGCTTGCGCTGCAACAAATGCATGCTTTGGGAATATGGTTTAGAGAAGGAGTTAGTCCACCAAAAACAAACGGCCTGTTTAAAGATATTTAACTTTTCAAGACCTAGAAACTATTTTTGTGGCAACTTCAATTTTTCTCTACATTTAACCTTTCTTAAATGATTTACCATTAACTACACATTACCTCTGCAGTTTTGCATTTCTTGGTGAATAGCAGGTATTATCATGTGTTTAATTTACTGATTGTGTAGCTGTTCAAAGAGCAGAGTTAATTCAAAGGTTATAGACCAGATATAATTTAAATACACTTTTTAACTAAATATTTCATCAAATGACCATTAAAAAAAAGTGCATGCAAACATTTGTCAGATTAGATGGATTATACTGGTGATGCAATTGCAGAAAATTATTGTTCACTATAAAAGCTGAGTGTCCAAATAAGACACATCCAGTGTCAATGAAAATCTGGGCAACTGTTTTACCTAGATGATTTACATGTATTTACAGGATTAATGGTTCAAAAGTTACTAAAATGTGTATTTTAGCATCAGCCAGAGGCAACTGTTTACATGTTTGAAGAAATTAACTCTTAAAAAGGCCTGAATTAAGTTAGAATGTAGGACACAGCAAGTCAAATAATACAACCCCCCCCCCCAACACACACACACACACACACACACACACACACCACCACCATCATCTGTAAAGGACAAAAAATATAAACACTTCAGCTACTGATAGTGAAAAAAATAACTTCATGATTAAAACCATAGCCTCACAAAATACAGTGGAGGAATATGGTCACATAAATGTGTTCATCATTGAGAAAAACCACAGCAAGACTACAGCTGAAAACATGCTTGTCTGTTAAAGGATTATTATTAATACAAGCAATGCCAGAACTCTAGCCACTTCCCGTCTTGTTTTTTTCCTCACATGTCAAGTACTTTTGCTAATGTTGACAGTTAGAGAATGTGAGGAATGGACTACGAAAATTATATTGTAAGAGTATAAGACACTGGCTGCTATTTACAAAGATCACGTCCATATCAAAATATGAAAAAAAAAAAGTATGACTAATGTGAAGCAAACTTAAATGTACTGTATATATTATACAGCTCCTCAGTGTCTGTTGGGTTTGTCTTTATGTGCACATGTTAAGTAAAAATCTACTCCAAAAAAAGGTCATTCTGAGGTAACAAAAACTTTTTTTCTTGAATATAAACAAACAAACATGATGATGAAGTCATCATCAGATCCTATCTTCTGTTTATCCAAGTCTGGGTCACAGGGACGGCACCAAAAGTAGAAATTAGAGCTACATCCTGAATCTCCCAAAATCTTACAGTCTCCTGAAACATTTGCTGTACCCCTATCATGAGCATAAGGTGATGAGCATTTGTAAATATTGATTATTAAAACTGTAAATAGGTGTAAGTGGCTGTCACTTTCTACCATGAGCCCAGTTTTCCTGCTAAACAGCCTGTAGTCAATGTAATACTCCAATTATGGATAAGTAGCTAAAAACACAAAGCTAGAAGTCCTGTAAAGCAGATATGACAGTGAAATGTTTTCCTCTAATTCCTGTAAAAAAAAAAAAAAAAAGCTGCTACACATGTTAAATATAAGGTGGAAAAATTAGCATTTGAGGAATCATCACATTTCCATGATGCAAATGTTTGTCTACGAGATGCATAGATTATCCTGTATCATCCATTTTGAGAATTTACTTTTGCTGAGGCTGTGTACCGTTTGTCCTGAATAAAAAAAAAGTGCTAAGAGCAGCTGCTTCACTTCACTTATTGCAGGTGTCAAAGCCCAAGGAGAATTAAAACAGCTTCCTTCTTTCTTTCCACTTCTCTGAACAAACCATGCACGCAATGTTTGCAGAGTTTCTGCAGCCTTATTAGTTGACATTGCAGATTTTCATCAAGTTTGTTTCACTCTGTCATGTGACAGCATTCTCAGCTCACAAATAGTGTTTAATGTTATCACCACTCACTCTGAGATGTGAACAAAGATGTCTTCACTGCCATGGGAAGGCCGGATGAAGCCGTGACCCTGTGACCTGGAGAAGTTTTTACACACACCCTTGAACACTGGACCTGAGTGAGCACGTACTGTCCTGCAGACAAATGGACAATAGTTTAATGACACTCAATATGACTTGTGCGTTACTACCATAGCTAAATACAGTGGAGTCAGCCACTATTTGCGCAAATTCTCCCACTTATGGGGATATTTTGCACAATCTCCCTTTTATGCATTAATTATGAGAACCTGAGTGTTTTTATTCCTCTTTAGCCATGAAAAAAAAAAGTGATGTTTACTCAGCTGGACAATGCATTTCATTTTGAAGTGACATGTTGAAAAGCTATGAAACATTTTTAATGATGCTAATCTGATGTTTTATCAGATTTTAAGGCACTATAAAATTAGATATTACACACTATATGAAAAAAATTATGCTTAAAAAAGTAGCACTAGCAATCGATTTCTACTCTGGTATGTTTGGTGCAGATAAAGTTTATCAAGAACAGTCACAGTAAAGGTATGAATTGTGTATGGGATGATGCATGAGTGTCTTGTTTTGGCTGATATGGAACTAAAACCACAAAATCAATTTACAAGAGAACAACATTGAATGTCTGTCCACTGTATTGACCACTATGGATAAAAGAGTTAAAATGGTGACAGATCTATGATTTTCATTTAAGGTAACTTTCAACTACGAGACATAAATTGGAAAAATCCAGGAACTTCCATTGTATGATTTTTAAAGAATTTACTTGTAAATTATGGTGGAAAATAAGTATTTGATTAAAAAACAAGAGTTCAGTTCCATACTTTGGAATATAACCTTCGTTACCAATGACAGAGGTCCAATAATTACTATAGGCTCGGTTCTCGAGGACCAGTACCCATATCAGTATTTAAGACATTTCCCTCTTCCAGCACACCTGGTTCAGTTACAATGATCAGCTCATCATCCACCTCTGCAGAAGCTCAATAATGATGGACTGGCTTCCAGGTGTGATGGAAGAGGGAAATATCAAACACATAGGGCACTGGTCCTTGAGGACTAGATTTGAGAACCACTGCTGTAGACCTTCACCAGGTTTGCACACACTGCAGCTGCTATTTTGGCCCATTCCTTTATACAGATCTCTAGAGCAGACGTCTTTAACCCTGGTCCTCGAGGCCCACTGTCCTGCATGTTTTAGATGTCACCTGATTTAAATGATCAGCTCATCAAGCTCTGTTGAAGCCTGATAACGACACACTGCTTTGAATCAGCCAGTCTCCAGACCTTGACCCCATAGAAAATCTGTAGAGGGAGTTGAAAGTCCGTGTTGCCAAGCAACAGCCCCAAAACATCACTCTCTAGACTGGCTTGGCCACTCCAGGACTTTGAAATGCTTCTTACGGAGCCATTCCTTCGTTACCTGGGTGATGTTTTTGGGACGACCGTTATGCTGGAAGACTCAGTAATATTTAATTTTCAAGTCTCTCACTGATGGAAGGAAGTTTTTGCTCGAAATTTCATGATACATGGCCCCTTTCTTTCATTCCGTAACATGTATCAGACTGTTTAGAGCTGTGGACAAGGGTCTTTTATACAGAAAATGAATTTAAATGGGTGTCATCAATACAGGTAATGAGTGGAGGACAGAAGCAGTTGCACATCTGTGAGAGCCTGATATCTTGCTTGTTTGAAGTGATCAAATAGTTACTTATTTTCCACCATCATTTACAAATAAATTCTTTAAAAATCCTACGATGCAAGTTCCTGGATTTTTTCCCCCCACATCCTGTCTCTCACAGTTGACGTGTACCTGTGTTGACTTGCACAATCAGTGGTTAAATACTTTTTCTTCCACTACCGTATAAGTATGAAGAGACAAAGGTAGGGGGAAGTGAAAGGAAAGAACAGGATTTAAGAAGAAGCTGAGGAAGGAAGATTAGCAAATCAACTCCTACACAGTCTCATAATGTCACAACATAACAGCAGCAGAGATGAGTGCACTAATCTGCTGACTCACAGTGTAACCGTGTAAACAATACTCAATCATATTTAACATTTCTTCATGAATAGCCACAGTATGTAAACCAGACATGATATCGCAACTAAGGTTATAATTTTTCAGGAAAAGGAACAAAATGACGAAAACTAAATTGGAAAAAAAACAAAAAACATTTTCATTAACTGAAATAAATAAAAATCATAATTAAAAGAAAAACCAATAACTAACTGAAACTATTACGTGCTTACAAAACTAATAAAACATAAAAATTATGGATAACATTTCCTTCATTTTCATCTTTCTCAGATTGACACCATAACACACACACAAACACAATAGGAAATGTATTCACTATACTGAACATATACTTGTGTCTTTGTGTCTTACCCCATTAAATGGGATGGCAAGGAAGATGAAAAATATGAAAAACTAAAACTGAACTAAAACTAACCATTAACAATAAAACAGATAATAAAAACAAGTAAACCTGCAGGAAAAACTCAATTCATTGGAGAAAAAAAAAGTCTAAACTATACTATAATGAAAAATCCAAACATATTATAACCTTGATCGCAACATGTCAGATGTCATTACACATTTAACATCATCTCTAATCATGTCAGTCGACTTACGCTGAGTAGGTACGGGTGCGTTTGGTTGGCAGTGGGCTGGGCAGATCCCGGGGCAGAGGCTCCTCTGCTCCTTCCTTCCACACACGACTCCCCTCTCTTAGGAAGGGGAAGGAGAGCGTCAGTGAGGAGTTTGGGGAGCGCAAGGGAGTCTGAGAAGGCGACGTGAGGCTGGGATCTGCCATATTGGATGTGATGATGACAGTAAGTGAGGGTAGCGTGGACAATGTGACTTTATTCTTCTTCTCAGACAGACGCTGCAGCCACTCCTGGAGCTGCTGGGTTGCTGGTGAGCTGACAACACGGTCTGCTTGAAGAGGAATGCCTCAATGTGTGACAAAGGCTCAGCTGATATCCAGGTCAACGCTGCTGCTTCAAGTATGTCAGGAAGAATTTCTGTCAAGAGAGAAAAGACAGGGACAAACAGAAGTAGGATCAAAGTGTGATCAAAATGGTTTGGACCTGATGAAAGGGGGGTAATCACTGAACACTGAATCAAACCACAAACCAAAAAGGGTTTTGCTCAGGTTTAAATGTCATTTAAAAATGTGTAATTATTCTCTACTACGACAATATAGACAAGTGACAAATGAAAGGAGAAGCCTGGTGGGAGTGGTCACTTCCAGAAGGACACTGTACCTGCAGGGCATGAGAGCTCACTGAGTGGTTTGATTAAAATTATGTCAATCATCAGTGATCGTCCTCACAGTCGCCTTATCTCAATTCAACCCAACAACACCCAAGGGAAATATTTCCCAGATGTGTCAGACACCATACTTCACTGTCATCATCCAATGACCGAATAAGGATATATTTTTCTAAAATAATGCTCATCCATTCAGTAGAGTTGACAGATGGTAGGACCAATGCTATGGAATACTGATGCTGCTGTAGTGACCTGCACTGACAGGACAGGTCTCCCTTGAAAAAGATCATTGATCTCAATGGGACATACCTGGGTAAATCAAGGTTAAACAAAAGTGATCAATAACTTTTTAGGACACTTGAAATAAATTTGTCATCCTCCTAAGATGAAGCTGGATATTCATGTATGTACATTTAATCTAATCACTTGCAGGGTATTGAGTTGAAACACATTATGCAGGTCAATCATAATATCACAATAACACTGCGCAACAAATATTTTGGTAACACTTTATAATACCTACACACATTCCACTATGTATTAACCATTTGTTACCCATGTGTAAATGTTTGTTAATGTTTAGTAATGTATTGCTTGTACACAATTAATCACAATTTCACACGGCTACAAATGGTTTGTTTGTAGAAAAGAAGAATGTTTTATTTATAATAAATTGTGTATGAATAAACCATTAACAAATGGGTAACAAATGGTTAATATATAGGGAATTAGAAAAGCAGTGAGTGTAGACCTCCGCCAAAGCACCCCCCCCACACACAATCACCACCAAAATCTAATCATTTCCACATCTCCCCATTACCAACCTACCCTGAAAATTTCATCAAAATTCGTCCATAAGTTTTTTAGTTATCTTGTATACAAACAAACAAACATACAAACCAACCAACAAACGCCGGCAAAAACACAACCTCCATGGCGGAGGCAACAAACCATTAACAAATAGGTAATAAATGGTTAATATGTAGTGAATTGTGTATAAGTATTATAAAGTCTTACTAATTTATATATATATATATATATATATATATATATATATATATATATATTTTTTTTTTTTTTATTTTTTTTTTTTTTTTACATATGTGACATGTATCTGAACCAGAATTTGATGAGGATTTTTAAAATGCAGTCATTTTTAGCTGTATACAGGTAGATTTTGAGAAAATATGGAATTTCTGTTTGTCTGTTATGCATTCCATCTATATTACTAGAGTATCCGTTGCAGTCTTTATAAACAAATATTGTTTCTAATGTTGTACTCTACACTTCTAACAATTTTTTCCCCAGATTTATAGCTGATGACATCTCATTGCTGCTACAATACATGCTACTTGTCAACTACTGCTGGAACCTTGTGTGTGATTCTGAGACTTCCAGCCATAGAAGATCCAGCAAAATGAAATATGTACCAATTAAGATTCCATTCTATTGGTTTCCACTTGCCACTGTATGCACGACTATATTTTCATATGTATTCTATCAATATACCTGAAAAAAAAAAAGATGTTACAAAACCAAAAAACACATTGAATCTTAAAACAAATATGAAATTTTAATTCTACACCCTAGACTGGATTGAAACCACAAAAAATATATGTAAAAAAAAAGCATTTAATAAAGTGTTGTTGTACAGTGTAATATATGACAATAATAATGGATTGTATTTACATAGGATCATTCTAGTCACTTGAAATGCTTTATACTGAATCCATTTATTCGCTCCACAGTCACACACTGGTGGTGGAAGCTACATCAGGGGCAGACTGACAGAACAATAGCTGCTATTCCACACCAGCACCACCAAACATTCATACACCAGTGTCACTGACCTAGAGCAGCCTGGTCCTCGAGGCACACTATCCTGCATGTTTTAGATGTTTTCCTCTTTGAACACACCTGACAGTCATTATCATTCTTCTGCAGAGCTGATGACAGGCTCATTATTTGAATCAGGTGTGTTTGGAGAGTGAAACAGCTAAAACATGCAGGAGAGTCTACCTCGAGGACCAGGGTTAAGAAACACTGAGCGAGAGGCTAGGTAGGTGAAAACAATAGCACAAAACTGGAATGGAGCCAGATTTTAATTACAAACACTCTGACGATTGGACAACATGCTCTACCTGCTGAGCCATAGCCACCTAATGTAGCCATGGTATGAATCATTAATTTTTATAGATGCATTTCATGTTATTTTAAATGACTCCCTGTGTTGTAGATGTTATACCTGGTTAGTATAATTTGTTTTTTTAATACTGTTAATGGACTGCTAGTTGACCTTTCCCTCTTAACTCAACTTCTTTTAATCATAGTTTATTCTGAGCCATGTTTTTTTTTTCATCTTTGAGAGTTAACTTACATTTTGTATTCATTTATTCATTTATTTAAGTGTTAATGTAGTATGATTATTTTTGTGGAACAGTGACTGTACTTTGAATTTTCTTATGGGGATTAAGAAAGTCCATTCATCTATTAAATGTGAAATACTTTTGGTTGTATGTAGCCTATGTGAGTCTATAATCATGTCTTTCACATTTATGGTGGTGTAATGTAGCACAAGCACATCCATCACAGGTATTAAAGAAACATACATTGTTTAAAATGTGTATTTGTAGTGTTGTTTTGGATGCTAATTTAGTCCTGAAAGGAGAAGTAAATCCAGATTGAAGTAAATAAACATGGTAATTGTGGTGGAAGCTAACCTACCTCTTATCTGTTGTCTTGGTCCCAGCTGTTCCAACCAAAAGAGTTTTAAAAGCATGGAACAACTTAAGAAGGTTTGGGAGGGACCATTGTGTTAAGAATTTGGGGGGGGGTAATGGGGAAGTGTATGAAATGTAAAGCCTATTTTAGAGATATGAGTTGTGTATTTTTTGGGTTCTATTTGAGTATCTTACTCCAGAACTGGGGGTATTCTGTTGGGTAAGGAAGACCGTTTGACAGGGAAAAGGGAAACTCACCTGCAATTCCCAAATGGGAGAGGCTAGAAGAGAGGCCACCCTATAAAAGACTAATGTTCCTCAGTGTGATGAAACTTTGGACTGGACCTCAACATGTTGTTATTCTAAGTTATATATGTTAATTGCAGCTGCCTTTTTGTAAATAGCTTTTCCTGTGTTTTTTTTTTTTTTAGTGAAAGAAATAATAAGGTTCACTGTGGTCTACACCTGTACATCCTGCCTCAGCTCTACTCTGTTCCTCCAGGCCACTAAACATTAGGTCAGCAGTTGACAGATGGACTGGAAAAATATATTATATTTTCCTATGAATAAACTGATTACACTATAATCACAGTCCTGCTAGAAAGATGTAAAATAAACTTGCATTCAGTGACATAAATGTTGTCACTCTGTCTACTCCACCACACTGGGTTCAAAAAGAAGTAATTAAGCATAGATGGCTTTAATTAAAGGGGTTTAACAAAAAAGGTTTTTACAAATTCAGGTATTAAAAACATTTAAAACAAAGTCCCTCCATTTTCAGACTTCATACCCACATATGTCCTGTTCTCTGGTTATTGTTTGACAAACGAAGCAGGTAAAAGGTCTGGAGTTAATTTTAGATGCATTTGGTAAATGTTCAGTGGAATTCTGAATGTGAGGTCAATGGAGGTGTTAATGTAAGTGAAGGAAGCAATCATTTAGATTCAAACTTTATAACCAAATTATTTTGTATTAAGAAAAATAAAATAACAGTAAAGTGAACAAATGTAACTGCTAGATTTCTTTAAAATGAGGTGAATCGCTTTTGGTCTAATGTTTTATTTTATTTTAGTATTTGTTGTTGTTGTAGTTGTGTGTTTTTGTCCTGTTCTATTTTATAACTTTGCTTGGAAAAGTGCTATTTTACAGGTTCCAAAAGAAAAATAGGAAATGGCAGTAAATTGAACAAGGAACATAGATTTCATAATTAGACAATTATTACCATCAACCTATTTGTGTAGTCACTGCTGTGGAATACTGAAGACCATAATATCAGTCTGTCAGTGTCTTACGTTTTACGTGCCCACTTCTCTAATGACGAGGCCCCGCACGTAGCGTGATGTGACGTCACAACAGCTGCAGCCTCGTGACGTCAGTGCCCCGTTCCCAAATGAACAGTGACACATCCTATAGGATCAGCCTCTACTACTGCAATAAACACACACTACAGCTCTACTATTGACTGCAGTACAGCTAAAACACAACAAACACACAACAAATACAGATGCAACGCAGGTTTAAATACAGGATTATTATCATTATCAATAGACGGTTGTTTTTAATAGTGAACAGCTGCATGAAATGAAATATGAAGCTCCACTCAGACCAGATCAGCAGGAGGACAACATGTGGATGTGCAGATATGACAAATAAAATTAACAGGAGGGTCATGGATCCTGTGGTCGGGGTCGGGAACTTCATGTCCCGTGACCACGAAAAGCTATAAACTGACTGTATATGTATGTGTGTGTGTGTGTGTGTGTGTGTGTGTATGTGTGTGTGTGTGTGTGTGTGTGTGTGTGTGTGTGTGTGTGTGTGTGTGTGTGTAGAGTTTGTCCCAAGAACTTCATTAATTCATTCACTTTTTCCTCAAAATGTCCACATGCGGATAAAAATGTCATGATATCTGTGCAATTTTTGTATGTTTTAATAATGAGACGTGTATAAAAATCAGTTAACAGTTGCGGATGTTTGCAGGTTCTTTGACAAATATGGGAGGGGAATGTGTGAAAGGAGGAAAAAGCCTTAAGTGATGTTAGAAAATTGAACAAGAAGGTGACAGGTCCATCGATTAGATCCGATCATATCAGATCAAATTAGTCTAATTAATCCCCACCGTAATAACCTGACATCTGATACATGGATTCTGTCCCTTTTCCGTAACGTGTGTTCTTTCAGACATACAGGGCATACATTGTCCCAACCCCAAAACAAAGCCACACTGACTCTCCCCTGCAGACACTTCCACATGCAAAATACTCACACAAATGTTACTTACCGCATTGGCTGGGCTGTTAGGATGAAGGCGACCACAGTATGTGAGTGCGTGTTTTAAGGCGGTGTGTATTATATAACGCGTATTTAAATAAATAAGTATAAATCCGCGTAGACCGACGGAAAACCCTGATGTGACGGTGCGAGGGTCTGCTGAGTCTGCGCAGCTGGCGGAGATTCCGATGGCGTGATGCGACCCGATGTGTGTGTGCGCGTGTATTTCTATCTTTATGGGGACATTGATGTGTTTATAGTCACACCATGGGGACCAAAATTCAAGTCCCCACAAGTGTTAAATATAAATAAAGGTCCCCACTAGTAAAATAGAAATGATGTGGCCCTATAAATGTTTTTTTTTTTCCTGGAAGTCCTCATAAAGAATGAGGGGAAACAGGTGAAAAGTGAAACGTATTTTTCAAAGGTTTGAAGATGTGTTTACTTAAAAAACAAAAAAGTATTCATTTTTATGTATTTTTGTTCATTTGTGTTTATTATTTTTAAATAGGATAATTTTTTTTTATTTTAAATTTAATTTAATTTTGTATTTATTCATTCATTTTTATTTGTTAAATTTAAATACTTAAATTTTTATTTTATTTTTTTGTAAATTATTATTTATTTATTAATTCATTTTTACTTTTAATTATTTTTGACTTCATTAAATTTAACATGTTTAGAATTATTTTATTTAAAAAACAAAAAAATGTGTTTGGTCCTCAAGAGACATGGAAACAAGTGTGTGTGTGTGTGTGTGTGTGTGTGTGTGTGTGTGTGTGTGTGTGTGTCCGAATGTGTGTGAAAATGACTGTCTTCATTCCTCGCCATGCAATCTGTTGAGGGAACAGTGTGCTCTGTGTTGAGCATTTCTCTTTTTACACGGAGCTTCCCATTGTCTGTAATGTGATTTGATGAGGATTATGATGCTACATTCTTTTTCAGCTCTCTTTCTCCTAATAAAGCTTTCAATTTACTTACTTATGTTTCAATTAGGAAGGTATATAGTCAAATAAAACACATAAAATTATTCTAGAGCTTAAAGAGACTTAAGTGAATTCAAATACATGTGTATCTTCATTATATTCTTAATTTATTTATCATTTTATGCACCATGTGTGTAGATGTACTTTTGCATTAAAAGTTGACAGCCAAGTCAACTATCATATGGTCCACACGGTTGTTACATGAAACAACCCACTGCATTTGTGATTGCACAATAAACAAGTGCATGTGAACTGCAAACTCACCCAGATAGCATTTCTATAAACGCAGAGGGCAGATGTGTTATAAACAAGCAGGACACCACCCTTCACTGTCCTTCAAAATGCAGGATTTAAAGGCAGATCACTAATCCTTTACTTTAATCACATAAAATGAAAAAGTCAGAAATCACATCCAGTCTTTGACTTTTTTTCTGTTTTAATAATTTAATGTTACTATTGTACCATTGTATAGATTTTAATGACAAGCACTGCTGTCAGGTCTCAGGACAAATGTGACCCCCATGTTCATTTATATCAAAGAAAATGCCTTGCAGCTTTATTTCTTTGTTTTTGAAACAACATATGAAAGTACAGGTTGAAGTCAGATGCTGCTGCCTGTGCGACAGTCAAACTAAATGATCAACATGAGGCAGCATTCCCAACAGTCTCAGCGGGACAGTGATTATATAAGTCACTTCTACCCGCTTTGTGCCTTGGATGAGAGAACAGCTCTGCCTTTATCTCTTGTCTTGTCGTCCTGTATTGAAACAAAAAACGTCAGTGTCTCTAAGGCAATCTCTTGTCTCGCCATTTGGTCCTCCTGGTTAATAAGTTCATAACAATCAAATCTCCTCTTCTATGTGTAGTTAACTGTTCCACCATGACAACAGCCCCAGCCCCGGCTCACAGATAGTCCCCTGAAAAAAAGGGGAAAAAATTTAATTAGAGGTCAGATAAATGAGGCCAATTTATTTTTTTGTTCATAAGTTACACATACAAATGGTTTATTTCAGTACTTACAGGGTTCCTACAGCTCAGGGCAAGTTGTTTTACATGTTTTACTTCATCTCTTTTAGGGGGTAATTCCACACCTTCTAACCTCATCCTCTGTTAATTTCCTGTCATGGGTTTCTTTATAAAGAATTATGTAAAAAAAAAAATAAAAAATAAAATGCTAAAAACCAGTGTGCAAAATTCTAAACTCAAAATACTTTTTCCATTTATGAAAAGTTTGAAATGCATTTCTGTTTGCAAGTAATTTTTCAGTGGACTGGGTTGAACCTCCAGAACATCCATAGAAACCTAATTATCATCTGCAAAATGAATTCATGTAAATACACAAGTTGTTGCTGAAATCAAACAAATGACTGCAGATAATCTGTGATGTGAAGCAAGAATCTTTACTTCTCAAAAATCTCCATGAGTTAACTCTGTGTAGAATCTTGAACTTAGTATTGCATCATCAAACATTTCTTTTTGTAGCCTTTATTGTTGACTAGTTTCGCAAGAAGCGTTTTATCTAAAAATGTAATATATATATATATATATATATATATATATATATATATATATATATATATATATATATATATACAAATAAAATACATTACGAAGTGTGACTATTTATTGAAAACTTAAATTAAATCTGTTACTTTCATCCGTTATTTTTTTCTAGAAGGTATTTTAACTGTTTTTATCTGTATTCAATAAAGAAAATATCTACTTGAGTACCTTTTTCACCTGGTTCATGCAACTTAGAAATTACAGGTTTTAATGTCTGCAAAATAGTAACTTTAGTTTATGAGCTCAACAAAGCTACTTCACAACTTGAGTAATATTTTTAACTCTTTATATATATATATATATATATATATATATATATATATATATGAATATTGATTTTGTTTGTTTTCATCAACCACTATTTACATGACTAAATGTTGCATGTGTTCCTGAGCAGCTTCCTGAATTCAGTCTAACTTTCAGCCCAATCCATTGAAAGCTAATGGAACTGGTGAAGGCTATAGGGTCATCTTCCTCACCTACTGGGTCATTGTAGATTACGTACATCACAATGTTTGTGGTTAAAAAAAAACCTTGCCGACAAAGTTTTTGTTTGTTTTTTGCTTCAACTGTGATGTCCGCTTTCTCTTCAGTTGGAGAAACATGAAAAACACGCAGTAGGCTGACCGTTGTCATGGTAAAGCAAACATGACTGAAAGGTGACGGGTTTACTCTACATTGTTGTTTGCTCACTAGATGCAGTGCAAAGTGAGTAAACACAATAAAATGGAAAAAAGGGGTCAAGGTGTGACATGTCTGAACTAAAATATGAAACCTGTCATTTAGATCGGAAACACACAACTGGGAGTGATTTGTTCTGTTTTCTTTCGTTAGTTGTTTGTCCAGGACAGGAGATAGAAATCACCTCGTCTGCTAAATCTGATGTACACATCTTGTTTTTTGAAACTAATGCCAAAAAACACCGACCTGAAACTAAAAAATAAGTGCCAAATACTAAAATGTAGTGTATAATGTAAATATTGTAGTGATGGCGTGTATATTTATTTATTTTTTCATTTTATAGAGTAAAAAAATCTATGCAAAAAAATATATTTCTTGGTATGGCAGGTGAGTCAAGTATGGCCATGGTAAAACAAGGGGCCCAAGACAGAATTTAAATTACATCATCTTACGCTACACTCACACAACCATCTGAGTAGCATAAGGATCAAATCTACGTCAAAACGAAGGAGCCAATCAGTGTCGCAGGGTGGGACTACTCGGTGACGTTGTGCCTGGTGTGACATAACGCAGAAGCAACGGCAGTGTAGTCTTTTCAGATACACAATAATGGCCGCATGTGTTAGGTATCCGAGGGTCCATATAGACTCGACTATTTCCACTGTTTTGTTACCGCATGTTCAGTCCTTAAAAGATGAACAGAAGACGGGTTTGGAAAGAGTTTGATCTATCAGATGGATCCACTGGTGGATAAAGAAATAGTCCCAGTGCAGAAGCCCATGGTTATTGTGGTACCCCCCCTGGTTGTGTTGGTAGAGGACCAAGTCAAAGAGGCTGGGAGAAAGAAATGACAACCACATCCACATTGGATGTTGGCAGTTAGTGTTCTGTAGCCCCGAATCATGGCTGAAGGACAAATGGAGAACCATGCTTTCCTACGACATTTACCAGAAGACCTTGGTGGGCATCGTATTAGACGAGGTTTATGTCACATATAAATGGTATGTTTAAATCCCTTCTGTTGATGTGTATATACCTGATGCAAACTATTTTCACCTTCAACATGTTTGGCCAAAGTGGTGTCAGTCAAGATGATGGACAGATTTTTCATCTAATGACATGCGATAAGGCCCCTCCTTTGAAAACGGATCCCAGATGGTATTGTGAGATACCATCTGGCGACAGGTTAATCAAGATATACATTTCAGGACTAAAACATTATTTGGATCAGAGCTTTGGGATTTTGTAAGATCCCATAGACCTAATTAAAAGTTTACTTGTTTTCTGTTTTTTAAGCCATAATAGAAACTAGTAGATGGTGAGTTAATAAGTAATGGCCAAAACCTCTTCAACATCACAAGAAAATTAAATGTTTCAGTGCACTCTAGTGGCTAAACTGTGGTAGGGTATGGGAGTTGATTAGACCTGGTTGAAAGTAGATCAGACATTATACTGTACTTTCTTCAGGATAATGTTTTTAGTTGACTCATAACCTTTAAGTGTGTTCTTACAATCAGAGTGTATGGTGATTCTTTCTTCTCCACGCTGGCCTCAGCTGGTGGCGCTGCTGACTGTCCGGGCTGCACTGGCGTGTCCACTGTTGCAGTGGCTGGGCCTGTTGGTGACGTGTCCACAAACACTTCATCTGTCACCCGAAAGCGGATTTCCTCTCCCTGGTCCATGTAGAGGTCATGTGCACCCTCATCTGTCTCATACTCCCAGAGCCAAACCTGTTCTGCTTCATCACTGATACTGCAGTTAAGGAAGACTTGACAGCACAAGACGATGCAAATTACAGCCTAAATCAGTACAGTTGACATGTTCATCCAAATCTAGGTCAGGATACAACTTTGCAGGCTGCTGAAGTGACTCTGGTGGAATAAGAATGTCGTCAAAGAAGCCCATGGTCACTGTAAAACAGAAGGTTGCAGTATGCGGTCAGTGTTTACAGTTTTAACAGTACTGTATGATGCCTGGTGAGGGTCACATGAGAGTGTTCAAGATGTCAGACTGTTTTAATTGTGATTCAATGTACAAACAGCAGATCTCATTACCATAAAATCATACGTTTAAGAAAATCTTAAGCTTATCTACATCCATAACTGTGACCTACTTTTGGCAATACAGGTACAAAGACATACTTGATATTAATCCACATGAAAAGTAATTGAATAGTTTATCATAGTCATTATTTGCAGCCCTAATCCTGTCAAGGTTGTTCTGACAACATGACACCTATCGTATTATTTATATATATATATATATATATATATATATATATATATATATATATATATATATATATATATATATATATATATATATATATATACGTATATAAGACAAACTAACCAACACAAAATACAGAGGAGATACCTTTTGGAGGGACTTTTGATTCTGCATGGACATGGTTTGGGTATAAAAAGTCCGACACAGACCAGACTATCAGTTTTTAAATTATACAGTCTAAGATGTCAACACAGGAGTTGATTTTCAGTTTCGCCTGGGGGTCGTTGCAGTACTTGTTATTAATGGTTAGGGTGGTTGTCTTTGCCCACTGACGGCAGCGGAGTCAATTAGCATCAGAAAATGGAACCTTAACTCCCTCAACATATACAAATATATAGGAAATTTAATTGCTGAGACCAAATGACAGCAAACAGACAAAGGGCATCACTTCAACAGGCAGCTAATAAAGAGTAGCAAGTTTGGTGGAAAAACAGTGCATGGTTTTTGCAGTTATTTTTAAGAAACAAAATGATGGTTGGCAGACAGACATGACCACTGTTAAAAATATTTATTTTTTCAGTTCAAATCAATTCAACTCAATGCAAGATTATTACGTGTCCCTGGGGGGCAAGTGTTTACGTTTTAGCAACAATAAAAATACCAATCAACATAGCCAGTAAGAATAACAGTGAGATAGAAAATTACAATCATAGAAAAAAATTGAGGTTGCAATAAAAATGCATACTTAAATAAAAGTAAATGAATGATAATGCTACCTGTGGTGTGCAGAGCTGTGCATAGAGATAGCCAAAGGTATGAACGAGGATTTGCATCTATTTGTTTTGGCTGATGGTTGTCAGAGGCAGGAACCAGAGGGGGGAAAAAAACAACTTACATTCAGAGCGCAAAGGGTGGGTGCCATTGGACACAATGGATTTTGCCTTCAATATCTGATTATTGTATAATTCTGAAGATTTTAGCTGAATGCCAATGATTTTACTGCTTAATTTTATTATCATGGTGAATTAGTTTTTCTGTTTCAGATTGAGAAAATGCAAACCCGCTTATGAAAGCAGACACTTATGACTTATGGTGATCAAATACCCTACAGTTTTCATAGCCATGTCATTGATTTTTATTATATTTACAGGATCATGGTGGTGATGTCTAAAATCAGTGCACATGGCCTTAGATTCAGTGTCATCAAGTATCATCCGTTTACAAGTATCAGCAATAGAGGTATAATAATTATGTTAGTTTTAAAACTTCTGTAAAACATCACAGAGGCCTTAAGGTTATGTCAGTGTGATACAACAATCACTATCTAAATTCTTCTCTCAATCTGCTTCCACATTTTTAGTGGCTGCACTATGTGTCATCGATTTGCACATGTAGACAGATTGATGTCTACAATAAACCAGCAAGCAGAGGAGATAGGAGGATTGAAAAAAGAACAGTATGATGAAACTTTAGTTTAAAATTAAATTTAAAAACAAAACTAATCCCAAACATTTCATTTTGTTGGACTATCTTTAGCTTTTATTGTGGTATACACTCGGGATGGGAAAATATGCTTTTATGCCGATTTGATTCTTTTCTGATTTTTAAATTGTGATTCTTCGATATTACAGATTTTTTGCTTGCTTTTTAACACCAGACCACAGAAAAAAGCTGAATGATGATGGCTACAGATCACATCAGGAGCCATATTAAAAAAAAAATGTGCATCATATGTGAGTCACTTAAGACTTATTCAGCAGTAATATATTTGAACCATGAAGTAAACTGCTATATTTATCTGCATACAACACAAATAGCTCTTCCCATCTCTTAGAAAGCCCATACAGTTTAATTGTTGTTGATTGTTTAACTATATTTATTCAGGAACAACTAATTTTCTCAAAATTTTCGGATATCCTGCACTGTTGAACGCACCAGAGATGTTACGATGGTCCTGAACGCACCACCTCCGTTCTTACAATTAGCCGCTGTGCTGTTGCTAAGCAATTGTGCTGAGATTGCCATCTCACCCTCTTTTTCCCAATTCTAATCCATATACTCCTGGTTTATTACTGTGTGTAAACAACACAAGGTGAGATTAATAACACAATACAGCTCCCAGTATTTTCTTTTCCATGGAAACTGGGTTCAAATGCCTCTTTGAATGTTACAGGTTGCCGACCCCAATGACATCGGATTTTAACACGGAAATAGATGCAGGTATGTGATTAAGGTCATTTGATGTTCATAAAAACCATTGATTACATTTTTAAAATGCGGGCCAAGAAGTGGGTTGGGTCCGTTCTTTTCAAATATATTAATTGCGGTCTGAGCCGCAGCCGGTTTAGTTAAAAAAACGGTCGGTTGCAGGTCATTTATTTATCTTCCCACGCATCACTGATAGACAGTGTTGAGTATATATATCATTAATCGAATATCTGGATATGAGGGTTTAAACATATTGCATATCTTGACTGCTTCCTCATATATTTCTAATGAAATTAAGAAGAAACAAAGATACGTTTATAAAGATTTTAAAATGGCCAAGACAATGTTACCATGAACTCCCTCTTGACTGCAGTACTTGATCTTGCCGACTAGGATCTCATCCAGGAAAGGGTGAAAAACAACATATCTGAAATGTACTACCAGAGACACAAAAGGGAAACAGGAGTAAGTCAACACGGATGAGTGTGATACACTTAAAGGAATAGTTGGGTCTTTTTCACATGAATCTGTATGTCATCATCATCTTTACTCTGGTGCACCCACAGTAACTTACCCCCGACAGTGTCCTGTGAGCAGAGTTCTGCTCCGCACAGCTGTTAGCAGTGACAACATGCATTGATCACGATTGAGAGAAAGTAGCTCCAAGCAATTGCGACGTGTGAGTTTTTGTTCCGTGACAATTTTGTTATGCAAATAAATCACTCATTCGAACACATACTGTTTTAAGAAGAAAAATGTTTTACTTTGTTGACCCCAAGAAACCTGTCGGGACTACTTTCACTTTGACCAAAACTGGACTCGTCACCCACAAGACAGTTTCAGGGGTAAGTCACTGTGCTTGTACCAAAGTAAAGATGGTGATGCCATACAGATTCATGTGTAAAATACTGAACTATCCCTTTCAGGCCATTGCAGAGACTATGAGAGAAATAATAGTTATCTCATCCAGTTACCTTTAGTGTGTGAGGCTCCATCGCCTGGGAATATGTAGGAATCCTCTAGTTTGGTGATGTCATACAAGCAGATACACAGGCCAACATTATAGACCACCTGAGGAATTAAGAGCAGGTTAAAAAAAGTGTAAATAATGTTGAAATTAGTTTTCCAGAATAGGACAACAGAAGTTCCATTAATTTGATCAGTTTGCTATATATAAATATAAATGTGTTCTTACTTACTATAAAAAAGAACATTCAGAACACAGCCACATATGTAAGCTTTAATAATTTTTGCCATGGTTTTAAGGCAAAAGAAGTTTATTTGTATAGCACTATTCATACACAGAATAACTCAAAGTGCTTCACTAAGGCATAAAAAAATCACAGAAAAATAAGACATAAAAATCACAAAAAAATGGTTAAAGACATTAAAATTATCAGAGGTAAAATGTGATTTTAATTTGCATACAAATAATAATAATACAAATTAAATACGTTATATTCAAACCATACATTGAAATTAAAATTGAGTAAAGCAAGACATTAAAATAAAAAAAGTGCATTTAAAAGACAAGATTGAAAATCATTTACTCATAAGCACATGAGAAGAGGAAGGCTTTTAACCTGGATTTAAAAATGTTCACATTTGGGATTGATTTTAGGTCAGTTAGTACCTTGTTCCAGTTGTGTGTAGTGTAACAGCTAAACACTGCTTTACTATGTTAGGTTTGAACATTGGACTGGACTATATGACGTGAGTCAGTAAACCTCAGAGCTGCACTGGGTTTAAATTCTATTAACATGTTATTCATGTATTCTGGACCTAAACCATTTGGTGACTTTTAAACCAGTAGCAGAACTTTCTTGCTATGTTGGCTGAAGCATAGTCTCGTCAAGAGTGTCAATAGCTTGAGTGATTTTTTTGCTTCAGGTCATTGATGTCCTGTATTTTTGTTCGATACACAATATCTTTAACATAACCTCACACATAGAAATCCAAGGGAGTAAGATCTGGTGAACAAAGTGGCCAGGGAATTGGGGCATCGTATCCAATCCATTGGTTTGGAAATGTTTGATATAGGAACCCACCAACATGTAGTCCTCAATGCTGTGGTGGACCATCTTGCTGGACAATGGACATTGTCTCTCAATGGCACAAACACACCAATATTGGCCAGGGCAAGAAACAAGACTATGAGAAAGATAAAGACATACAACATTGACTGGAGAGGAATGTATCAAATGGTGCCACTGCATGAAAGCCTGTAGAAGCACCAAAGCACTCAAGTAACATCAGAGCAGGTCTAGGTTTGGGACATCAACAACTCGAGTACCGCACACATGCCTAGAGCCTGGTCAGTGCTGAAGTTCTCTCCGCAGTTGAGCAGCCCCAGCACCGGGGGCCAGTCCATGAGAACCCATCTCCAGTAACCCCAATCCATTCAGCAAGGAGAGGATCCAATGGCCAAAGATGTCCGATAACAAGTTTTGGATACAGTTGGATGATGGCCATGGCAACATTCTGGAAGCAACCTTAACAGGTCCAGTACAGCCCATGAGAGAAAGACCTCAAAGTACCAGCCTATGATCCAACACTGCAGGGGCAAGAGCTGGCAGGCATGGTTGTTTCCAGTGGATATTGGGTGTTGGGGCTTCCCAGCCCAGTCGGCATCCCGGTTGGTGTCTTTGGTAATATATTTGTTTTATTGTAAAGAGACTTTGTGGACAGCAATGGATAATATATAACCAGAATGAAGTCAATGAAACATCTAAAATAATTGATTAGATTTACTATTCTATACAGTTACAGAACCAAGTCATTAATTTCCATGAGTTTTCAAAACTGTGAATATTTGTTTTGTACAGTTTTCTATCAGTTAAATTTACATATTCGCAAATGTAGTCATTTTTAAAATTTAGGATGAACTGGAGGATGAAGGGAGGAGACAATTCTCTTCTCACTAAATAAACTGTTAAATAAACTTGTACTGTAGTTGAAAAATACTAACGTAAGATTAAAGCAGGAGGCATTTTGACTTAAACTGTAGCATTTCAGTTTGTACAAACACAAAAGATAAAATAAAAAGCATTGCTGATTAAACTACTAACTATACATGAAGAGTGTCAAATGAGCTCGACTTTCATCATATTTAGTAATAAAATGCACCACACACACATTACTGCAGCATTCATGGGAATTTCGCCCAAGTACTTTTGGTTGAGAATATTAAGTTACTTTTACTTCAGCTACGTTTAATGAGATATATAAATTATTAGTTTTAATTTGAGGATTTTAATACTTTTGAGAGCTTTCCTGTTACAAAATGTAGAAAATATGCTGGCTCATTTTTGAACATGATCAGCTATTAAAGGGTTTTGTTAGCTTATTGTTACCGCCTAAATGACAACACAGACTGGAACAGACACTCACCTTATTGGCCAGCTTCTTGTTTAGTTCCTCTGCAATTGCCTCGTTGAGTCGTCTCTGAAAGTTCCACGGAGGGATCCTCACAGTGTCCACCATCTCTACCAGCACGAACATGATGCAGCAACGACAATATTCAACAACAGACCTGAGCCTGTAGTCAAACCACACGCCGTTTTATCAGGACGACATCTTCTGCTTAATAAATTTTTCAGTGGTCCAAAAACATTAAGAGCTATTTACTAATAATACGGAATAAGTTCAGAGAGTGGGTGAATTACAAGTCTTAATTAACTATACATGTTGTAGCCGCGTGAAAATGTTGCGACAATATAGTTTACGACATGTCGCAACACTTAAAGGGACAGTGCTCATTTAATATAGCAGTGTAGAATCACTTCATAGTTACAGAAAACCTAAAAGAAAAAACACACACAAAGAAACCAATAAGAATGAACATGCAATGAAAAACCATGATGGCAAACAGTAAAATTAAAGAGCAGAACAACAATATCACATTTTAAAGTATTGTGCAACTCTTGTGCATCTGTCCTCCATTCATTTTCGTTGTGTACTACAAAAACTATTTGATACGGAGTTACTTGAAAATAAAAAATTAATGTTTATACATGTGCTCAGAGCTTTTACTAATAGTATGCAACAACTGTGATTGCATATCATATTACCAGAGATTAACAACTGTGATTGTTGCATACCATTAATAAAAACTGTTTTGCGATGTATCCTCACAAAACTATTTCTGACAAAATAAACTGAATCAAAAAGTCACACTGCACAGGTTTACCATTAGTGTTTTACAGAACATCTTACTAATAAAAATTGTAATCTATTAAGCAAATACATTTACTTTGCAGTATTTTACTTAAATATTTCTAACTTGCAGTATTAATATTTCAGTAGGGGATCTGAGTACTTCTTCCATCTCTGATAATATGATATGCAATACATATAGTACAGTTAACAGAACCAGGAGCTCTTGAAAGCCTCAAATACTGAACAGACACAGACTCCAAAAATGCAAATTCAAACAAACGGTCCACTTCAAAAATGAGTCTTTATTAATATAACATTTAAATGTACACGTTAGCATATTTTAAATCATTTGAGCTACAAAACTGCAAGCAACCATTTGCTTTTACAAAAATCAAATAACATTAAATTAGGACTGTGAAGGGAATCACTTTGAAAAACATGTTCGCATTTCACTTTGATTTGCTGTATCTGAGCAAATGAAGCTTGTTGAACTACTTTAAATACAGCAGATGAAGCCTGATCAAACAGAGTGAACCCGAGTACAAAACTACACAATGGGCATGCCACTACACAATGCTTTCAAAGAAAAAATATTTGTCACTTTATGAGTAATGCTTTTACATTTCAAAGACCTGAACTAGTGAACAAAATTATTTCCTGTTACAAAGTAAAGTGGCTGTGTGAAAACAGACAGAGGAAAGAGAATCAAAATTAATTAATATATTTGAAGACAATTTACTGACACCAATGAAGGAGACATCACCCTGCATATCAATGAAATGATTGTGGACATGGAAATCCTGCTTTCATATGCATCTCATGATTATCCATTGTTCACACACTAGTACTTTCATTAGGCATCTTTGGCAGATAAACTGATGAGTGTTTAATGAAAGTGATAATGTTAATAAGGGCAAAGAAATATTTTAGTATCTTTGTTGTAGTTTATACAAAACAATAAGGAATCATTTACTATAAAACTAAATCATGTATGTATCTAAAAATAACTTCAAAATGACCAAAAACTAAACTTCCTTATTACCAAACATTTTTATGGTTGAAGTCCAACAGGAACCAAGAATTAAAGTCTGTGCTTTAATTTAACACATACTCCACTGTTTGTGAAACCATTGTGTTTTCCGTTTGGTTTTTTTTTATTACAGACTTATTAAGACAGAAGAGAACCTATGTTGTATGATTGGATTATCACATTTATAAAATGTCAAACCATTTCTTTTTCTGAATAGGCACCACTCAACATACCTCTTCTTGCCTCTGTTTATATAGATCTATAATCACATTTGTTTCCTATGTACACAACCCTATACAAAGTTCATCTTTATATCAAATCATTCACACACACAAGTTTGGACTTAAGCTCATCAGGATTAACTTCAGGGGCTTTAAATATTAATTCAAAGTGTTGGTATATGAACATGAAGATTACTTCACAGGACCAGCAAAGCTGCTACAGAAAAAGCAGCAATGATTTCAAACATCCAAAAGCCCACAAAATAAATAAACATACAGTTTCAGTGGCAAGACTGATTTATATAATTTGTGACCCTTTTACTGTCTAAAAGCTCACATATAAGTAAGCTGTATGTCAGTTCTAAAACATCACACAGATGTAAGCTGAATCAGAGGATGAAACAATAAAGCAGACCTAAAAGTACTTCCCTATGTCTACAAAGTGCTAGTGTATACGTGTCTGGACACTAGATTGTGCGTTAAGTTTCATGTGAGAACACAGCAGGCTTTCCCATACTATGGAGGACCCAAACCTCAACCCACGTGAAAAAAAAAACAACTTGCCATCTTCCATTACAACTGCACCAGGCAATTTCACACACCGACAGCTCCAGACTAATGTGAGGGGAAATTGTGCATGTGTGTGCGCGTGTGTGTGTGTGAGAGGGGGAGGCTGGGACACAAACATAGAAACTATGATAACATGACACCCAAATGGGAAGAGATCAGATCTGTACAGCTTTATTCCTGTAGTTTGAACTGGGATGGAAATGACATATGATCAGGAACATGACAAAAATTGGGCCAATATCTGAATGTATATTTATCTGATGTATTTACATTGAATCCTACTCCAGAACAGCTTTATAGCCTCGCAGCATAAACCTGATCTGGCGACAAAACCCCCCCCAAAAAAACAAAACAAAAAAAGCCATCAGATTGCAGTTTGTATTGCATGAGCAAGCCTGGTGAAAGCCAAAAGAAAATCAAGAGTAGCAAAGAAGAACAAACCAATGCAAAACACACGTCGATGTTAACCTGATAAACCCATCATTAATTACATACACACAAAGGGGAAAAAAAAACATTGATGAAAGGAATGACTGGTAAAGCTAATGTGAACACTACAGTGGCACGGTGAGACGGGAAAGAGTTCTCACACCATGCAGTGTGAAAAAGTGCATGAATGAGGAAAGGGTAGAGCGTTAGGAAAATAAACAGACAAAAGTACCAGAGTCAACCACAATCTCAGCAGGCACAATATGAGAAGTGCAACAACAGCAAAATGATATAAGATCTTGGATGGATTGAGAGCAGGGTGGGCTGCAGCTGCACCATGACTGATGTGATTTCACAGATACTGCTTACAGTAAATAAGTAATCCTGGTAGTTTCATTAGTGTGCATCCAATCAAGCACACTGCAGAGACATCTGCTCAAGTCAGTAAGTAATCTCAACAGAAAACCCTGCAGAAACAAATATATATTTGAGGTAATAGAGGAAAAACTACATTCATTCGAGTTGAACAACTCCGTCATCTTATGGAGCCATTTGGATGGAAATTGAAGCAAAGCCCTAAGAAGATGCATAATGAAGAGAAAAAGTAGAGTAGGTGTTCAATGTAGATGTATTAAGGCATGAAGATGACCCTGACCCTTTCCATCAACCCTAGTTTCAGGACCAGTTTAGTTGGGCCCTGATCCAGGACCAGTTCTTCATGCTTTGACATCAACTAGCTGTCAGCCAAGAAAACTGGTTTTAGATGAGCACCGCAACTTTGCTGGTTTAAAGCCAAGACCCGCTTACATCAGGAGCAGGGCACAGGGTTTTCATGACCAACCTCTTCAAAAATATATTTTCTTCTTCCCAGTGTGAAGAAGCTGTGTCTGAAGTTCATGCCAGCATTATTGGGATCCTGGATATATGTAAAGTAAAAGCCATTTCTTAGGTTTGTGATTTGGGCCATTACCGAAATAGTACTAGATCTGTTTTGGTGGAAAAAGTGCACAGGAATTAGTCGGCTTATTGTGAATTGCAAGGAGAGAAATAATAAAGCAAGAAGCTGCTAACTCATCAGTGCTAAGCTAACTTTAGACATTACTTTTTTTGTACCTACCTTCATTTTATTGTCTGAATCAGGTTTGTGTGCATAAATGGATACAGTTTTTAAAGATGGTGTACAGTAACCAATCAGTGGTGCCAATCAAATAATGCTGATGTGTTAATACTTCTACTATGATGTTATGAAGACACAAACAAACACTCTACAAACACTACAGGGTTAACTCAATCACTAAATAAGCTCACAAGTTAATTTGCTGCCACCATGGATGACCGTGATTACAATAAGCTTCACACAGAAAGTCGTTATGTGCAATTGGGAGTGCATTTGTGCAATTCTGCCAACCAGGAGTACTTCTGTAGTAATCCCATCTGTGCATCTACATATACATGTATAAGTACAATGTGTGTGCGCTTTTTATCTGCACAGCGACCTTGTGTGGAGTGTATATGTGCGTGTATCTTTTGTTTAAGAGAGAATGATTACAGCTGTCCTTAAACGATTAATATTATTCACTTCTCATTCACATCGTCTCTCCCCCTTTGCAAGGTTTCTCTCAAGGCCCATGTTTGTAACTTCTTTACCCACTTAAAGACCCCTTCATGACTCCTTCTAGGTCCCACTTCTCTCTTCTTCCACAGTTACTGCAGCTCCTTCATTCTGTTGAGGGCAGAGCCAGCCTTGAACCACTCAATCTGCGTCTCATTGAAGGTGTGGTTTAAAGAGATGGACTCCTGGGTGCCATCCATGTGTGCGATTACTGCTGTCAGGGGCTAGAAGGACAAAAGGAAGGAAAGAAATCACACTCTACATTCTATGAACCAGGAGAATGAATATGTATTTGTGAAATTAAGTCTTAACCATTACAGTGTACCTCATGAGAAATAAAATTGTGAATGTGTCAACAAGAGACAAAATTAAAAAAATGTTTTGAATCCGACTGGATTGTGCCATCAATTACACAAGATCTTTGTTAATTGAAAGATCATTTTGGTTGTCAAAAAAGAAGGATTGTCAGTAAGACAGGACAATAGTTTTTTGTGAAACAATTATTCCTTAATTTCATGTCCCACACAATATACAATGCTTGGCCCAGAAAATAAGTCACCTCTGGATGCAACTTTGCAAACAAATAAGATCCTCCCATTGGATAATTATTGCAGTGATTAAAATGTTTCATCACAAGGTTTTTTAACCTGAACCAATGTAAGGAGCAGGCTACTTTCTCATTTCTCAAACCACCATTAGTTTGATAGAGAGCACATAGGACTATGCTTCAATAGAAAAACATAATATGATCTGATGATTCCAGATTGAACCTGTTCAGAGTAATAAGTATATCAGGGTGGGAGGAGGGATATATCAAGTGATTACCCACCATGCATAGTGCCTACAGTACAAGCCTGTGGGTAGTGTTATGATCCGGGGTTGATTTGGTTGGTCAGATCTAGATCCAGCAACGTCCATAAAATTAGATCAGCTGAATCTCAAAATACTGAATGAGCGAAAGAGAGATTTGGGGAGCATGCGCCATCACTTTCATGTATAGATTGGACACCAGTGTTGAGACCTGAACCCCGTTGAGAACTTTACTTGTAGCACTGAATTTTTTTTATTTTTTTTTTTTTAAACCCATCCCCACGTTTTTGCGGTTTACCCTGATGGATATACAACCTGGTACAGGACTATGTGGTGTTGTAGTCAGTGTAGTAGTGAACAATGGTTCTGTAGTTTCTACACTCGTAGGATAATGTTCTGTACTGTGAAACTTTCTCTGGTAGATTATCCTCAGTATTGCATGAAGAAAGACTGAAACCCAAAGTAATCACTACCCAAATGAAGGTTGAAGATTTTCGTGGTCAACCTTTAAATGTTAATATTGTTTCACAAATATATGAAACAAAACTCTAAATGAAAACATCCAATAAAGCTCTCCAGAGACAATCAAGAATTTAGTGTCTCAGAATTAATGTGCATGTTGTGTGCAATGTTAAATGAAAATTATATTACAACAGAAGTAATTACTTGTTCTTGATCTTTATATTTTTAAAATAAATTAAAAGTCCTACTCTAACTAAAAACAAATGGATTCACTTTCAAGTGCCTTTCAAGTAATTTTAAGTCAGTGAATCAAGTCAATCAAGTACTGGCACAAATCCAGAGGAAACCCTCAATAAATCCACCAGCAAAAGGAGGAAAGAGAAATGTGCTTTTATTACTATAATTTTATTACCTTGTTTTCTGTCTTGTTTTTTACTCATCATATTAATAACAAATCAACCTATAGATATAGAACCTATGACAGCAAGCTCACACATATCGTACCATTTACATAAAGGGAAAAACTTAATTTGAACTTAGAAAACCTTCTGTTGCCCCTATGACATTTCTATATCATACTTAGAAAAAAAAAAAAAAAATTAATTTGCTTTTTAGGTGACAATGTCACAACGTGGAAACCTACGGCTTACAAACCAGTGTGGCTTGTACTTGTACAAAACTGATTTTCTTTGTAAAATTTGTGTCTGCAGCTTATATTCAGGTGCGCTCTATTGTCTGAAATTTACAGTATTTGTCCCTCACCATTGACTACTGGAGGCATTTTCTGAAATAAGGTCTACTGCAAGTACAACAACACACCCTCCATAAATATAATCTGTCTCCAAAGTTGTACAACTGTATCCTAGATCATTGTATTCTACAAAATATTGCTCACCTTCCCAGGAGCAAACGACTTGAGTCCAGTGATTGAAATCTTGTCATCAGGGCGAATTTTGTTGTAGTCATGGGGATCTGCAAAAGTCAAGGGCAGCAGGCCCTGCTTCTTCAGATTGGTCTCTGTGGGGAAGAAAATTGATTCTCTTATTGAAAAAGAAGACATAATAGCAAGATACTGACTCATACTTCCATCAGGTAACCAGAGATGGGCTCTCTGCCTGAAATACAAGGTCATGGAAAATAATACATTTGAGTTTGAGCATCTGGTTGTTATTGAGCAAGTTACATGACGCATTAGATACTCAGTTTACACAGAATCCATGCCGTTGGACATATTTTTTTCCTGCAAGGACAAACAGCATTGAAAGTTTGATATATCGTCTCATAAAAATGATTTGGATTTCTTTCACAAATGAAGGACATATTTTTAGAGCCAGAAGCCTTTTAACTACAAGTATATCAAGGGCTTCAACATGCTCCTATAGATGACAACACTGCCACTAAAGGACTGCAATTACATATTCATTACTCAACTTTAAAAAAAAACAGTTAAATCAATTAAGATACCGCTACTGTGGTATCTAAGCCTTTGATACTGAAAACAGAGACTGATGCTTTTGTACAATTTTTTTTATGTTCAACTTACCATGGATTCGTGCAAAGCTCTTGACAATGATGGCACGTCCTCCCAAATGTCGTGGCTCCAAGGCAGCGTGCTCTCTGCTGGATCCTTCTCCGTAGTTTTCATCTCCAACAACCACCCAGTTGAGCCCATTAGCCTAAATTACACAATTAAAAACAGGAAGAAGGAGGAAGAAAAATACCACTTTCAGGGTGAGGTCTTAGCAGACAAAAAAAGTATTAGAGAAATAAAAATGTAATGCAGACTTTTTCCTGGAGCTACAGAACCTTTGATGGGCCCTTAAGTCAGGAAGACGCTGGCCCTTGTAACTCACCTTGTAGTGGCGGGCCACATCAGGCACACCTCCATACTCCCCTGTCAGACGATTCTTCACCTTGTTCACACCATCATTCTCAATGTTGACTGCTCCAATCAGCAGATTATTGGAAATGTTGTCCAGGTGGCCACGGAATTTCAGCCAGGGCCCGGCAGCACTGATGTGGTCAGTGGTGCACTTACCTTTCACCTGCATACAAGTTATATACAAACATTATTCTGAGTTAGGAACAGGTTTACGTTTTCTTCCCCTTAGTACTGAAAAAACCATACAATTCTCCCCACTCACCTTGATGAGGACCATCATGTTTGTCAAATCTCCTCCATGCCATTTGTCAAAGGGCTCCAGCAGTTGCAAACGGTTGCTAGAAGGGCTCACATCCACCTTGAAAAAACATCAGGAAGAAATGAAAACGTGTGTTTGTGTATGTATTTATATATGTATATATTACAAATAAACTCATTAAATATTTGCATGAAATAGTCACAGATTTTACCTTTATTGAGCTGCTCTCAGCTGGTGGGTGCTGGTAGGTGTCCTGCCCTGGGTCAAAGTCTTTGGATGGGAGCTCATCACCAGCGGGAGGCTCCAACTTAAACTTCTCTCCATTAGGAGCAGTCAGGTAATCAGTCTCGGGGTTAAAGTCAAGAGTCCCAGCGAGGGCCAGAGCTGTGACAATCTACGTTAAATAACAAAACTGCAGTGTAACTCAAATATGCTTAGATCCGTGTGCTCATCCATGTCTAAATCATAGCAGAACTTCTAACCTCAGGAGAGGTGACAAAAGCATGAGTTGCAGGGTTTGCATCATTCCTGGCTGTGAAGTTCCTATTGAATGAAGTAACTATGGTATTCTTCTCTCCTTTTTTCACATCCTTCCTAAAGAAAAGCAGACAATAAAAAGACAGAGATTGTCACATCAATGAGTTCCACCACTAAAGAAATTCCCCACCATTTACAATTGATCTTATATCAGCTAATGCTAAGGGATTTTAGCATTTGTCTTTTATTTGTACATGTTCATGCATCAACTAAATTATGATGCGTTAATAAGTAAATTTGTGTTTTTGCCTGCAATCACACAATCCATGAGGAACATATTGGGATTTTCAAAATGAGCCAATGAAGTTTTTCCAACTAGTCTGTGCACTGATATATAAAGATTAAATTGTCTCATGTGAAGTGTTGTCCAGTTGTAGTACAGGACAACATTTCATGGCAATCCATCTAGAATTTATCTCCAATAATTTGTTGGAATCTTTGTTGGTTAAGACTAAATTCCCATCTTAAAGCTATCACCGCTGTTAAAAATGATCCTTTTGAAGGTATGAGGGAGGGGCATTCATTTGGTTGCAACCTGCAAGTTTCCCCACTCCATGACACCAAATCATACACACTAGATCCTTAAACTTTGTAAAAGGGCTGTGCACCTGTCCCACTGTCCGATGCAGGGTCCACAAGCATTTGCCAGTACAATTCCACCAACATCACTCAAAATTTTGGCCTGATAGAGAAACACAGAAATCAATTTCCTGTATTTGTTCATTATGAAAATTACAGCAAAAACTTCATGAAGTTTAAACTCACATATCCATCCCTCTCAATTGTGGCCCGGATCTGTTCAGAGCCTGGGGTGACTGTGAACTGTGCCTTGCACTTTAGGCCTTTGTCCAGAGCCTGTTTGGCCAAAGAGGCTGCTCTGCCCATGTCCTCATAGCTTGAGTTAGTGCAGCTGCCAATCAAGCCTGCAAGACACAAGTTAAAGGTTCATATGAAAGTAAACAAAGGAGACTAAATTATCTTGGCATATGATAAGTGACAAACTTAAACTCCATATTTAAATATACATCTTGCACATCATGACAATTATAATAATTAGATAAGATATTCCTTTATTAGTCCCGGAAGGGGAGGACTCCACTCATTGTCAGTGATATACATTTCATGTATGTAGTACTCATTCTGGTGAGTCTACAGCTTTGTACAATTTGATCTTTTTGTTCCTAGATGTTATTGACTAAATATGGTAAGAAGTATCAATTTTCACCAGACAAAGCATTACATGCATTAAAAATTGTTGGGAAATATGATCATGAATCACATTAACTGACCAACTTTAACCTCCAGAGGCCAGCCACTCTTCTTAGCTACAGCCCCGATCTCGGACACAGGGTGGGCCAGGTCAGGAGTGAATGGCCCGTTGATGTGAGGCTTCAACTGTATAAGGAGGACGGAAAGTAGATGCGTTGAAGGGTCATTATAATGTGGGTCATTATAATGTAGAACATATTTGGCTATGCTCTAAATTCAGCTTTCTAAATTTGGAAAGATTAAAATGACAAACACTGAGAGGCACTTAAGCTTTCACACATTAAGCAGATATTGGGCAACTATGGGAATCACGAGGACATTGAGGTTTTAAAGGTGAACAACACTCAACAGCACTGGATGGTAGGAGAAGTTTCTGGGTTTTGCTTGCCGTAACCCGACCCGTGTTTAAAGGTTTAATGTACGCCGTGGGTACAGGTTGGCAACGTGCACCGTACTGGACTGGTGAGTCAATATTATTTGTTAAGTTCAGGTTCATTGTTATTTGACTTTAGCTGAAATTAGAAGCTACTTCGCACTAGCACTAAATGTCAGACAACCAACGCTCAGTTTTTTTTAAATTTATATATGTATATATATATATATATATATATATATATATATATATATATACACATACATACATACATACACACACACACACATACAGCAATTGTTATAGTCTGCCATTGTTGTTTTGTGCAAAGGATCACTCATCACGTCCTGTTTGTTTGGGACTGCCAGCCAGAGGCGAAAGTTTATTGGCTTATAACTTGGCCATCATACAGCCTAAACAATTCTTTTGTGTGTTGAAACATAGAATAGGTAATAAGGAATTAATCTGTTGTTCCACTTTTAAAAAAAATTTAGCTTCAGTTCACCTTTAAGAAAATTATATTTAACGATAATAGTGTAAAGCATTTTGGGTGCCTTGAAAAGCATTACAGAAATCTAATCCATTATCATTATTATTAACAACCATAGTTGTTTCCCAGTAATGTCAAGTCCAGTTTATTTCCCAAAATATTTCTTTAAATTACAAGAGCAACGCATTTGGAAAAACACCCAAAGAATTTTTTTATACAATAGATAATATACAATACAAAATCACATTGATAAAATAGTATATACTATAAGCATCCAGCAGACACTGCACAAAATTAGTATGCAAGGTCAAAATAATATGTGGAACACCAACAAGATATTAACCTATGTTTACTCACCTCACTCAGATTAATCTCAATGATTTGGTCATATTCACAACCTGGATCTGGGACCAAGTCATCTTGAAACTGATCAGCCAAAGACGCAATCTCTATCAAGGACCAAAGATAGAGAAAAAGACTGAGTGAATATTAAGAAAAACTACAAGGAAAGTTCAAGAGAAACAAAAGGTGACGGACCTGCACGGCCAGTTTTCTCCAGGTAGGTTCTCATGCGATGGTTGTATGGGAAAACAGAAGTAGTTGCTCCAATCTCAGCACCCATGTTACAGATAGTGGCCATTCCTGCAAATATTTAAGTGCCACAATAACCTCAGATTGAATTATGATGATGAACTAGAGTTTAAGAACCATCTTAATTAAACATAACATAGTAGTCTGAGCTGTCATTGATCTTTCTTTTTGTCTTTTTTTTTTTTTTTTTTTATTAAGGCTTCTGGTGTACCTCATCCTTACCAGTGCAGGAGATGGAATCAACGCCAGGTCCATGGTACTCCACAATAGCACCAGTGCCACCTTTTACTGTCAGAATGCCTGCCACCTTCAGGATGACATCTTTTGGAGAAGTCCAGCCTGACAAGGTGCCTGTCAGCCTCACTCCAATCACCTGATGGTCAAAAGCATAGTCTTAAGTGATAGGAAAATACACATATTAAATGGCAAAACATCAAAAATGTGAAAAATATATCAGTGATGTCAACAACTCACATTAGGACACTTAAGCTCCCAAGGGATTCCAGCCATGACATCCACAGCATCAGCTCCACCTACACCAATACAGATGCTGCCCAGGCCACCGCCATTGGGTGTGTGGGAGTCAGTTCCAATCAGCATTACTCCAGGGTAAGCATAGTTCTCTAGGATGATCTGAATAAAAAAAGGGACATTCACCGTCAGTGGTATTTGAAATGTTTACTGTCCAGAGACAGCAAACAGAACCAGTGTACTGTACCTGATGGATGATGCCTGAGCCTGGTTTCCAGAACCCCACTCCATACTTAGCACCAGCAGTTGCAAGGAAGTTATACACTTCTCGATTGACATCCTGGGTTAATGGTAATTAAACAGTAGTGAGAACCTCTGTTGACATTTTCAATGCAATCGGTAAACAACAAACTTATCTGCAGCATAATGCCAAGATCTGTTTTCCAACACCTCAGGAACAACATTATTTGATTTTAAAAGTATATAGATCATAATTATTCCCCATGGGCTTGTAATGTAATGCAAAGGGAACTATTGTTCGTCATATTTGTTATGTTTTATTAGGGGCTCAAAAACTAAACTAAAACAAATCAAATCCTCAAAATAAACTACCACTCAAGAACTGGAATCATGGTGAAATCAGACACCTGAGAGAACTAATGAAAATTTCCAAATCAACTCTGACTTTGATAATGATCATTATATAAGTGTGTAAGAGATGTATCCTATTAGGTAAAAACATTGGCAACCTGCATTGAATGTATGTATGTTAAAAAATATAACAGTTTCTACCTTATTTGCATACATGTCATATTTTTTTTATATTTCTATCATCCTCAGGTATGATTTGACACAGATGGTTCAATTAACCCAATCCAAGATAATTTTCTCTCAGCCTCACCACAGCTCTCTGCAGGTCCTGAGCTCCTCCAATCTGAGCCTCAATTAGGTGATCACAGTGGATGGTGGAGGGAACAGCCACCTTGGGCAGACCACTACTGATGAACTGAAGCATTGCCATTTGAGCTGTGGCATCCTGCATAGCCACACGGTCTGGGCGCAGGCGTAGATAGGTTCGGCCACGGTCAATCTCCTGACCCACTGGATCATCCAGGTGCCCATACACAATTTTCTCCGACAGGGTAAGAGGTCTGTTGAGCCTGGTAATAAGAGATTGTGCTATTCTTCAGTACCATCAACTATAACTTCCATTTAAAATTGTAAAGTCACATGCTTCATAAAGGGGGTCAATCCATACAAACCAATATCCAGTTCAAGTACATGTAAAATCTTATTTTTAAACCTTTAAGGGGCTACATGTAGTATTTATACCTTCAAATCTTAAAAGAAAGACCTAAATTGCCATTAGAGCAGTGGTTCTCAAGTTCTCAAGTATCACTATCCTGCATATTTTAGATCAGGCATGTCCAAACTATTCCACAAAGAGCCAGGGTGGCTACAGGCTTTTGTTCCAACCAACAAAGAGTGCACAGTCTGACCAATCGACTCTCTGAAGACTGAGATCATTTGATGAATTAAGTCAAGTCTGGTGTGCTGTTACTTGGTTGGAACAAAAACCTGCAGCCACACCGGCCCTTTGTGGAATAGTTTGGACATGCCTGTTTTAGATGCTTCCCTCTACCATCACTCCTGGAGGCCATTACATCATTATCGGGCTTCTGTAGAGCTTGATGATGAGCTGATCATTAATTGAACCAGGTGTGCTAGAAGAGGGAAACGTCTAAAACATGCAGGATAGTGGTCCTTGAGGACCAGATTTGAGAACCACTGCATTAGTGTTTAGATACAGAACTATGAATTTGTGCCAAACATACCACTGTATTGGACTATAGAGATATGAACTGGATTCATGAGAAATGACAGTCCGGTAGAATTATGTGACCATTAGAAGGACTAGTGAGTTAATCTGCTGGTCTCCCATAGTGACGAAAACTAATGCCACAGAGCCTTTGACCAAGGAGATCATATGAGAACCACTAGGAAAGAACGCAGAGTTAGGAAAAAGTGCTAATGAGCTCTAAATGAAAAGAATAGTTTGATGCTGAAATCACAGCATTTCTTTTACATGGGAGAGTTTGATGGTGAAACTTACAGACATATAAAGTTATTATGCGATTATATAATGTTTGCTAAATTTACCATGTGTTGATCTACTCTTCAGACAAAATTTTGACAGTTCTGACATAGTTTGGATGATTCCAAACAGATCTTTAGAGCAGCTGTTGACAAGATAAACAGAGGTGATTTGTGGTTTTCCTGTGGTCATTTTCTAAATGGAGCAAGCCTAACGGAGCTATAATGTAAACGATTAGCTGATGCAATAACCTAAATGAGCATAATAAAAAGAAAGCATTTTGAACAACCGTCAACTCTCATCTCTGTACAATCCAATACATTTCAAACTAACAGCCTTTGTTTATAAGTGAAAACTTGATGATCCCATTATACTGATATGTGTAAACAATGAGCTTTATAGTTTAGTGAGTGGTATTGCCTGTGAATGCATAGCATTGATTTGTTTCTTCGGAATGTTATTACACATAGCATATGGGAGGGAGTGCACACATTCTCCAAATTCTTCATAGGACTTTTTTAAAAGAAAATTCCTAACATGAACTGAGAAACCTCTGAGTCCCAGTTGGGTGACATGGGATGACCCATGATGAAGCTGGCTTCTAAGGATAGTGACATAACTAAACAAAATGCCTTTCCTATTCCTGAATTTAAAGCCTGCACTAAGTTTAGAAAGTGGAAAACACCATCCATCTAAATTAGGTCCATGAGTGTTCCTTCCTTTCCCTCACATGTCAACACCGTAAATGTCAGAAGATTTACAGTGCAGCTGTAATAAACACCAGCCAGTCCTCCTTAACCAAGTGCCACCAGCAAGGGACTTGTGTATGTGCATGTTCTTATGAAAGGGCAGCTACTGACCTCTTACGTACTATGTTGATGTTCTCACGCATCTTCTCATAGTTAATACTGGAGCCAGGCTCAAAGCGGCTCATTGCCACTTCGGCCTTGGCACTGAAGGCTGTCGAGACATGATATCGCCTCACCCGGGTTCCAAGGGCAAGCTAGATCAGAGGAAATAGATGACAACTTAGAAAAGTAATACCATAAACAGTTTATAGACAGTTATACAATAACCACGGAGAGACAGTGTGATTCAAAAATGTAAAACTGCACTCAACACTCAGGAACATGATAGTTAAAACATATTAACTTATCTCACATCCAAGTTCACAAAATATGAAGTATGTTTATTAATAATTGCTAATCCTCTGTATTTTACACATAGCACCACAATCTACTTTTCACTTACAAGCACTGTACGAGTATAAACTTTATTGAACACTCCCTGTTAAAATGTAATGCGTTCTTTTTTTTCTTTGCTGCCAAATACTGAACTGTTACAACAGTAACACCTACTTCTTCTCAGTTTTGCTACATTTGGATTAATTTAATTTTATGCTGATGGTAAATCATATCGTAAAATAGGGAAATCATAGAACCATCCACTGTTAAATTCATCCTTTAGGGTTCATATTCAGCAGAAAATAACTGTGCTCAAAAAAAAATCTACGTGAAAGTTTATACAGCTGATACTGCAACAAGATTTCAGTCCCATACTGTGGAGCATGTATGAGAAAAAACAAGCACACATACAGTATCTATCTCGTAAAGTGTGTATCGAAGTCACACTATCTTCGCATGGGTGTGTTTGAGTATGCATTTAAAGACATGCCCGTTAATAAAGATTTAGAGACAGAAGTTAAGACATACTTTAAGGAAAGAATATCAATCACAACAATTAAATGATTCATGATGTAAGTGTGAATATTAGGTGTGTTCATGGACATTAAACCAAATGTTCACGCTAATTAACCACAGGTAGCCAATCACGTGACGAGACAAGAGTTTTAGGAGCGTTCATTTTTAGAGAAAAAGACAAACACAGTTCAGAGCTCAGCCCATTAGCAGCAAGAAAATAATTTAAGACGTTGAGTTGTAATGTTTCTTAAAAACTAATGTACCAGAAACCTGAACAACTGATAGGAGAGCATTGGTAAACACATCGCTGCACTGTAAAGCACTGCTTTCATAATACGTGTAACCTTGCAATCACCTTGCTAACTTCAAAGCACCGAAGACCACTATTAGCCACCATGGATTAATCAATGGTTGAAATTAACGGTATTCTAGACAGTCATAAGGTTTAACACTCGCTTGCAGTCAAACCGGAGGTTCATTATAACGGTCTCAATGCACTGCTGTTAGGGAGTCAAACGGGGACACGGTGACCTGTCTGAGCACCGCGGTACAAATTTGACTGCTGTAAATCAACAAACAGTAATAGCAGCGGATATACTAGCTCCACAACCCATCTTTTAATGTGTATGTACGCAGGAATATTGCAATTTATAACTCTGCAGAAGGTAAACGCCGCTTTCTTACCCGAAGTCTAGTGACAGTCAAACAGTAAGACGCCATTTTGTTCACTGACAGAGATGTGTCGCATATATATGATGTCACAGCCTTGAAATACCGTTATTTTCAAGATTATTATTATTATTATTATTATTATTATTATTATTATTATTATTATTATTATTATTATTATTATTATTATTATTATTATTATTATTATTATTATTATTATTATTATTATTATTATTATTATTATTATTATTATTATTATTATTATTATTATTGGGGCGGGGCAGATATATCTCCATATGTTTTCTCAAGATTAAAAAACTCCTGTTATTTGTAGTTTTTCTCCTAAAAAGTCTCTTAATTTCTCTTCTCTTTTGGTATTTTTCGTTTTATATTTCGGGGGTGGTTTTTATTTTGTTTTACTGTAATTCCCTTGGTATCACTCTTATTTTGTTCACATTCCTTTGAGGATGTGTCAAAACATTAAAATGTAAAACTCTATTCAGTGACAAATAATTAAGTAATCATAATTAACGCTGTGTCAGAGAACTGATTACTATTCCCACGTATATGATTTGAAACGGCTTGGATATTTTCATTTAAATTAAAAAGCGGCATTTTACATCACTTATTATCGTTTATTAATGAGAACACAATTTCCCAAAAGCCTCTGGTGAAAGTCAAGATGGTTTAGTTGTTACTTGGATGCTGCAGCCCAATAATGTGTGGGTCCTCCCCCATCTCAGCCAATAGAAACTCTGTTGCTATCACTGCTTATATTTTTAGCAAAATGTTCACCACCGTAGGAAACTACAAATATCCATCCGCTAAACAAATTAGAGATCACCGTGTGAATTTGTATTTTGTATTAGAACGAAATCATTTGTATTTATGTATTCTTGTTTGAACCGACATTTATGGCAAAAATTGTAAACCAACATCATCTCCACAAAATAACTGTGTTTTCTATTTTGTTTCTAACCCGGCCATTGAGTTAATTTTAAAATATAAATATGTCAGCTTTAATAATTTGTTGATAAGTGAAGAGTTTCGTTAAATGTGGGGAAATATGACAGTAACGAAACAGCAACTGTTATAAAAAGCAGAAAGTAGTCCCTGCCGTCATGGGGGTGTGGACGAGTCACAGTGTATAAATACGCAGGGTTGTCAAACAGTAAAGTTTCTCTGGAGCCTCCATGCGATCTTGTCAGCTCAAGACACACTGTCTCTCCATCTATTAAAGCAACGGGTACAAATAATAATAATAAAAAAAGGAATACGAAGACTATCCACTGGTTATCCTCTGAACACCAGCCACTCGACAAGCCCGCCGTCAAAACCCGATACAGTGCAAGGGCAAAAGTCAAGCTAGGGTATCACAAACGATAGGTAAGTAATTCATTGTCAGATGATGCACTAAAGAGCTCAGTGTTATATTAATATCACTATATATGCGTTTAATGTCAACAGCACGTCAATCTTTAGTCATGTTTTTATTGTACATAGATAACCATCGAAATGAACCGACTGTAATGAATGACTGCAAAGGTCCAACCGATGAAAAATAGCCATTCACTGTTTTTGTCTTTCTCCGGGTCCTTTAACTAAAGTGACCCTTTCAAAGACTGTCGAGCTGTCACGGGTATTTTTCGCCTGTGTTTCGTGTTAGGTGAGGTTGTTTACGCTGAGGCGGACTCACTACTTCATTCGTCAGTGCACATACTCGCTCGATCGGCGGTTCAGCACTTAATTAACTTCATAATTTAATTTACACCGACGATTTGGCAAGGAGGGATTCTTCACCTGCATGTCAACTAAACCGGTGTCCTTTCTGCTACATTGCCTTTTGACTGACATATGGCTGTAATCCCCAGGTAGACCGTATTACCTTATTATCTGAGCCTACCCTTCACGCAAACCTGGATCATATTTCTCCAGTCTTAGTCCCTGCTTGCACATTTCACTCCATCACTTGACATGTAGATGTGAGGTATTGTCCAAATTCAGTGAATCATATATAACAGGACAACTGTGTGTATGTGTGTGTGTTGGGAGGGGGGGTCAACTAGACAAAGGGATATGATAACATTCATGTTGACATCATATTCATGTATTGAGGCCACTTGGTTCAATCATATGTTTATCTCATCTTTTGTGCCATTTTAATGTGTCTTTTGCCCTTATTTTATTATCATTGTTTGCTGTTCTTGTAAGATCACTGTGGTATTGGCACTCAAATGATTAACTATACCATGGATGCTTTGCAGCACAGTGCCCAGACATACACAGCTATGAGAATCAGTCCATGTAAACAAAATAGCAGTATCAATGATGCTTTTGCTGTAACAGGCCTGTAAAACTGAATACAGCTCATCTGAGCCACCAAACTAATCTGTAGGCAAGGACACAAATAATTCAATATTTATAACCAGAGAACATGTGGCTATTTTTCCAAAAATGCAAGTGTGTTTTATGTTTTAAAAAAACGTTTACTGCCTGCACATTTTAAATTGATTATTCTTTAGTGTCATTGGATGACATTGAGTCATATCATCCTATTGCGTTTTTATATTAAGAGGTAGGAAATTCAGTAGATGCTGCTGGTAGCTTAGCTGTGTGCACTCTGTAATAATAATGGCTCTTCTGGCTGATGAACTGGAGGGTCCTCTTGTACTTAGCGAGCCCTCTCTACACCAAGACTATCTTTAACACAAGCGGTAGAGAGCAATTTATACCACAGATGATGCAAAATGGGGTCCAATTCTATTTAAAGCCCATTGTAACCACCCCAGTCTTATTCGTCATTGTCACCCTTTCAAATGCAGAATGAAAATGTGAATCTGATCTTAAATAGACAGTCCTGTAGCTGTACATGCAGGCAGTGAGGCTTTATCTGTAATAACATTAGAATTGTCTTTAATCGGAGGAGTCTTTCTAATCTTAGTTGCCGAATCCCCATCTGGCAGGGAATTCAGTGTGAGTGAATTGTTTGTGTGCAAAAGGGGAGGGGGGGGGGGGTTACCATGCGCACTGCATGGTGGGAAATGGTGTTCTGTGGGCTCGACTAAGTGTCCTGCCATTTTACACTTGTTCCTTGAGTGAGTTTTGTGGTGTTGTCTTGGCTTTTTTCACCTACCCTTTTTATGCTCTTTGACTATGTTGTGAGTAACGGATGTTGTGCGACTTTGTCAAAGCATTAAGTAAGAGAGGCTCCATTGGATGGGATACAGATTATGAAGGATTTATGAATCCCACAACACAGCATCTGTTACATCTAGCAGTACACCCTGCAGTGCGGGGAGAAAAATAGATTTAAAAAGGTACACCTATAACTGCTGTACCAGTAATGGCAGTTATGTGGTAATTTTGAACACATAAAAAGTCAGATGTAGGAGGACGGACATGTATATTCAGTTGATTCAGAATCCCAGCTTTCTTTATATCTCACCCATTCCAAGAGTATGACCATGTAAATTATAAGGCTGAGAAATTAACTGAAGAATGATAAAAATTACAGAATGTTTTGGTATAATTTCAAAGTCGCAGGAAGTGCAAATGTTTAAAATTACAATGTAACACAACATCATTATAAGGAAAACATAAGTGCTACAGGGATAGTCTGGTCTAAAATCACATTCCCCACAGGTGAAGGAACATACTTATTTGCTACAGACTCCAGAAAATGATCACATAATAATCTTTATTGTATTAAGTAAATATTTTTAAGTGAAAATAAAGTGCAAAAACTACCATTTGACTGTTACATAGTCATACGTGTCTCCTCACTGTAGTCGCTATGCTAGTCCTGGAGATGTATTCCTAATAAAATATTTTTGTTTGGACTTCTCAAATTGACAGTTTCAGGGTGACTTTTTTCCATTTTATGGAAAAATGGGCTAATTCTAAGAATGGGATTCTAAAAAAAATCCATTGGAATTAAAATGTATGCCATTTTAACAGTCTGCTACTGTCTGTGATCTCACTTCAATAGTCTGAGGACTAGAAGGGGGGCGGGGGGCAGCTAAGACTAGACAAGCAGTGGGTCCTTCCTACTCTTTCAGCCACAACAGTTTAATTTTTTTCCCCTATATTTTGTATTTCATTTTGTCTGAAAGAAAATACATTAGGTCTTTATTGATTTGTTGTTCAGTAAAATGATTAACTTTTCTTTTTTCTTTACAGTTGGAACCTGAAGTAATTCATAGACACTTGAGTTGTCAATCTCTCTGCCCTTGCCCTCAAGTTGCCTATACCATGGCTATCATTAAAAAAGTCCACACCTTACCATAAGCCTGAGGAAAATACCTTGCTACAGTTGCATCACCTCACTTCCAGCACCATCATCAAACGTTTTACTCTAAAGACGGCGCCAATCTGGTGCAGCCATGCACCTAGAAGTGAAGGTCGCCCTCAATTTCATTGTGTCGTACCTGTACAACAAACTGCCTCGGCGTCGAGCTGACCTGTTTGGGGAGGAGCTGGAAAGGATACTGGTGTCTCGTTTTGAGGGTCACTGGTACCCTGAGGCTCCCCTCCGGGGTTCTGCCTTTCGCTGTATTCATCTAGGGGCTCAGAGGGACCCAGTGGTAGAGCTGGCTGCCAAGAGGAGTGGCCTTGACACAGAAGAAGTGCGTGCAAATGTACCCGCTGAGCTGAGTGTGTGGATCGACCCATATGAGGTTTCCTACCAGATTGGAGAGAAAGGGGCAGTGAAGGTCCTCTACCTGGAGGACCCTCCTGGACTTGGCTGTGATAATGAGAGGTCTGAGGGAATCATCAGAGAGGTTAAAGGAGATACAGAGGTGGATGATGCGAAGAGTCTGGGTTTCAACCCAGATGCTCAGGTATTTGTGCCGATTGGAAGCCAGGCTTCTCCTGCCCTCATGCCTTCACTGTCAAGCTCTCCCACACCTCTGCCAACTCAGTCCTGCCCTGGGCTCTTTAGCTACCCCAGCTCCAGTACTCCCACTGACCTCACTGCCCACTCCTCCAACACCTCTACTCCATCCCCTCCAAGTGGCGGCCTGCCCTACCTCTCCACTCAGCAGTCGTCCTCAGCTCTTCCTCCTGCCCGTCCCCAACCCATAACCTTCACCACCGCCACCTTCGCTGCCACCAAGTTCGGCTCCACCAAGATGAAGAAATGCAGCGGCACTGGCTCGGCAAGTGGCTCATCTGTTGCAGTCAATGTACCACCCACCCAGAGGATGTTGTCTCGCTCCCCGACAACCATCTCTGCACCAGAGCTGCTTAAGCACAAACCCCTGTCCCTTTCCTTGCACTCCCTTGGAGGTCCCATGCCCAGCCAGCTCTCCCCAAACGCCAAAGAGTTTGTCTACCCAGGATCACCAGGCCCACTTTACTTTGAGGCTGACACACAGTCCATGCAACCTCATGCCAGCCCATTCCAACCTCCGCACACTGTCAACAACCATCCATCCTTTGACCCTTTCTCCAGCCCTCCTCCAGCACAGAGTGTGGGCATCATCGGCAGCAGCAGCGGGATCTCCTACATGGAGAAACCTCCATTTGTTGAGGGTTTAGGAAGTTACAACCTGCAATATCCTAACCAGTCCTTCCAGCCTGTTGTGCTGGCCAACTAAGCCTTCGTTTGATAACAGCTGCAGGAGGAGTCAAGTTAAAGACAATAATACTCCTGATATTTTCAGTTTTCTAACAAAGTGTTCTAATACTAATACAAGTCAAGAATTAGTTTTACTACAAAGATTTAAAATATCACATTCACTGAGTGTTTTGTTTGTTGTGTTTTTCTACAATCCCCAACCCTCCTCTGCTCATTTGTTGGCATTGGTCATTCTTTGTGTGTTGACAGAAGTGGGTGGGAGTATGTTCCCTTCTATCTTGAGTCATTGCCAAGCGCTTATGTTTATTATTTTGCATTGAATGTTAATGTTAGAGATTTTTTTTTTTCTTTCCTAGACTTGTAGTCTAATGGACCCGGCTCTAGTATAACCTCCATTTTGCATTGCACTGTCATGCTGTGAAAAATGACCTAGCCAAGTCCTGCAGGGAATGACGGCTGTGAAAAAGCTCAGCACTTTGCTCTGCAATCTGCTCTGCCCTACTTGCCACAAATACAGAGAGGGGGCTCTGTTGTCTGTGTGTGTAGCCCTGTTCTGTTTTGTTGTGGCTCAGCGTGATCTAGAGACTCTCTGTTTGCATGGTGGGCTTGTTACCCTTGAAAAGCACTTGTACTCAGATACAGTTGAATTCCGTTGAGTGTATATTGAAAGCAGTTGACATGACGTGGGTTTAAATGAAATGAGTAGAGGGAGGAAAAAGGAAGCATTAGGTTGTTGGAGTGGTGTCGTGGAATGTATTGTAGCTGTCAGGGGAAATTGGACCTTGAACGGTCAGGAAAACCTTGGCGACTATGAAAGGTGAATGAATCATTGCATTTTTAATAACAGCCTTGTTCTGATACCTTGCTTTTACATGCAAGTTAAAATTTCACAAAATCTATACAAATGGATGCACACGTGCAAAATAATTTGCACATGCATACGTTTGCCGTCAGCAGTGTGTGAAGGTGAACAGGCAGTGGAGGAGGTGAGGGGGGATGGGATGCAGCAGCTAAGCAAGAAGGATTGTGATAAATGGCTTAGCATGACTTTGACTATGAAGGAGAGGTTTTCCTCTGCATGGAGGGGAGAGAAGGGAAGACAGAAGGAAATGAAAGGAGGAGAGAAGCAGCTGGAGGGATCTGTTGCCTCAGCGGCATCCACAGTGTATTGGCTTAGAGAGCAACACTTTAAAACCCAGAGCACGTTTCTTGTGAGCTTAAATGGTATTGAAGCCAAAGGCTCACACTATTCTCGCCCCTCTTGAAATTCTTCACTGATCTCTGGTTTTTACAAAACCAGTTCAGGGAGCAGTGATGTGGACAGATGGAAAGATACAGAGATGAATGTTCTTAATTGAGTGGGTTTTTTTTTTTTTTTTTTGCTTTTTTGTTTTTGGATAGCTTGTCAGTGTGCTCTTGAACAGCAGTATGTTTACCAGCCGGGTCCATGTGATTGTTATATTGTCCCTCCAGGGAAGAGAGACCATCAGATGTCCATTTGAGCTTTCCAGCACTTTATTACAGGGGTCGTGATGCTGTGTGTTACCCACAGATATGGAGCCCCCCCATTCCTTTACCCTCTGTTTGGCAGTGCACATTTTATTTAACTGTCAAGAAATGCTTTAGAGATTCAACAAGGGTTTGTATTTGAATGCATCACAGTGATGAGGACATGTCGGTACAGACTTGTACCTGTAGATGCTTTTGTATACAATGACCCAAGGACCCCTGACTTGTGTTCACTCTGGTGTTGCGATGTGACGACTTGTCATATGCATGCATGCAGTCATTCAAGTTTTATTTTCATTTTGTGTGGATGGGGAGGCACACATCTCGGTAAATGTTAGATTTCCGAAGGGGAAAAAAATGTATCTGTAATTTTGTTGGTAATTTATTTCTATATTTTTGTTTTTGCAAATGATCACTTAACATTTGTATAAGAAATGACAAGTCCAGGAAAATGTATATAAGCAGTTCTTATGTTCAGATTCTTTGTTTAGTTTCTTACATGGCGAAGTTATTTTTTCATAAAAATAACATGAATATATGCAAACTGAGACAAAAATAAAGATGTACAGAATAAAGTATTGAATGTGTATTGTACCTTGTACAGCATTTGTCTAATAAGACGGGTAAATGTATTCATTCTTCAAGTGAGATTTGGAGTTTAAGAAATGAATGTTTACAGTGGGTTTGTGTAGGAAAAGATGGCTAATATCGGTTTTTTTTCTGCATTTCCAGGGCAGTCTGACAATGTTATTCCACATTTTCATAGGCAGTACCTTTTTAAACCAAAAATATCCCCGCATGTCATAGAATTTAAGTGCAATGTACATATTTTTATATGAATTAACTGCATATCACATGTTCATCCCTATTCTTTCATGAAGAAAATTCATTAATATCCCTGCTTGGTTGATTTGTCAGCCCTTAACATTTTTTCATCACAATTTATATGCTTTGTTAATTTTGACGACTTATTCCATTGGTTTGCCTCCCCCTTTTCAGCCTGGTCCTCTGGTCTTGATGCTATAGCCATATCCCAGACTATCTTTGCTTACACAGATGCTCACCCTTATCTGGTGCAATGTAATGCCATAGTTTAAATTACCCTGAAAGATTCAAGGGGGTTCTACCTCTTTTCACCCTGGAAAAAGATATATATACATATATATCATTGTTAATGGTTTGGAAAGATGGAGATGAATGTGCTGTGAATGTGATACTGATCTGTAAGTTGGTCAACCCTGGTTGAGATGGTCTGTGGTTTTTAAGAGGGAAAAAAGGAAACTGGTCATTTATGAAATGGTTTTTATTTACATGCATGCATTTCCAAAATGACTAATTTTTCTCTTTTCTATGTCAAGGAGAAAGATGTGAGGATGTAGTTAATTGGTTTAGACTCTGATTGACTTTCACATCTGTAAGAGGTAATGCTGTTTTGTTTTTTACACTTGGAAAATATTGGACTAGTGTTTTAAATACACAGCAGATCATCTGGAAAGCAGGCTATTCTACAATCAGGGTTGAAAATTAATCAAGGGGAAAAAATACCAGATTTTTGTATTCTGATGTCCTTTGCTTATATTGACGTGTGCATTTTATTTTGCACTTTGGAATATTTCATTGTCATAAAAGAAATTTATTTTCTATGTAAGATTTAACATTTAAGAATAAAATAGATCTAATTAAAAGTTCAGATGATGTATAAATATAGTGCTTTCTTTCCTGCCTGTATTTTATTATTTTTCCTATTTTGTATCTGATCTGTACACCCTGTAGATGTATAACAAATCTTTCACTACTGAAATGCAATGACCTGTTTTCTGTGCGGCCCCTCAGGAATGGGGAGTTACTACTGCGGTTTCTTATTGTATCAGATTCTTTTTTTAAGTTTGTAATAAAAACAGATTGGCAAAAAGAAGCATGGAAAATAAGATGATTGTGTCGGCCTCATTGTTTATGGATTGAAATGGGGGGGGCATAGGTTTGCAGACATGTAGTATATCCTCAGCATGACTCTGCTCCCACAATTCTGATGCATGTGTCTTTGCACATCAAAAAGGGTTTGCTGCAGTCAATGAAAATGAAAACAAGCGGTGACAAAATGCACTCATTAAGTGGAAAAAATGGTCATACATACTATTGTAAAAAAAAAAAAACTTGGGACACAATCAAAAATAAAATGACATCTTAAACCCATATGTTATTGACAATAGAAAGTATAAAGATGTATGAATAGGTTTGACATTTGCAAGACATCCCAATTTTGTTGGAAATGAAGCTTGCACACTGGAAGAGAATTGGCTGTAAAATGTAATTTAAATTTTTTGTCCTTGGTTAGCAAGTGCAGCTGATTCAAATAAACTGCCTTTTTACAGAACCTAAAAATCTAAATGTTAAAACTATATTCTATGACACCTTAATATTAGAAAAACTAAATTGATCAATTCACCGTAACATTTAACTAAAACAACTTATGTATCTCATTCTTGAATCTCAGGTCATCCACTCCTTTATTTCTCTATCCAAAAAAATAATTCTGACTAAATAAAAAATTTAAAAAAATAATGAACTGGATCAAGCATGAGAGGTAATGTCTGTTTCCTGTGAAAAGCTCTCAGATTGAAATGCTAATTATTCTCATTGCAGTAAACAAATTCAAGTGATGTTTGATCAATAATTCAAAGCAAAAATTCTCAAGTGGTGATGAGCCAGATTGCTCACCACCCACCTCAGCTGGACTCATCCCAGCAGGTATTACTTTATATTTCATCATGCTCAGTGTGCTGTCTCTGCTGGCTGGAAGATTCTGGCTCGCTCATATGAGGCAAACACACCACACTATGCTTTCTATAGTAACATGTATAATGGTGTGAGATTATCATGTGTGACCAGGCTCCTCCTCAGCTAAATCTTCATCATCATCATCATCACCCACTCAGACTGCATCTCATCTCCCTCCTGCTTTGACTGCATTCACATTCTCCATCTTTCCATGTTTATCCCATTGCCATATTGTTTACCCCCACCTCAACACTTCAGCCACACCCCCTCCCTTTCATCTTCTCCTATTCTCTTTCACCCTGTTCTCCTTCTCTTCTCCATTCCAAAGAGCCCCTCCCTTTCTTCCATTGCTTCGCCTTTCTCCATCCCAACCCCACCCAGCAAACACACACACACACTCATCTTGCTGGTCTTTGAGGCTGCTACTGTTACGCAACACTGCTCCCCTGTGTGTCGATGTGATCATTACGCAACATCTCCTACTCCTCTGGAATACTGATGAGCAGTGGGACGAAGGAAGGTGCGGAGGGGATAGCAAAAAAAACAACAACACAGCACCTCAAAGAAATGAAAATTAAAATGTATATGTCTACACATGTACTGATGGTGGGTATGTGTGCATCAAAAGCTGAGGTCACTAATGACTTGGATGCCTGATTTTAGCCAACACACCACTCCTCTTTTGTCATCTATTTGTTCTTTGTCTCTCAGTACCAGTGTGTCTCCCAGTAGAGCTGCCGCAGCTGGTCAATGACTCAAGCAAGGTCAAACACAGAGCCAACATGTCATTAAATCTCAATTTATTTCATATGCATGATACAAGATACAGTCAGGACATGGTACTGCAGTTCCATATATCCTATACATGATTAGGACATTACAAAAAATAAAACAAAGAAAAACTCAAAACAGAAATTTACTTGTATGTAAAAAAAAAAAAAAAAAAAAAAGGAGGGAAAAAAGCAAAGCACAAAAAAAAGACATTTCAATATTTTTCAGGAGTATCATAGCTACTTTGAATAGTAAAAAAGAACATAGTCTTATCGTTTCCAAGCACCTAAAACCAACGTATCAGACCAGAACCTGAAAACAACACCTCAGACTTAAAGATAGGCACCACATGCATGCAAATATAGCAAATTAAGCTTTCCTTAGAAGCTTTCTACAGAAACATTTACTTTTTTAAAAAACAAAACCTGAACCACCATTATGTTTATATCCCTTATGTATCTGTCATTAGCTGCTCTTAAGAAAATGGTATCCTACCTGATACATGCAGGTAGGCACAAGTATTTTAAAGGTGCAGCAGTTATTATTGTCTGTAGTAGAGCTACAGTACTTACACAGATCTAAAATTTTACTCTTAATGCTGCAGTTTGTTTACAACTGCAGATACTGCAGCTAGATAAATGTGAATGAGCTAGTTTGTGACTTAAAGGCCAGTTCCACATTTAAAAAAAAAAATGCTACATACTGTTTGCTGTTCAATAAAACGCTCATTCTATTGTCTCCAAAAAGACTATTCTGAACAGATTTAACTTACTTAAAAAAAATACCCCTAGCTATGCATTTATCAACTACATTGATGTACTAGAACAATGCAGTCTATGTCAAGTCTGAATGTCAATGCAAAATGAAAAACTTTGCCTGTTATACTCGATCAGGAATCCAAAAACAAACACAGAATCTATCAAGAAAACACAAAAGCACCAGCTGATCCAGTGTATCTAGATATAGATCAATGTTAAGTAATTAGAAAACAATCCACACAGTGATCAAAAGATGCCGCTTTCGCCCCAAAGGTCAAGCACAGACTGCACGAGTATAGGTGATGCGATTATGCAGGTCGTAAACACAGGACGTCAGAGCGCAGATGTTCTGCTTTTGACAGAACTGTACAACAGACCATCAACCTACCCATCCAAAACTGTATCTAGTTTTTAGTGATGGATTACAGACATAAGTACACTTGGTGTCAAATATTCAACATAAAAAAAGACAATACTGGGTTTCATGCATTAGGATCCCAGATTTTAGAGGAAGTGGAAGCACAAATGACATAGGGGCATTTCCATTTAGTACGACATAACATTTTTTTTTTTTTTTTATACATACGACATCACTGAAATAAAACAAGCATTACATAGCCAAAAATTATTGCCACATGTATTGTCTTTCCAGGATTATGGTGATTGATGAGCACAAATTGACTAAATTGCAAAATCTGTACTGGTCAGAGACACTTGAACAGAAGACTCCCCTAACAGTCTGTTTTTTTGTTTTACTAATTTTCCACACAGACTCAGCCACTTTGGCAAACAGAATTTTAATTTATCAAGTCTGATTTGAAACCTTTGCCAAATGGATCTAAGCTGCATTTAATGTGCTCTCTGCTTCAACCAACACTGCTTTATAGCCCTACGAAACTTGGAACCGTTCAGAATAGAAAGTGTTGGATGAGGTAAATAAGAGTGTGCCCTGTCCTTTGTGTGAATATACACAGAGAGAAGGAAAAAACATAGAACTTTATAAATCTGTTTTTAAAACAAACATCTAAAAGCACAGTTTACCCATTGATGTCCCTGCTTAGTCATTGGTTTCAATAGAAGTATTGTTCCTCAAAGGAAATAGAATAATCTGACATATTGTTGTACATCACAATCAACAGATGCATTATTACCATCAGAATAAATACAGCACTCATTGACTATTTGGCAAATATAAGGAATAGTATTGGGTTAATAAAGACACAGTCTGAATCTGTCTTAGGAAATAAAGACTTTTTAGAGACACTAGTTTATTTACAAGATTTAAAAGCAGTCAACCTTGGGCCTCCAACAAAAAAGAACTTTCAAATCAAATCCCCCCTTCACTACACAGGCAGGCAGTGGCTATAGCGCCCTCTACTTGCAGTGTGCAGTAAAATAAACATCCCTACACATTAACATACCCCTCCACCTGTGAGGGCCCTGGAGATCTTCAAACTTATGCCTTGAACAATAAACCGTAAAAACTAGTCATTCTTTATTTGTAAAATTATTATCTTTTAAGAAAACATCATATCTCTCCTTTGTAATAAAATTTTGTATGAGGCTCTGGAAGATAATCTGAGGTTAGTATTTAAAAAAAAAATAAAGATCAACCCCCCACACATATACACTGTAGCTTTGAACTGTAGGTCATGCATGTTTTTCTCACCTAATATGCTACGGTGTATTTTCCACGCAGGTTGTGGTTAATAATAAAGTCACCTGCAACTACTAGAATCTTTACTCACTGAGTGTTTCATTTAAGAGAAAGTGCAAAAATGGATTACACACTGATACACGCACATAGTCATGTGGTGCACAAAGAGGACTACTCTATGTACAAATAGTATTTAGACAATTTTTCTGTGCACAGACGTGTACATGTGGATTACACAAAGGAAGAACTGTAATTGAATCTCACCACTGAAGTACTCGCTTGCTTTTGTTCTTTGCTGACCTGAGTCTTTGTTTTCTCTCCCTTCAGGCCAGGAGTATCTCTGTGACTTTTGTCTCCTTTATGCGTGAAACATGTGACTCCCTCCTACCAACTAACAACCTTTGTCTGAACCTCAACCCAAAATTGGACGAGCAGCACACACAGAAACTTAAGTGCAACACTAGGAAAAGTGAAGGACAGGGAAGTGTGTGCCTTACTAAATACGCAACTTATAAAGGACTCGTGCTTTGGTCCATTAAGTTCTGTGCAGCGTTAAAAACTGATTTGTGTGTCATTTTAAAATCCTGTGATTCTTTGTATGAGCCTGCCCTCTTCCTAAGATTCTGAAAACAGTCAGACCATATTTTCCATGTGTGTTTGACCATGGGAATGTCTATATTCGTCCCCTTTTTCTCTCTGACTGTAGAAGCGAGGCGCTCTCCACAGGCCTTCCTGTGACCACCGCTCCCAGATCGTCTCACCACCTGCCAGCGTGTGTCCAAAACTCCAGGTCAGGAACAGCAGCGACTGGAGGTCAGTGAAGACGGTGCAAATTTAGATTCCCTTGATGTTTGTGTCTGTGTTGAATTCTGCGGGGAAGGGTGTTCGGCATTTGTCTCATTGATGCTTCATAGATTTTTGTTTTAAGTCCTTTACAGTGGGCCATACTTAGCCTCATATCGGGCCAGGATGTTCTTGCAACGACCACAGTCTTTTCGTAGCTCGGCCACTTGCTGCCGGAGTGCAGCGTTCTCCCGCTCCAGGAAAGAGGCGCGCACTGTGATTTGGTTCTCCTTCAGCCGCCGGGCATCACGAGAACGTTTAGCTGCCAAGTTGTTTTTCTTCCTCCTGGACCAGTATTTGTCATCCTGAGAATGACAGGCAAAATTAATGGGAAGGTGCAGAAAAATAGAACTTTGATATTATGTTAACTATAGAATAATAATCCAGTTTTCCTGTCATCACATCAATATTCTTTCTTTACAATCACATCTGTGAATGTGTCCAAATATTTATAAATAAGTCTTCCACTTGGATAAAAGCAATTTCTGTAAAAAAAGAAAAGAAAAAAAAGAAAAAATACTGTTCCAATTTGCCTAATAAATATGACTAATGAGACCAACCTTCTGTTCATCAGGAACAAACACTTTCTTGGCCTTCTTTATCATAGGTTGTGGTTTCAGCTCCTCTTCTGAGAACTTGTGCTTACGTGGGTTGAACAGTTCTCCCCCTGGCACACTGGACAGGACAAGGTCTGTGGGATCTGGCTGGAAATTTATATCCACCTCAATGGCATCTGGGTCGATGGGTGAAGGTGTGTTGCGATCTGTCAGTATAATAAGGAAAAAATAGGCCATTTCTCTTCATTTTGTTTGCTAAATACTGTATTTGTATTATACTGTACTGTCATTATTGTAGTTTATTGAACTGGCAAGACATCTCAGTTTTTATGAATCCATGTAAATTAAAGTGGATAATCTGGGTTTGCAGATGAGCTATTTTTATTCTAGAATTAACAGAAACCAATACATTGATTTACATTATTATCTATAACAATACAAAGATCGTCTTGAAAGCCTTTTACCTGTGAGGCTCATGATATAGCCAATCCCCCCCCCCATGACTTCTTACTTAAACTTTTTGTCTGTGTGCTATATTAAGAAATATTGCAGCAACTATAACCCACTAACAAACTACAGGTGTATTTCAGCTATTGCCTGTAGGTAATCCAAATTAGTTACAGGTAGCATATAAGAAATGTAAATATAAAAAATTACATTGGATGTTATTGTCTCCTCTGGACACACCTGTCTTACTTAGCAAAAAGTCAAAATCCAACCCATTTGTTTGGATATAACTCACAGTCATTGCTACCAATGGTACTTTAATTTACTTAAAAGGTCTTTATTTTTACTAATAACTCGTGAGTTTTACTTCCTCCCACTCCTTTTTGAACATGCAAATCAAGCCATGTTTTGTTTTTCGTATATATATTCTCCTTTGTTTTTTTTTGGTCTTGTTTGTTTCACTAGCAGGCACTGAGTGGGATTGTTTTGTTTGTTGCATATTCAAAATAAAGTAAACAACATTGCAAGTTGTTATACAGTTTCTTACTGACATTAGACACTGTTTATATATAGTATACTATAAAAAAAGTGGTTATTACCCACCTGTTTTCTTTTCCTTAACTTCCACCTCTGGTACACTCTCCTCTGTTTCCTCTCCCTGTTCTTCTTCCTCTTCCTCTTCCTCTTCCTCTTCATCTTCTTCTATCTTAGCTGGTTGTAAAGTAGTGACAGTCACTGGTTCCTCTGGATCAGAGTTGACCATGGAGGTGGCAGATGCTGAGGGAGAAGCAGCTGATGCTGATGCTGAAGTTGAGACAGCAGCAGCACCAGTTGTAATAGTAGTCGCTGTAGCAATAACCTTGGGGATACATTTGCCTTTTCCTTCAACTGAGCTCAGAGTCTTCTGCAGCTCCTCCTCTTCCAGAGTCACAGGAATGCCGTTCTCCAGGAGGAACTCATCCAAGTCCATGTACTCCAGATGGAAGGTCTCCCCATCATAGGGAATGGTCTTATCCCAGATAGCTGGAGTCAAGGAGGCTGACACACCTCCACCACCGGCACTTCCTCTTGGACCTCCACCAGCATTGGCCACTCCAGCGCCACCTCCTTCGGCATCTTCAGATGAACATAGCTTTTCTTTCTCTATTTCTGCATTAAAGACGGAAGAGAACAGAATCCAGTCATCTACAGTCACGTGACAACCGGAGTGCTTTGACAGTGCCAGGGAGGCATGCAAATACATAGGGAAATGTCATGGTAAAAGTGAGAGTGGATGAGAGGTGTGATGTGGAAAAAGAATGGGCAAACAGAATTTAAGCATAACCAATAGAACTGACTGACTTCGTAAGAAAGTGGGCGGAAACAACGCTTTGGAAAAACAAAAGCGAATGTGTACACCTGCACTCCTCGCACATCATACACTATTACAAAAAGAAGGGACTAAATAACACCATAAAAATACAATCACTGAAAAGCCAAGTCGTGTCTTCGTCGTAAATGGTATTTACAATCTGCGTACACTACTTGCAGAGCTGCAGTGATCACTTGGAACTTTTTGTTCTTTTTAGTTTCCTCGCAGCCGCAAATGAAACAGACTCCGCGCAACATATGGTATGACGGATAAATCTCACCTTGTTAACTGAGAACGTTAATTCAGAGATAATCCCTATGCGTGCACACATATTTAAACTTCAATGTGTGCACTTGTGCGTAAAGCTTCAAACAAATGAGCAGGTAATTCACAGAAACAAACTGGACGAGTGCACGCCCGTTTTTCATCTCACCATCATCTCCTTCCTCCAGGATGTTTGGAGGCGGAATATCCATGATTTTCTTCAAAACAAAAGGAAAAGACTTCTGTGGAGTCGTCGTAGCCATATTACCAGTTGGTTTAATCGCCACTGTTACCGCAGCTTTGCCAGGCATTGTTCCGTCAAACCTGGAGGCAGACTAGTGTGATGTTCTCAATGATAGTACGAAGAGCTGCCTCTTCTTCTGAAAACACTTCAGCTCTTCGATGGTTTCAGAAATACCGCTACTTCCACAGCTGTTTGTCAATACTAACGCTTTTGGAGGCGAAAATAACACTACAAAAACCCCTGGTTGTCTGTGTCCATCGAGGGCGATGTTTGGCTATACTCCGCCCACTCAGAAATAGTAGAATCTGATTGGTTGTTCAAGGAGTCTGACTGAACACGCATACCCTCAGTGTACTGAAGAGTACACAGACCGTCAGTTTAGTATGTGCAGTGTGAGAACACTGTGCAGACAGCACGTACAGAACGTGAGCCACAATACAGGGTCTCGTGCAGACAGCGTTACTTTGAAGTGGAAGATGTCAGTCGAACGTGCATAGTTGGTGACACAAGCCCGTTAGGTTTCATGTGATGCACGAGCAGTCTACAACACACACACTCTCCTTTAAACAAAGCAGCAATGCGTGGTCTTACCACAGTGACTTTGTTCAGCTACTTTCTGTCCTTCACAAGACACTCGTGGACCAACACGTGCCTCCGCCCCCACCCGTATCACGTGAAAGTACAATCTGTCAAGGGGCGAGGCTTTAAGTGCTTAGCACGTGCATGTTGAGGACGCGCGCACATTTAGAACAGACTGCACGCGTCAGAACAACCGCATTTTTTAGTTGTTTATCACAACGGGGTTGTATTTAACTATATAATATCATCATGTAGTTCACAAATAAACAATAAGGAAACACTTGTCTTGAAGTTGGTTTTATATACAAAAAATAATAAATGTTAAATAAAACAAAACGTCGTACTTTTTCTTTATTTCTAAACGAACTTACTGGACACTCCCCCCAGATAAACGAAAAAAGGGTATTTTTCAACCAATGTTCCATACAAAATAATCGAGTCATCAGCAAAACAATGGTGGAAGAATCTCACGTTTCCGCGCCCGCCCTCTCTATATTCACTTTTCTTCAGCAGGTTGTTGGGTTCAGGACACAATGTTCAAACTGCACAACGCCCTGCCACAGCACCACCAATCTGTTTTTCTCCACTTCACTGTATTCCCACAGCAGTACGGGATGGAAATGTCCCAGCACTGGGGAAATAGATTAAATACCCTCTTGCTGGTGTCTTCCTGCAAAGGAGCAAATTTCTACTATTTCATCTGCCTCACAGTAATGTTTAACAACAATATGATGTGAATGTACACTGAGATGGAAATGTAATCCAGGAATGTCTCTTGAGAAAGAACGTATTGTGATTGAAATGCACACCTCCAAAGAACAGGAGTAACTGAGAACATGATATTACCCTAATAGTACAATGTCCCTGAATGTTCCAGTCTATAAAGCGGCTCTTGCTTAACCAGTTTATATAGACATCAGGATATTCTTTCTGGATTACGGATGCATACACCTGTGAGTTTATAAACAGAATTGCATGCATACTGAACATTCCAAAAACCACTGGCCACTGCTTGGAGTAAACACTCTTTGGTGCACCCTACTGTTCATAGTGGGAACACAAGCAAAGACAGGTGGTCTGGTAGCTCGAAGCTTCTGTTTCGGGGGAAAATGACGATATTTTGTGTCTATTATGCTGTTTTACAAAACCCTTTTAATCGATAGGTAAGGTGGCTCGACAAGACACCTTTCACAACAGCAGAGGTGTCACCTTATTTTTAACACACAGTCGGAGGATCCAAGTTATGCTAGACCAGTAACTATACAGTAATAATTTAAATAATACCCTGATTATAAAAGACATAAGTGGCATAAACTAAATTAAAGAAGGTCATAAAGTATAGATGGTGATTTGACTGCACATAGAACCTAATGATGTGATGAAACGCTGAGTGAAATCTGTTTCACTGAAGTTGCATCAGTTGCAGACTGCTGTTTTTGAGTGTGCTTTCTGCAGCTCTCTGGCTTTGATCAACTTTGTATGTTATGACTTAAAACACACCTACACACATCTATATATACAACACACATAACCCCAACATAAAAACTCAATTAATGCACAGTAAATTGAGTAGAACTAACCATGTATGACACTTTTTATTTAAATTCGAACTGCGAGCTGACAGACGCAAAAGAAACTAATATAATACAAATTATTATGTGTTTTTATATAGTTACCCATACATCAGTATTATAACCTACTGGAACCATTTACTTCAACACACTCCTGCGTTCATAACTATCTTTAAAAGTACCTCAGCAGACAGAGGAATAGTCCACAAAACATTAAGTCGAAGTTCTTCAAATTTGGACTGAATTCATAGATGTACCGTTTACAGTATCGCAGCAAACAAATTAATCAGGTTTTGTGCTCGAACGGAGAGAAAAAGTATCTAACCTGTATCATCAAATGCAGGGAAAGAGAAGGGATACTCAGCCAATGACTTGAGAAGGTCAGGTATGTCGCTTCTTTCTCCAAATAAGATGTGACTTGCTGTTGACATGATGACAGAGCAGTCAAACCGTCTGCTGTATGTTGGGAATTATTAGAACTGAAGAACGAGTCCGTACTCATCTAATGACTTGACTCACTTTTCACAAAGTTTGCAGCGGCTCACATCACGGGGACGCGTGCGTCCACCACGGAGATAAATGGTTAACAGGGCAACGGGCACGTCACTCAAACAGCCGAGCAAATGGGATAGAAGGGGGCGGGCTCTGATGAAACTCAACAACAACAACCTGCCTTGTACATCTCCGCACACTCCTCTCCACGGTTGGTAGCACGTGCAGGTGAGAGAGGGCTCGAGGTGTACCCCCCCCCACACACACGCGCACACACACACACTAATATCGCACGCCACCTAGTGTCGGGATGGAGGATAACCAAAGGCCCGTTGAAATAATAAGAATAAGAATAAGAATAAGAATAAGAATAAGAAACTTCATGTGTATATAACCCTTTCATACAAGGATTGTAGCTCAAAGTGCTTCACATTGATAAAAAAGCAAAACAAGAAACAAAATACAAGTTCATAAACAGAGGTCAAATCAGAAATAAAAGTGCAGGGGAAGAAATCACAAATTTACATGTGCAATAAGTGATTATACATCACTATAAAAGCTACAAAAGTGCAAGAAAATAAAATTCTATGCTATGATTCTACATAATTTATAAAATTTCAATAAATTGGGACTTTCAGGGTTAGGGTGTGTTAGGGTGTGAATCTTGCTAAGCCTGGTGGTAGGACTTCTAGGGAAGCCCACCGACAGCCCACCATGTTTTTGTAAAAAATATATTATGTGATTATCTGATTATTATGTGTTATTGTAAAATATTTATGAATAACACTTGTACCAACTAAATAGTATAACCAAATGGCAAGCTGTGTTTAATGTAAAGAAAGGTCATGCAATAACAATGGAGAACACAGCAATATTAATGAACTTAAAACAACTTAAAACTTAAACTTAAAAAAAAAAGCAAAGTAGTACTTTTACTGCCACTATCTGCTTCTGCATTGTGTTTTGCAAAATACCTCCATCCCATATCGTATATCAGTATATTATATTACTGTTAAGACCATGTTGAATATTAACATATGCCAAACCATGTGTCCTGTATCATACCTACATGTATGAAGTTTGCAGCAAAAATAAACAAAAAACTAGTGAAAATCAGTGAAGTATTCAGCAAGTTATGGTTGATTAATTGTGCTGACTCCTCACTAGGCCTGCCAAACAGATGACACTCAGTGGAGTGATGATGTACCGGTCTTCGATGGCAACCTTAACTCTCGTCAGCACCAATAGGTGGCAACAGCCAATGCGGTGTCTACTCTTATTATGTCTATGTCCCACTCTTCCTCTTACCCTCTGGTTTCCTGTATGGGAGGAAACCACAGGATATCCCAAGGGGAAATTGTATTAAAATAAAAGTCAAACAGCAGTAAAAAAAAAAAAAAATCAGTAAAAATAAACAATAAAAATTACAACCAGAATTACATCCAACTGGGAGTGCATAGTACGCAATTTGATGCAATTTCCCCTTGGGATCAATAAAGTAAGTGTGATTTTGATAATTACATTTCGTTGCTTTGTATTTTTACATGGAAATGACAGTAAAGTTGAATCTAATCTAATCTAATCTAATCTAATCAGCTGTATTGAGTCAAGTGATGCCAACATATGAAACTGTTGCTTTCTGTGTTACAGAATAAAGGTCATCCTGTGCAAATAGACATGTGATGTGAACACCCCTTGCAAGGTGGAGGTCTGCACTCTCCAAGGCCTTTCTATTTTTTTTTAATCACTTATCTCACCTGAGTGACTCATGCTAATTTTAATATGAGAGGTTATCATGACTGTGGTCTGTTTTGCTTGTAATAATTTTGTTGTATGATTATAGATCAACTAAGATCATTCAATTGCAGTTTGGTAAAATAGGGACCCCAGAACACCATCTTGCATAGGGCCCCACAAAGCTAAAACACCTCTAGTGATGCTTTTTGGGCGGCCTGTAAATAGTGCATTACAATAGTCCAATCTTGCTGAACATAAAAGCATTTACCAGTTTTTCAGCACTTATTATAATATACAATATTTCTGAGGTGAAAGAATGACATTTTATTGACTTTCTTTATGTGTGTAATATGCCAAATATTAACCCATAAGGACCCAGTGTGATTTTTGTGGCAGTATCCAAATTAATTTCTCTCCCTATTTGACCTGTCCTAAGTGATTTATAACCATTTATGTTATCCTCTTAATTGAGCACCCCCCCCCCCCCCCCCGCGGGGTACACCCTGTATGAGTCTCCAGTTCATCTCAGGGCTGAACATATGTAAACAAACAATCACTCTCACATTCACACCTATGGACAATTTAGATTAATTAATTAACCTATCAGTGCATGTGTTTGGATGGTGAGAGGAAACTGGAGAAAACCCACGCAGACACAGGGAGAACATGCAAACTCCACACAGAAAGGTCTGGTGCTGGAATCAAACCAGGGTCCTTCTTCCTGTAAGGCACAAGTGCTAACCACTGCACCACCATGCCACCCATAAGTTGTTTAAAAATAATTTGAAAACACACACCTTTGGCAAAGGAACACATTTTACCAAATTTATTTCAATCAAAATACTGAAGCAACTGTAGAGTTTGAGAACCACTCTCTTAAATTACAACAACACTATTAATGGCAGTTTTTATTTCTAATGACTAATGGACAAAAAATCTGTCCTGTGAAGAGTTTTTAAAACACATTTAAGGTTTTCCACATCCAACATTGAGTAAAATGAAACACTAAATACTCAATTTAACAGAAAATTAATACACTTTGGTGATTTTTTTTCCATCATTAGTGAATTATGTCCCTCCTAATACATGCCACTGCATAGTAAGTATTAAATGAAAAACAAACTGAAGAAAACATCACATTAAACTGAATTTAGAAAATTAAAACCATGTTAAAAGACAGTGTGACATATTTTGTACTGGTCAGTGATAATTTGGCAGCACTTTGAGGGTCCAGCACATCTTCTGAGATTTACATCACAAGTTTTTAATCCTGAAGTAAAAAGTTGTACTTCCCAAAGTCAGACTCATCTGGCATGATGAGCATGTCTTTACGGGCTTTAGCGAGCTTATTTCGAAGTAAGTCCCGTCTCTCAATCCACTCTTGCAGCTCTTCCAGGCTGTGGGCGTAGTCACAGCACACCCCATCAGGACAGTCACTATTCAACCTGTAGAACATACAGAACCATAACAGAATATGGCTTTTCCTTCTTTATTGTTATTTGGAGCTTAATTACAAATAGCCCCCCCAAACAGAAGTTATATGGTCAAAACATTGCAAGAAGGAAATGGGAAAAGGAAAGCTTACTTGGGGCAGAGTTCAAAGTATTTTGCAGGGAAACGGTAGCTCCATGTCAGAGACTCGTCTTCTCCTTCACAGCTGAATACGCGGTCTTTGTGCTTTTCAGTGGAGATGTGTTTCTGCCACTGCCGCTCACTGTTACTATGTTTACCACACAGCTCACAGTGGAAGCCATTCTGAAGTACCAACAGGAAATAGACATTTAAATTTGAGGATTATAATATGCTTTTAATGTTTGAAATGAAGAAAAACTATATATAAACACACCATTGGCTCAGCATAGTCCGTAGGCATGGCAATGAATTTCTCTTCTGGGACAGACTGGGTGATCATGGATCCATCTGTTTGACGATTCTGGGCAGATAATGACACCCACATGTCATATATCTGCTGCATGTCCAGCACTGCAAAAACAAAGACAAACCAGTGTGTTCACGTTTAAGTTTAAGTAACGACGGGCGGGCAATAAATTAAAGTGGCACCAACTGGGTGTGGTGCTCTTTATGTGAATTTTCACACAGACATATTGCAGGAGCACACATTGACCTGAAAAAGGAAATAACAGCTGGGATAAAGTAAAAAAAACAACACACACACACACACACATATATATATATATATATATATATATATATATATATATATATATATATATATATATATATATATATATATATATATATGTTAACCTACAGTCCTGTTTGGGATCACTTCAGTCAGGATCAGGTGAAATGGAGAAAGATGTCAATCATTGTTTGCTGCCTATGTTCTATAGTTGCTCTGTCTCTGTCTCGCACACAAATGTACAAAGTGGCCAAAAATAAATAACTTTGTTAATTTTGTTGTTAATGTTGCCCTTAACTTTGTTAACAGAGAATATGAGATTGCCCTCTTGTTAATGTTGCACTTTGTGTGGAATTTTTATTTTTATGCATATGAACTGAAATGAATTCAGGCACAGAAACAGAATCCAATGGTATGGCAGAGTGAAACAACTATTTTATACTCACAGTCATTATTCTTCATATACATCCACATCTTCTTCTCTTCTTCACTATGAGCAAATGTGCACTTTCCAACGTAGTTACATTTTCCTTTGTCCAATATCTGTGTACATATCTAACACAAAACATAAAGCTCAACATGTAGTAAAATGTAAAATGACATCATAATAAGAAATAAAAAGGGAAATAATTTTCAGGTAACAGACTTAAAAGTAATAAAATATAAAATTAGAACAGGCTTGTATTTGTCTCCATGTGATTAATGGATGAGTGCTGTGATAAAACTGCTCATTTTGATGCATGCATGATCAGAAATAAGCCTACATCATACTGCACTGGGAAGTTTTTGGAATGTGGCAGCGGTCGGACCATAACCCATTTACTTCTCTCCAAGGACATCACCAACAATACTTGTCTCTCTTTAGTCCACCTGAAGTTGAAGACACGGGAACAAAAGAGCATAACATGATTTATATCGCAATTATAACTGATCAATAAAGAAGACGGCCACATACATGATGGACAGAACTTAATCATACATAGAGTCTTTCTGCAAGAGTCATAAATGTGAGAAAAAACTAAACAAATTAGAGACACAGACAGAGAAGGAGCAGCCTAATGTGCCATCCTAATGACTGATCTTCTTTAATTTACACCAATATTGTATTATTAGAACCCAGCAGAGCATTGGGAAAATAAAAAATAACAATCACTGCTTTTACAAGTTGTTTTTGTTTGAATGGAGACACCATTTGTCACAGGTTCAGTTTTCAAAGCTTAAAAATGACAGCTCAGTCTCCAAGCTATTTTTCAGGTTTTTTATTTATCACCGCTCTAAACAAAATAAACGTGCAAAAGTATTTAGTGTTAAAAACAAAAGCATTTACAAGGAAAACCCTGTTCACACTAATAGCAAAGTTCCCTAACAGCTCCCAAACGCTCTCTGACCCCATGGAAGAAAAATAATAACCTCATATAATCCTAACCTAGGTTTTTACAAAAACTTCAAAGCACAAATAATAATTCACCAAATAATAGCATACAGTAACATAAATATAATATTAACAAAATGCCCACTGTCATGACCTTCCCCTACTTCTGTCAATTATCACTGTAAAGCTGTAAGATTTCTCTAATCAGGCAGCTATTTAAGCAGTGATTGTCAGTATTGTCACTCCAATAACTTGAACATTTGACATTTCCCTCCTCGATAACCTGGACGTTCTTTCACCAGCATCTATCCCAGGTTTTGATAGTTGTACATGGTTCTTTTAATGTCATTGTCTTTTTGTTCAGTATTTGTTATTACATCTGTTCTCCCTTCAACACGGTCCATCCCAGTCTTCCTCCACCACACCCCTTCTGACAAAATGGTCCCCCCCAGTACTGGGTTAGTTACTTTTATTACTAGTAATTAAGTACAATTACTAGTTACTTCCCCAAAAAAGGAATTGTGTTACAAACTGTGTTACTCCATTAACAAAGTAATTAGTTACCAGGAAAAGTATTTTTGCATTACTTTTTTTCCCCTTAAAAATGTCAAAGAAATGAAAAAACTGTTAAACAGGGTATTAATCCTTGTTCTGTAAATGTTACTTTGGATGTGATTTAAGGCGCTTCCTTAAAAACGCTATCAAAAGTCATTATGACATATTATCAATGGTAAAAAGTTAAGCTAATAGAAATAAACCATGTTATCACAATGCTGTGAACTGTGTGGACGAGTGTGCAGTGTGTACAGACCCATATATGTTTTTAATAGCACTAAAGCTGTTTGACTGTGTTACAGTTATTTTAAGTGTATACACCCTGTCTATTAAGGCACAGAAACTTGCTTAGAAAATAAATTAGCAAAGAGAAAAGAAAATATTAATAGTACAATTGAGTACAACGGAGCTCAAATGCGACCTTATGACTTGGTGCTCCCTTCATCTGTGTGTGTGTGTGTTTGACTTGTGTGCGTTCGTGTAAACAAGACAGTTGGGACCCCACCTATCCAACTTCTTAGCAAATCATGATCGATATTGTCGTCATGCATGTAAGTGGAGTTCTACACAGAGCTGAATGCGAGCTTGGTGCAGACATACGAGTTGTTGTCTGTACCCAGGGCGCCCCAACTCATCAAATTGTAATGTGTCACATTATTCCCCAAGTAACAGTAACAGTGATACAGTTATGAATAAAGTAATGAAGTAATTACTCTGTGACTGGAAATATGGCTGCGTTAGTAACGCCGTTATTCTTTAATGCCGTTATTCCCAGCACTGGTCCCGCCCCTCACCTGGCCTCCGCTGGTGTTGAAGGGACCTGTTTTGTTTTCCCTGGTTTTCTTTTTTCTTCCGTCTCTTCCATCTATTTGTTTTTTCTGGTCTTGTGTTTTCTTTCTGCTGCTCCTTGTGTCTGGTATCGGCCAAGTTTGTCCGCTAGTGTGTGTGTGTGTGTGTGTGTGTGTGTGTGTGTGTGTGTGTGTGTGTGTGTGTGTGTATTTCCGTTCCCATTTGTTGCTCCGTTTGGGGACCAGTGGTCTCCTGTGGACCTGGTCCCAGTTTTCTTATGTTTTCTGTTCCCCCTTAGTGCCGCTGACTCCCTTGGCATATGTGTAGTCCCTTGTCATGCATTTGGTCTCTGGTCTAGTCGTGATCCCCTGTCTAATTTAGTCTCTTTTCCCTTCAGTATCCTTCACTTCACTCCTTTCTCATCACAGTTAAGTCCTTTTTCCTTCAGTTCAGTCCTTTTCCTTCATCTTAGTGCTGTTGCATTTGTTCTCTCCCAGTTCCCTCTTGGTCTCAGTCTCAGTTACCTTTTGGTTTGTCCCAGTTCCCTTTTCATTTCTGTCTTCATCCCCTTCATTCTCCATCTCATTCCCCTTTGTCTCCCTCTTAGTTCATGGTCCCTCTATCTTAGTTTTGTGATTCCTCTGAGTCCCTAGTTGGCCTGGCTTCCCCCATCCAGTGTCCCAATTTGGTCCAGTCTCGTCTGGTCACTTTCCTTAGTCGGTCCAGTCTCTCCCGGCCAGTTTCCTAATTGAATCTGGTCTCGCCTGGCCAGTTTCCAGTCTCTCCCGGTCTTGTCCTTAGTGTCGCTGTCTTGGCCGTTCCTCTTGCTTTTCTCTATCTTTTGGTCCCTGTTTTTCTTGTCCTAGTCTATTCTCTTGTTAACTTATAACTCTGTGTATCATTTGTGTACTCATCACACAGTGACATGCACAAACACACTGTGCAATAGTGATGTGGCACCAACAGCTGCTTCATCACACCATGTTAGCCCAGAAACCATGTCATAACAGTACCTGGGTGTAAATTGATCAATTCTCAGACTGCAGTTGTGATTAGTGGTTGCACGTCTGTTTCACTTTATGATTTTCATACTGTGATCAATAGCAGTTAGAATCTTATTTGAGACATTCTACAGCCTGAAATTCAGGTTATTGGACTTTAGACTTAACAGAACCTGTTGAAGTTTTCAAAATCAAGATATTTGGAAAAATATTTTCCACTCACATGTGTTTGGCTTTGGCAGTGCAATATTTGAGAGCTTTGTCTGGGTCACTGATCTGCCTGTCACGCCAGCAGAGAGCGCAGACAAACTTCATCCTCAGGTCAAGGCTCCTCTCAGCTCCTCCTCCTCTTGCTTTGCTTCTACCACCTCCAACAGACATCTGTACAAACAACAACAAGCAGCTGTTATCATTGGAAATGCAGTCAAACAGGTATGTTACTCTCAGAGGAATGAATTTTGAAAACTAGATTTATTCCATCCCTTAATTAAACAGATGTTAGTGAAGTTGCAGAGACAATTTAAGGACAAGGTGAGGAAATAAAAATCATGACAGTTCTTTATAATGGAAAGGAATGATGAAAACTTTTCTTACTTTACTGCCTTTTTGTTTACTTGGACTCTGCTCCTGCTTTTCATAGTAATTTGTTGATATTTTGTCAATTTCATCAGGTGTAATACCTGTAAATCACACACACACTTTCAAATAAACAAGTCACATATTTATAGAATACATCCTCTTGAGATCCCAAAATTGAATTAAAAAAATTATATATATATATATATATATATATATATATATATATATATATATATATATATATATATATATATAAACAAAAAAACCTCAGAAAATTAAAGAGAAAACTAAACCTTTTCAAATCAATAATTCTCATTAACGCTCACCTGTCTCTCTCTGCACCCGCCATGTTTTGAGCTCTATATCAGAGTGGGCAAACTGGCAGTTGTTCTCTTTCAGGCATCTGTAGCGGATGTTGTGATGACACAAATCAAGGCAGCACAGGGAACTCAGGGGACGGACCTTTCTGTACCTCACACTAGGGGACTTTATCACAAAAGCCAAACACCTGATGTATGCAGAGGGACAGAACGATATAAGAAATAAAGGCTGGCATGGATAAGTGTTTGATGATTTGCACTAGTTCTGGTACTATAATAATCCTCACTTATTAGCATCAAATATGTGCCGAGCATCTTCATTAGAGCAGATAGTGTGATTGTCTTTGCTGCGTTTGCTGATGATTGTAGGTTTACCATCATAGCATGCCTAGAGACAAAATAAAAGAAGTCAAAAAAGATTTTCAACTCAAGAGTTTAACTTAATGTGTATTGATTGTAACAAGCGTTATGGACCAACAAACAGATTTGAAGTCACAACATAGTTAAATAACAGCGTGAGGTATTTATGGTAATTATGTGAATACTATGAAAAAATAGAATTTGAGTGAAAACTGTCCATACATATTTTGAAAAGATTCCATCATTTATACATTTACAGACTGTACTAACCTCACAGAGAAATATAAACATGCCCTTGTGGTCCTTCAGAAGGCGTATGATGCTGTTTATAGGGTCCTGTTTGACAGCTGAAGGTTCAAACAGCAATTCTCTGTCAAGCAGCCCCTTCCTCTCCAGAGTCCAAACGTCAATCTCAAATTGGTTGAAGGCAAATGTGCACATTTCTCTGTATTTACACAAGCCCTTGTCCCCAGATTTCAGAATCTCTGAACACAAAAATAAATTAAATCAAGTTAAAATCACAGCATGACCAGGAACTACACGGTGCCAGATCCCCCTGGCCTGTTTGATGGCCACGTCTGGCCCATGTACCTGAAACACAAAAACATCATCATCGTTTTGCGTTTGTAAACATAGCTCTTCAAAGTTGGCCCCTCCTCTGACTCCATAAACACTGGAGAGAAAGGCAGTTGTCAAGTGAAAGTGTGACTGTATTTAGGAAAGCAACTGGCAATTGTCAAAGACAAAACATTGTGAAATGGAAAAAGTAATTCTATTTTTTAATTCTGTTTAGTTGCACTGTCAAATGTTTGCAAAATGTTATTAGGAATGTTCTAAAGACAATACATTGCTCAGACTACATACTGGGATTTTGCTACTACTGCAATCCAATATACTGCACAATACTGTTATTGCAAACACACAAAGGCCCATGAGTGGAATTCAAGTTGTGGAAAATTATGAATTTGACATTTTAGATTTCAAATGACCTTTTGGAATTAATTTAACATTCAGAATAAGAATGTTTCTAAGTTTATCTGAATTTCAGATTTAGCAGCCAAATACATTCGAAATGTAAACTATTTACATTTAGAGTTTATAATTAAGAACTTTGATGTTTGGAATTAATTTGCCATTTGGTATTTTTTTAAATTCCAATTCAATTGAAATGTGGAATGTCCTGTAGGGCCATCTTGGTTGATTTGCCTCTTCAGTATCACTTGTAGGTCAGGGACAGTGCCACTGGGATGTGTGCAATTTGGTGTACTCAAGGTGACGTCTCTGCTTTTTGAAAATGAAATGTTCCTGTTGTCTTCAAAGAATAAACTCCAGGTTGCACTGAGGCAGTTTACAGCTGAGCAGCTGAACTGAAGCACCTGGGATAAGAAGCATCTCCAAGTCTGAGGCCATGATTCTCAGCCAAAGAAGGGTGGAATGTTCCCTTCAGGTCAAAGAAGAGTTGTCCCGAGTGGAGGAGTTTAATATCTTAAGGACTTGTTCATATGTGAGGGAGGATAGAGCAGGAGATGGACAGACGGACTGGAGCAGCATCAGCAGTAACACAGATGCTGTACCAGTCTGTTGTGGTGAAGAGCCAAACGATCTTAAATATCTTAATTTACAGCATTGACCTACATTTAAATCCTCACTAATGTTTGCAAGTTATGAGTAGAGATGATTAGAAATGTCTTTCCTCCACACAGTGGCCTCCTTTAGAGATCAAGTGAAGAGTTCAGCCACCTGTTCAGCTGCTGCTCCTCCATATTGAGAGGAGATATCTGAGCCAGGGAGTGTTTTTTGTCTTTAAACTGTTCCTTAATTAGCAAGATCAACTCAAAGAGAAGCCTTTGATATCTGTTGTGTCAGGCTTTGGGTGACTATCTCGCTACAGAGGCTAGATATATTTACATGTTAGATTGCCATTATTTATTAATTAACATTAAATAACATGCATGCATTTGGTCATGACCAGTGTTAACTGTGTGTGCAATGCTCCCCTCTTCTTACTGCAGAAGACGACAAGGTTGCACATTCATATCCCTGACCAGAGTCAGTATTTTTTTCTGTCTAAATACACCTTGAATTTTGAAATTCATGACCTAAATATATGTACCCCGGTGGGTGTTCATCACTGCAATGAGTGACAAGTTGCTGTCAGCCAGTGATCATTAAAAAAACATGCCCAACAGGCACTGCCAAACCAATACTTACAGCAGTTGTTTAGTTTGACAGCCAATCAATGTCATTATGATGAGTAACTGCAGTCGATTTTTATCTCAGGTATTTTTAACTATGTGTTTGAATGGTACCTATTATTATTTTTTGATGTAAGTTTATGCTGAATGACAAATAAACTGATTCCGATTCATCATATTTTTGTTGTTGGCAATAGCATAGCAATTCCACAATGGCTATTTGGGATGGTTGTGGAACTGTTGGTAAGGGAAAAAAAACAAGCATTATTTAGTAGAGTGGCTGTTACTGTTCATAAATACCAATGAGAAAATGGTGGACATATGTTTTTTCTTTTTCAACCTGAGAATGGAGTCATTTGGTTCAGCTGATGCATATCAAGTCTAGGCAAGAAAAAGGTAGTGTTGCCATCACTTCTGGACATTCTAGAACCACTAGAGAAGTGACAGACAGAAGGGGAAAAATAAGGTGATGTTCCATTTCCTGTCATTAGATTAGACATGTTCATCTCACTGAAGAATAAATATCTATGAACATTAGCCATTAATATTACAACAGCTACTACAATCAACTTCCCAAGATAGTTTCACAACTGTAAAGTGTATGATTTGTGCTTTTATCCTGGCCAATGTGTTTTCATGCTTTGATTTTCAGAATAAGATTAGAGGAGCAAAGGACATCTTTCACTGTACACAGAACAATGGGCTCCTTCAATTTTACAATTTTGTAGTGCTCTGGGGGAAATTCTGCACTACCTTCCCTCTTCCTTTAGCATTTGTTAATGCACAATTAACAAGAATGTAACTTTTTTATTCGTAATAAAACTGGATATCCTCACCCTTGCATAGTACAAATGGTCCAGTGAACGAAGAGTGTCTAGGCATCTGTCGCACTCTAATCCACTCTGAAGGAAAGCTTGTTTTCCTCCTGCATAACAAAATGTCTTGCTTGCAGCTGTGGACCAACTCTGGTTTATGAACAAAAGAATAAATCCCTTCACCTAAAAACAAAAAAGAGGACTGTTTAGACATTAAATCAATTAAAATTAAGGAAAAAAAAGAAACATTTTGTTAAATGATTATGAATGAGTTATTGTTACATGTTTATTATTTGGCACTAGCCTCCCTTTAATTTACTTACAAATCTTAAAGTTATTTTGCTCTTTATAACATGTCTTAATAGATTTTCATTGTTCCTGTAACAATGACAATAAAGATCTATTCTATGATGGGATCAGAAAAACAGTCATCTGTAAGGATAGAGTTAATCATTTATGCATGTCATATATATATATATATATATATATATATATATATATATATATATATATGTATATATATATATATATATATATATATATATATATATATATATATATATGTATATATATATATATAATGTGCATGCTGAAACAATATCAACCACACACAGGGGATCGAAGGCCAGGATATGGAAAGACTCCAGTGGTTTGAAAGTTATTTTTGATTGTTCCATCAGGATGGAGTGGATGTTGAAAACCTTGTGACACTGGAAATCTCATACTGTCCAATATATATGTAATTTTCTATGGCTTTGTATCCTATGCCACTTTTTCCAAGTTTCTGTCTTTCAGTCACAAGCCAAGAAGTTGCTGGGTAAATATATTTTTTAGCTGTAGTAAACTTAGCTGAACTACACTTCGCTGAAAGCTGGAGACAGTTCCACACTACTAACGTACCTTGTCGAGGGAAACAAGCAGAGCAGGCCTGCATGAACTCATGGGTGGATGACAGGGGATTAACGGCTGTGGCTTGGTTATTCCTCTCCTCCATTGCCAAGAATAAGGTTACAATTTTAGTTCATGGTGAAAAATAAAAATAAAGACAACATCCACTCAAAGCACAAGCCAAATAACCCTCCTTACTTTGTATGTACTCTTTGGAGATTTCATTATTGGAGCAGCAACTCTGCGAGAGTCTATTAAACCTGAAAAACAAGAGGAAATAAATTACATGTTATAAAATCAAAAAAAACCAGAACTACTCTACACGTTGTAAATAATGGTGTTATTTTTATTATCCTGATTTTACTACTGAATCTAGCAAATACTTCTTGAACATGAAAAGTCAAACCTCAAACTGTGTCCTTTTGACAACCTTCTTGACCTTTGACCTGAATGCTGAGCTTCAAAAAGTTGGTATTAAAAGAGACAAGATTCTGTCGGTCAGTGATGTCATTTGTGACTTTTGTGTGTATGTGTGTGTGTGTTTAAATGCAATAGACTTCAGTCCTCTACAATTATTCAAACTGGCTAAAAGCTAAATGACTGCAGCCTGGTCACCCATCAGTCTTTCTCAATGAGAAATTTGTCTTTGAACCCAAATATGAAGGCAGGACTAACAGGTGCCGAGTAAACCAATGACAGCTAAGACAGATGAAAACATTTTGTCAGGGAAATTTAGGAATACAGGGTGCAAATCTGTAATCCAACCTTCATTTTTGAATCAAGTAGATCATCAACAACAGTTGTAAGAGATTTGTGGACTTGGAATTGACTTGCATTGTGAAACCCCCACCCCCCCATACTTGTGATTGGTTTAGAATAAATCATGCACATTTCACAGCAACTGGCCCAATTCCAGACTGTTTTCTCAGTATTGAATGCACTGAGAAAACCAGATGGTTGACCATGCTAAAAGGACTGTAAGAGAGAAAAGAACAAGTTGAAGATCATTTCTTAGCTGTTAAAACACCATAAAAGGCCAATACATTATCAGTCACCTGCTAATGTGAAATTGTTGACTGAGTCCGCAGCTGAGATGGCAGATGCACCTTCCACTGATGGAAATGAGTCCAGGGAATCAAGGGAGTCAAGATAGCTCTTAGCAATTATGCCAGTTTTAGAGACATCAGCACTCTGAAGTCTGAGATCAGGGAATGTCTCTAAAGAATCTACATGGGACTTTCTCTTGGTTTCCAGCTCTGCTATGGACTTGGGCATTTCTGTTATATTTGGTATTGTATCTAGTAAGTCATCCAGGTCATCTAGCGATTCCAAGATCAATTTGTTTGGAATGTCGGTACCATGTCTAACAGAGGGGAAGTCATCTAAAGCATCTAGGCCATGTGTGGTCGAGAGGTTGTCCAGAGCAGCTAATGTGGAAGGTCCACCCCCACTGTCTGAAAAGCGGTCCAAGGAGTTGAAATGACTGATGGGGGAGTTGAAGAAAGCTGGGGGTAGCTGGGGAGTGGGAGCTGGCAGGACACAAGGGGCTGTGGCTTTGTGAGGAGGGGTCAGGATGGGGATGAGGGTCTGGAAAACAGAAAACATCTGAGTGACATAGATGATCTGTTCTCTATTCACAAATAAATACATTTCTAACCAAAAACAAGCAAACAATGAATAAATAAGACTAACATTTATATCAACTAACAGAACTGCTTAGATTTTGGTGACCAAAAAGGTCACCTGTACATATTTTTTGCTTTAACTGTTAAGAATTTGAGAGAACTGAATGAATAGATCATGACGCAGCGACAGTGGACACATCTGACTGGATGATTGGTTAATTTTTAAAACCCCATTGTTTTACCCCCCTCAAAAAAAAGAGAAGAGGGGTATTGTTTTTAGTTTGTTTGTTTGTTTGTAAGCAGCTTTACACAAAACCTACTAGACCAATTTCTATTAAATTTTCAGGAAAGGTCCCATTAAATTTTGGAAAATGTAGGTCAAAGGTCACAGTCACAGTCAGCAAAAATGTGTTTTCACAATGATAAGACACAGGGCCTCCACAGCTGTGTGCCACAACTGGCTCAGGGTGGGCCAGGAAAGGTCAGGGAGCAAAGGAGGCTCACAGATCTAGCTGCGAGTTTTACAGTCCCCCACCCCCGCCCGGACTTCACTGCATGTGAAGTTCCTCTTTTGGGCATTTTGCGTTCACGCCGTCAGAAAGACGCATAGACCACAGGACCTAAGATGTCCAAAACCAGAGGGGGGATGACCCCCCCCCCCCCAGCAAATCACACCCAGTATATATATATGACAGCAAGTGAACAATCAGCCCCTCCAATTTGATGCATTAAAAACAGCCAAAATGAGCAAGAGTAAGGATCTGAATAACTTTGATTAGTACCAACCAAAATAAATTAAAAAAAAACAACAACTTGATTTCAACCAATTGGGCATCTATGGGAGCATTACTACCTGTCTAATATTGATCAAGTTCCCCTCGTTCCACAAAAAGAGTTCTGACCACAGGCCTAGACTCCACCAGACCTCTGATGCTATGCTGTGTAATCAAGGCCAAAATGTTAGCAGCAGATCCCTGAACTCCTGGAACTCAAGAGGTGGACTTCCGTGGACTGGATTATTCATCCATCACATCCTTCCTTAGTCCATTTTTGTTTAGTACTAACAACTTCAGATCAGGAAGTGCAGTTGTGGAGATGCTCAGACCCAATCACCACTATTACAATAAAGACCTTATTAAAGTCACTCAGTTCCTTATGTCGATCATTTTGTTACTTCCAGAACATCAGGTTTGAGGACTAAATGTTCAAATTCTGCGTAATATGACTAATACACCTGCCTAATAATTCTGCCCTGTGAATTTAGTTATTGTAATGAAATACTGAATATAATTACTACTTCTGTGTATATGCATTTTTTTGGAAATTGGCTAAAACTGGGACTTCAATGCATTTGATTAAAAATGTGATTTTCAATGTTTTTCCTACCCACCTGGCAATGTGGCACCTGGCAACTACTAAAAACACAACTTTGCATATAAATCTTACATAAACCCACCCAGCCTTACCCGAAGTGGCTCTGGCTCTTTTGGAAAGGAGTCAAGCAGGCTGTCCAAGTCATCTCCCATCAGCTCACAGTCATCCAAACTGTCCATCATACTGTCAGGCACTGAGGAGACACCACAGTGTAGACAACTTTTAGCTCTGGAGAGAAATAGGGACTATGGCATCCTTGGAACACTGCGTGAAGACGTGCGCCCACCTCCCCAATTTTACTTTCAATCATTTGAGTTTAACTTTTAAGTCCATGAAGTATAAATAGATGAGGGTTAGACTGTTAATATAATGTAAATTGATCAAACCAAGAAGTTACACATACCTGGTGCAATCCCAGTCAAAGGATTTGTGTTATTTCCTAAATGATTACTGGGTACCTAAAAGTGAAAAAAGAAAAAAGTTAAAATAATATCAAACAGAAATAAAGCTGTCAGACAGAAGGATCTGTGGACTTTACCTTGTGGGCTTCTGCAGCTGTGTCTCCATTTGTGACATCTGTCTTTATACAAAGACCATTCTGAGAAACAGAAGATAACACAAGGGGCATTAGACAAAACAATCTGCACATGGAGGCAGGCAGTGTGTGACAATGTAAACTGCAAGAACATACATATACAGATAAACTTCCCTGATGCCCAAGGGCAAATTAACTTTTTCCCAAAAAGGCAAAAGCTTCAAAAAAATAAAGAAAGATATAAAACTAAACAAACAGGAGAGATCATTAATCCTTGAATCATCTGTCTGAAGTGTTTTAGACTCTGGGGTCAGTGAGGTTAATCACCCACTGCAGAGGCCCTTCTGGTTTGTCTGAATGAGATGAAGATGACAGCCTAGATTGTCTAAGATGCCTTCCACCTTACTCCGTGTGCATCTCTCCACCACAGTCTCCAGTATCCACCTTCTTCTCTCTCAAAAAAACCTTTTGTTTTTGTTTGTTGCTAGTTTTTGTTATGTCTGATACTGCCTCCTTAACAGACACCAACAGAAGAATGCACTGTCAACAACCTACTGGAACCATAAGCAGCATCCTAGAAATATGTGTATACATACATGCACATACACAGAGAAGTATGTGTTACTGGCATGTCTTTCCAGTCTACACTGTGTTTAGCTTTTTTTATTTTTAATATGAGTGGATTCTACCTGCCCTTACAATGATTTGGAAAAATATTGGATTCACATTATTGCTGTATGAAACAAAATTCAATATACTAATCTGTTCTACAGAATCAAACATCTAAACAATAATAAACAACAATCATTTGACTGACCTTTGCAGAAACATAGGGTTTGCGATTTTTAAATCCCAAGTGGACAGCCAGCTCCTGCGCAAGGTCATTCACCGGTTTGTCCTGTAAAACAAATAGAAAAAAAAAGAATCAATTATGTCTGTGACATTTATCATGTTTTATTACATTTGGAGCCGAACCAAAGAACTTATTCACTGTGTGCTTGCATTTAATGCAATGCACAGGGGACTATTCTTCATCATATTTATTATTATGTTTTATTATACAAAACTTTGGGGAACATGTGGCCCACACCACTGGAAATAGACCAAACCTTTTGACACAACAATGTGCAGCTTGGTCTCAAAAGTTGTGCCATCTATATAGATGGATATTCTGAAGCATGGGTTTCATATAAAATGCAAAAAATGTCCATTCGAAATGAATGGGACAATTTTCATGTGTTATAAATCCCAAACAGTAAAGTAAAATATTCTGAAATGACAGTCCTGTTCAGTTTTGCCCACAGATTATAAATGTGGTCTTATAGATGATACATGTGGTCTCATAATTCCAATATATCGTATGGATTTTGCAACGGCATGACAACCCAAGCCCCATTAATTCTTAATGGGAGCGACAAAATTGCCTTTTTTGTGACTGCTACTACTTTGCCATAATTTCAGTCACAGACTTCATTTAAACTTTGAAACGGATGCATTTTTGTCCTCCTCGCAGGAATGTATGTGTTATGAGGATGGGATTTATGGTTCTCGAAAGAGAATTCATGAAATCTACCCTGGAAAAGCCAAAATCTGACTTTTTTATCAGTGGGTGATGTCATCACCTAGAGTAGGAGAGAAGCAAAACTCCACCTGAAAAATGTCTGAATAACTCATCCTCACAGCAAAACGATAAATAGACAAACAATCTTTTCCATAACTGTTGCCATGGTTCCTAAGGTTTAAACAAACCTGGGGTTGAAGACCTAGCTCTTTTTAAAGTGGAATGACAGGAATCTATTTGGGATGAAGTCAGAGGTTTATCTCCATAGGGGCCCATTGTAAAAATAATTTCTGTCTCATGTTGAGTTCATTGTTTTTAAAACTGCCCTAACTCGCTCATTTTTCACAGTACAGGCATAAAAAAGTACATCTACTTGTCCCTCAGACCCCCTGCCACTCATGATGAACTTTGTTTTCACCAATTATTTACAGTTTTCCTATAAATCACAGAAGTTTGACAGTATGTTCACAACTATTTTAACCTTTTCAGTGTGTGTTTCTCTTTGCCCCTTGATGTTCCCTCCACTGCTCATCGCCGTGGAAACAGTGATTGAGTATCTATGAAATACCTGGAGACAATTAAGACTGTGGGAGGGGCTTTAATACAACTGACACAGACTGTGGGAGGGGCTTCTCTTCTGAATACAGGTCTACAGAAAGTCTGTAGTAGGGGTGGGTGATCTGACGATATTAAACTGTGAAGAATAAGAACATGTAGACAATATGCCAAAACGCAGTAGAATGTTGGTACATTTTATAACTTGTAGATCTATGCTGGTACGCTACCGACGCAGCAGATGTATTATGTTGTCAACCTGACAAACCAATTATAGTGAATATTACAGGTTGTGGCATGCTTTCTTATGCTGCATATTTAAATGGTAAATGGACTGCACTTATATAGCGCTTTTCCACCTTCATGACGCTCCATTCACTTTACATTAGCTTCACATTCACCCATTCACACACACACACAGTTTCTAAAGTTCTGTCAGACCTACTGGGAGCCTAACTTAGGGTTCAGTGTTTTGCCCAAGGACACTTTGACATGTGGCCAGCCAGAGCCGGGACATGAACCGCTGACCCTTCAGTCATTGGTGACCCACTCTACCAACTGAGCCACAGCCGCCCATATTTACAGAACTTACCATCCAATCTCCTCGACGACTTTCACCCAAGCCTGCTCCTTAATATTAAAATCTCTGTACAGTAGACACGTCGTCTCGTACAGCTGTGGGTGCTGGCAAACTGAAATTATAAATTTTTTCCTCCATTTTTCTTTTGGTCACCTTTCAGGTTGGTCTGAGCGTCATACGTCATTCCATCATTGATGTTGGCAGCATCTCAGTGCTGATTGGCTTTCGTAGCACAGCGTCACATGAATTCGACTAAAGAGTTAAATATTTACCTCTGCCAAGGAGGTATTCAATTCAAGTCTGTCTGTTTTTTGTTTGTTCGTCTGTCTGACTGTCAGCAGGATTATGCAAAACGTTTTGAACGGATTTTGATTATACTTTCAGGAATGATAGATAAGGGGTTAAGGAAGAACTCATTAGATTTTGAGCAATGAAGGTCAAAGGTTAAGGTCACACTAAAGGTCAACAACTAAAACACATAAGTGGTAATATCTCAGAATTCAGACAAGGTAGAATCTCACGTTGTCTTGCATCCATATCGTCTCACCTTCAGACATCAGATAGGTCAACACCTATGGCTCGATCACGTCACGTGTGAATGAAAAATCAAGCCTGCTGTCTCTGACTGCCTTGTTTGAAATATTTTCAACTCAAGCGTTTACATTTATTTGTGGCAAATGCTGTGCTCCAGTGTGACTGACACTCCAACACACCACAAGAAATGCGCCCAACACGCCACCCGGGCAAATTTGCATCCCAATGCTTCTCTGCGTTGACTTTGTATGTAATGTTAACGGGCAAATTCATGTTTGGTGTGGCATTACATGCCTCCTTGTGTAGCAGTAACCGCATAGAGAACCATGGCTGAAAGCCAAGTGAAGGAGTTGGTGGCTAAAAGAAATTTCACCTCCATTATTACTTTCTTGTTTTATGTTCCATGAGTGCACTTTATGAGAGTTTTGTTGTTTACCTTTTACTATGTTTACACTGTTTGCACATGTTGGCACAACTGCAACGATTTAAAATAAAATGTTCAGAAAGGTTATTTGGCCTAACTTGCCTGTTTTTCTTTGTTTAGATTTAAGATTGTGATTTTATTTTATTTTTTTAAATCGTGATATCACATTTTTGCCATATCGCACACCCCTAGTCTGTAGTGATGTCAGTCCACAAACACTGATGCACAGATGCCACATATTAAGTGAAGAGAGGCCATTTCTTCCTTTTATGCCACACCAGCCATGACTCCACTGATCCAGCAAGAGCCAAGCACATGGGTTACATTTCCTTCAGGAAATGTAGGGATGTCTAGTTTAACATGTCTTGCTCTTAGAATTGTTTTAAAAAGTTATTAATGCACAAACAAACACCAGTAAGCATGAGTAATACTATATTATATTATAATATAGTATATTAGAATCACCAGATTTCTATTCATTTTTCTCTGCTGGAACTGTTATCCTCATTACAATCAAAACTATATTTCTTTTACCAGACGATTGATGAGCAGACAGTCTGTGGTGCAGTTGTAGGCCTCCTTGTGCTTCCCGAGCTCCTTCAGACAGAGTGCCTTCTGATACAGTGCCCTGTAGCTCTCCTTACACACCTCCAGAGCCTTGTCACAGTCAGAAACACTTTCATCATATTCCCCCTATGGAAAACACACACAAAAAAATTTTAGAGTGTTGTTTTATTATGTAATTAATCAATTCAAAGTTGGCTTTTTTTATGTGGACTGGAACAGGAGCACATTATCATTTCCATTTGACAAGCCATCAAAACATGGCCCACCATAAAGTCATCATAAAAGCATTTTTTTTTTTTTATGTTTAAAGGGGAAATATTCAAAGTGCACTTTTTAATGTTTTTACAACACAAATCTGCGTTGTCTGTGTGTGTGAGGAGACCCTTAACTTTAGAAAAAAATTCATCCACTCTCCTTCTCTCCTCATACATTTCTTGTTGGAGAGGGGTGAAAATGCTCCATTTTGGATTTTCTATGCTTTGTACATCACATGCATAGATTAATTTGACTACACCACCTCATCCCACCCCACCAGCTCAGCTAACCCCACCTACTGATCACAGACACCTCTGCTTGGTCTCAGAGATCCGGCATTATTCTCTAGCAGTAGTCCTGGTGTGCATCTGGTGCGCTGGGGTCTCAGCCCCGGGTGCTGTGCGTCGACGGTTGGTTTGGGCTCGGATTGATCAGACAGGCCAGTCCATGGGTGGCACCGCGACCATGGTGTCGTGGCTCAGCTGGCCGGCCAGGGTCCAGACAAACCAGACCCGAACACGCAGTGTTGCTGTTAACCAACCGGAACCCAAAAGCACTGCGGCAGTAAAACTCAATACTTGGTCCACTTTGATTCTCTCCAGCTGATTTTATTTAATTGGCATCCTTGTCTCTTTTTCTCTGTCTCAACTTTTTCAGGTTCCATTTCATTCTCTTCCTCTCGGTAAAATGCAGAAGAAAGGGATGGAGTCAGCTGTGGCTCATTTGCATGAAAGCATGAGGCACTAAAACCGAGTATTTTCAAAAGGTCTGTGTCTCCAGGTTACTACATACTGCATCAATGTAGTATTTTGACTAAAGCATGTCACAAACAGGTCATTGAGGCACCAGGGAACTGTGTTAATTGGGCATGATATGTCATGATATGTGTTAAGAAATCTGAATTTCTAATAACTGTGAGCAAACTTTGTAGGCATCATCCCAACAAAGTTACATCTAAAATTAAAAATTAATATGACCAGTAGTTGCTAATGAAAATAACATCGACGAAGACACAGAACCTACTGTGAGTGAGTTGGTGAGTTAATAAAAATAGGTGGAAATTAAAGTTGAGCAATATAATAATGCTGGAATATGTCTATCAATTCTTAAGTTGTATATTGTAAATCACATCTAAAAGCAAACAGAAATGAAGGAGACTAAAGGTAACATAGAACAATAGGAGAATAACAACAAAAACCTTGGCATATCACTCTACCTTGGAACCATCTTAGACCGTTTCCTGAGATTCTCCTCCAACACTGAGGAGATTCTCAGGAAGTGCCACCAGCGTCTGTACCTCCTGAGGAAACTCAAATTTGGTGTGAACAAAAACATTCTGTTGACTTTTTATTATTCTTTCATTGAGAGTGTAATCACATTCTCAATGACCTCACGGTTCCACTCCATTAGCATCCAGAACAAAAACCGCCTGCAGAGCACAGTCACTGTGTGCTCAAAGATCATTGGACTGCCCATAACACCTCTTTCACACATCTGTAACCAGCAGACATGCAGGCTAGTTGGTAAGATAATTAAGGACTCCTCACACCCACTCCACACTGCCTTTGAGTGGCTGGAGCCTCCGTGGCTGCAGGACTCAGGGGGCCACCTTTGTTCCGAAGGCTGTCCTCCTCCTCAACTCTTAACCCCCCCCCCCCACACACACACACACACACACACTCTCACACACACATAGTGCCCCCCCTTCCAACAATCGTACTCAACTTCATGACACCCAAACTTCCACCACCTCCCACAATGCAGTTTCTAACAGATTCAGTTTACATTGGGACTGTCTTTTGCTCAATTTGCATTTGTTGCCGAATTAGTGATTGTTATTTTAACTGTTATTTAACTTACTAATCCTGTATACTTGTATACTTGCACTTACAGTGAAACTGCTGGCTTACACGGTTTTTAAATTGTCCTTCAGGATGAATTGAATTGAATTGAATTGAATTGAACTGAATTGAAAAAAGGATTACAGTCACTCTGACATGGTTTGGGGGTAATGAGTCAGTCCATGAAACCGTATTTTGCCAAACATTCTGCAGACTGTTTCGACAACAGCCTCTATGTACAAGTCTTGTTTCATCATCTGAATCCGCTTTATCCTCACTAGGGTCACGGGGGGCTGTGGAGTCCTAATTCGGCTACAATGGGTACACCATGTATGAGTCAGCAGTTCATCTCAGTGTTGAATATATATTGACAAACAACCACTCTCACATTCACACCTATGGACAATTTAGATTAACCAATTAACCTATCAGTGCATATGTTTGGATGGTGGGAGGAAAGCGTATCTATGCAAAAGTAAAAATAATAAAACATTTTAAAAAGCTTCACTGTTGTTGAAGTGTTGTAATGAGTATGGTCACTTTTGTTCAAAAGCATCAAGAAAAGTACAGGAAATATATGCATGGTATTAGATATACAATAACATAAAAGGCTCCTACAGACTACAGTCAAATGAAAATGTATCTCTAAATTAAAAGAAAATATAACACAATATGACCACCACCCCCCCAAGTACTGACAAGGAGACCTATGGGATTGTGCAGTTTTACCATTATACAATACTTTCTGACCTTCAAAATAATTAACTGCTTATATTATAGACCTGCCATCTGTTTGTAATAGAGATATATTTTAGTGAAAGGGAAATACATATGGAATGAAATATAAATAACTTAACCTGACAACAAAGCCAATTTATGGCACAGTGGGAGGATAACCTAATATGGGCAAAAGAATGTGCACAAATCTCCTTGAAATAAATACCCTGTCCATCTGCCACTCTGACATATCCATGTGCAAGTGTATTCATCTTTTGCTTATCCAGGTCCAGGTCGTGGGGGCAGCAGCCTCTGCAATGCAGCCCCGGATTCTTTCTACCCAGCCACCTCCACCAGCTCCTCCAGGGGAATCCCGAGGCATTCCCAGGCCAGCTGAGAGATCCACTTCCTCCAGTGTGTCCTGGGTCTGCCCAGTGGTCGCCTCCCGGATGGACATGCCTGAAACACCTCCAGAGGGAGGCTTCCAGGAGGCATCCTCACTAGATGCTCAGGCCACCTCAACTGGCTCCTCATAACATGGAGGAGCAGTGGCTCTACTACAAGTCCCTCCTAGATGTCAGAGCTCCTCACCCCATCTCTAAGGCTAAGTCAGGCCACCCTCCGAAGGAAACTCATTTGAACCACTTGTACCTGTGGCCTCATTCCTTCGGTCATTACCCAAAGTTCATGACCATAGGTGAGGGGCGGAATGTAGGTCGACTGGTAAATCAAGAGCTTTGCCTTTCGCCTTACCTCCCTCTTCACCATAATGGAGTAGTTTAGCACCTGCATTACTACACATGCTACCCCAGTCCACCAGTTGATCACCTGCTCCATCCTTCCCTCAATCGTTAGTAAGAACTCCTCCACCTGAGACAGGACTTCCATCGTGCAAGTGTGTGTTCTGCTATTGTAATAACATATTTTGCTTATAACCCATCAGTGTTTTTGGTGTGGTCATTAAAAACTGTCCATATTGCTACCAGAAAAACCTTCCATGACTTAACATGAATAGCATTTTATATAAACTTAAAGGTGAACTGAACCCAGTTTTTTGCATAAAACTAGAATAGCAGATTAATTCCTTATTACCAATTCTATTTTTCAACACACAAAAGACATTTTTAGGCCATGCGATGGCCAAGCTATAAGCCAATAAACTTTCGCCTCTGACTGGCAGTGCCAAACATACCAGAAGTAGTGCAGACGATGCTGTGTGACGTCAGCAGTGTGAGCCTTAGCAAAAACAACAATGGCAAATGATAGCAATTGCAGTTTCAGTGATCAAGAAAACCAGAGTTTTGAGAGTAAAGAGACATTCAGGATCTGTGACGAGACAGAGAAGGATGCAGGAGACTCAGGTAAACAAGAAGAGAGCGACAGAGGCATTGAACAATACAGATTCGAGACAGAATTATTGGGGGATTCCGACATGGACTCATCACACTGAAGCAGTGATGGGGAGAAGAGCCATATTGTCAATACAGAATGGTGGAAGGTAGAATTTCGAGGCACTTTTTCACCCTGAGACAATTTTGAAAACTTGGTACCTACCAGTATACATTGATGAACGTATACTTCTGCAAAGGCCGCATTGTCCCCCAATGAAAGAAGCACATGGTCTTAGCAGCTAGCTGCATGTATATTGATACTGACTTCACTGGTTGACAGAGTGTGTAAAGCAATCACACTTTAAGAGATGAAATAGGTTTGAAAATTACGTAATAACTAGTTATTATAATGGCTTGAACCATGTTTATCCAGTTCCACAGGTTAACGAAGTGCCATCAGATCAGAATTGGATGCGGATATGCATCTGTCATAAATAACTGTGATATTATGGCAAGTCTGATGTAACCTTACTACATCACATATTTCTCCTAATTTTCAATACTAAAATGATAGCAACTTAATGACTTAACATCATTAAAAATGATTTGAGTTTTTCTGAAGACACAGCACAGAGTGTTTCTCACCATGCTGTAATAGGCAGCAGCACGGTTAACATACAGCTTCTCCAGCAAATCTTCTGGGATATGGATCTCCTCTGTTGCAGCATACTGTGAGACATTCAGGCCTTCACTGAACTCGCTCACAGCCTGAACCCACTCTCTCTCTGCAAACAGGGCATTGCCTTCATGAAGCAGGTTCCACACCAATTTGGTCAAGAAGTCCTGAGTGGAAGAAAAAATAAGAGGATAGTTGATGTTGGTTTTCACTCCTTATATACAGCATTTTATGCATAAGAGGCACCACGTATCAAATATGGCCATGACAACAAGGAGATAATGAACAAAAAGAGAGGACTTTTTTAAATTATGAGACTCATTAAAATGATACAGGTGCACTTAAGCGAATCATAACCAGAAGATGTAACAAATACTAGGAGTATTTGTTACATCTTCTGGTGCATGTTGATGGTGAAAGACAAAAATTCAGTTTCCTTTCTAAGTCAAACACTTCACTTCATATGTGAAATACTAGCTACTCTAACACATGCAAGTGTTTGAGCTACAGTGGAGGTATGGCAAGATAATAAAGGAACTGTTTATGCATTGATCATTCTGCTGATTAAGATTTTAAAATAAAACTTGGAAGTTCTCTTTAATGGTCAATAGCTGCTATGTAATAATAATAACAGAAACCAAAAATTTCACTATGCACTTAAATGCGCTTATCTCCTTGTCATTTAATTATCCAGGTTCCTTCCTATGTCTGATTCTATACTTATAATTTATAATGTATAGTGGGTTTACTCTTATGTTCTATTCTTTCCTCTTGTATTCTACTGTATCATGCTTTTGCAGCAATGTAATTTCCAGTTTGGGATCAACAAATTCAATTAATTAATCAATCAGTCTATCATAAAGGAAAAACCAAAAACCCTCTAGTTTCTGTAAATCAAGCATACAGCTTGATTTATGCTACAACTACAATGATGCTTAAACTATCAGAGACCAAAAGCATGAGTATATCCATGAAATTCCTCAAATCCTCTGCTAGATACAGTATACATACATACATACATATATATATATATATATATATATATACATACATACATATACACACACACACACACACATATATATATATATATATATATATATATATATATATATATATATATATATATATATATATATATATATATATATATATATATATATATATATATATATATATATATATATATATATATATATACATACACACACACACACATATATATATATATATATATATATATATATATATATATATATATATATAGTACATGACCAGAACAAATAGCAGCTGTGTGCAACATTCATTTGTGAACAAGACAGCGACCATCATGGAGGACACCAGAGTAGTGGTAGTAGCAGTGCTGTAGTCACTGCTAAGTTTACACATATAATATATAGTCTGACGGACTAATTCACTAAAGCGAAAAGGTAAGAATTTAAGTCCCCAGATTTAAAAAGGGGAATGAAGTGGGAGGTCCATGTCTCAACCCAAAACTTAACATACAGTTGAGATTCATTACATCAGTTTTCATGACTGCTGGTACCTGGTAGGCTTCAGGTTCAGGATAAGCCAGAGAAGACCTGCAACACAAGAATTATAGTCAATTAGAAAAACTCTGGGGCCAATCATTTTATACATATTAACATTATTAGACCAGTGTTTCCAGAACTAGTGTGCCATGAGAAATCATCAGTTGTACCTTGGAAGATTATCTAATTTCACCTGATTGATACTCTAAGCGAGCAGTGTGATATAGCCAGCACGCATCAATGATCCACTATACAACAGTCTTGTGTTGCCCTTTGCAAAATAAAAAGGAACCAGGCCTGATGCAATGTATTCTGTTAATAAAGCCCTCTTCATTTGTGACGTGCAGATAGCAAGTTACCACGGAACCCTGGATACTGGGTTGGAGTGGAGTGGAGGAGATGTCTCCCATATGTTTATATGATGGACCTCAATCTGTAAACCGAGGGGGGGGGGGGGGGGGGGGGGGGTCTGTCTGAGGGTTGTTGTTCCAAACGCCCCATGACAATTGTCGCCTGTGTACCCCCCACCACACTGGAGACTGTCAGCTCACTGCTGCAAACAAAAAGTTCTCCATTCTGGTAAACAAAGCTACTTCAGATCTGTTCCTTTTCTCAACAATCTATCTATGTGAGGTGGGCTTTTCAAGCATGATGAAAAATGAGAAACTGTTGAGAAAGATTTGTGTGTTTCTTTTGTAAATTAATGCAAGAATATCAGCTTCGTGCTCAATTAAGCAGGTCCAGGTTTCACACTAAGTCAACTGAGACTAGATTTGCATTATATTTCAATAAATATACTTTGTGACATTTTTGTTTGGTGGTGTGCCTTGTGATTTTTCTAATGTAAAATATGTGCAATGGTTCAAAAAGTTTGAGGAACGCTGAGTCAGTCTGGGGGAGGGGAGGATTCACTTTCTAACAGGGTGGCCTTGAGAAGAAAAAAATACTCACTGTATAAATATCAGAGCTTTGCTTATCTCTTCCTTGCGTTGCTGTCTGGCACGGTCCATCCTGATGTTCTGAGGTGGGAGAAAGGACAAAGATACATACGAAAAATATGAATCTGTAATAAAGCCTGAGTCATTTTAATGTTGGCAGTGTAGTTGATGTATGCCTGTTTCCTCTGACAACAAAAAGGAACAAATAACTATATGTCATATCCTGTGAAAAGAGATCCAACAACACTAGAGGACGGAATGTACCATTCCAAAAAGGAGGACAGAATACCTCAAGTTTTGCTGGCCTTTAGTAATGGAAAAGCATTCACATTCTTTATGCAGAAGTAATAATGTTACGATGAAAACACACCACCAAAAGTAAAAGATCTTAGATATGCACAAGTATAGTTACCATAGTGTACTTGAAGAGAAGTAAAATTACTTTTTATACCAATGGTTCCCAACCCTTTTTAGCTTGGGACCCCATTTTAACATTTTATAACTATACTATGTTGCAAATAAATTTTAGATGACATTTAGTCTATATAATGTATATTATTATGGACAGAGGCAGAAAAGCCAGGAGTAGATTGATGTATAATGTGAGAATTTTGTTTTCCTTGATCAGGATATGTACAGTCAATCCAGCTTATATTTACAAGGCTGCAAAATAATACTTAAACAATAACTCAAACTATGCATTACAAAATATCTGCATTGTCTTAAACTGGCACCATTGAACATTTGAAAGATAAACAGTACCAGCATTTCAGTTTCAGCTTAACAATTTGCTTAACAATCTGTCTCTCTCAACTCAACATATTCATTTTTAGTACATTTTAGCGATTATTAGAAATGTCAGGTGACCCATGGCTCAGTTGGTAGAGCGTGTCATCCAATAACCGAAGGGTAGGTGGTTTGAATTCCACTCTGTCCTAGTCAGGCACTTCCATCTCCTTGCCTCCAGTGCCACTCACACTGGTGTATGAATGTTTGGTGGTGGTCAGAGGGGCCATAAGTGCAAAATGGCAACCATGCTTCGGTGAGTCTGCCCCAGGACAGCTGTGACTACAAATGTAGTTTACCACCAACCAGAGTGAGCATGTGAGAGTAAATGAATAATGGATCAATAATGTGAAGTGCTTTGACTGGTCAAAAAAGCGCTATATAAATCTAACCCATTATTATTATTTGAATTCCAGGTGATGCCCACATGGGGTCTGAGCCTAATGTTGAAAAACACTACTTTATCCAGTACAATGGTCAAGGTCAGGCTTTTACTATTACAGAGGATGTTTCTTGATTGCCTAATGTGTATTTTGTATTTACTGCAACTGATAATCAACTTATGCTTTGGGAAGTAACAAAGCATAAGTACTTTGTTACTGTAATTAAGTAGGTTTTTATGGTATCAGTACATTACTTGAGGATTTATTTTTCTGGCAACTTTTTACTTTTACTCCCTACATTTTTGCATAAATAGTTGTAAATTATGATTTCTTCACAGTGTTCAGATTTTTTTTAAATTCCCGTTGTGAGTTTTATGAGCTGGAAGCCAAAATATTGTGGGAAAAAAAAAATAAAAAAAAAAATAAATAAATAAATAAACAGATAGATACTTAATCATATAAATTGTGGTTCTTGAATCTATAATCTATGAAAGTTTAACTTTTTTGAATGGAATTATGGAAATAAACTCTTCCGTGATATTCACATTTTTGGAAAGGGTCTGCAGCTATATCACAAGTCAGGTTTTCTTATGCTAAGAACATCAATTTTAAAATTTGTGTCTATTCATTTTCCAGTAAATCCAAGTCTGTTGTAAGAGTTTATTTAGATAATAAAGGAGAAGAATTTCATCAATACATTCTCCACCAGAAATTCACAATGATCAGATTTAAAGACATGTAGTTTTCATTGTACAGGAAGGGGAAACTTAATTGTACTGGGGAATCTGAAAGTGAAAATGAAACTTTAACTTAAGTTGCGTTTATCCAAATTTTTGCTAAATAATGCACACCAGTGTAGTCACATAACGTCTGCAAAGACATAAACAAAGATCATGTGTGACTAGACACATGTAGTGAAGTGAACACAGCGGGTCTTTGTCTAGCCCAGGGGTCTGCAACCCTGGTCCTAGAGAGCCGCTATCCTGCATGTTTTAGATGTTTCCCTCTTCCAACACACCTGATTCAGATGATCAGCCTATCATCAAGCTGTGTGGAAGACTGATAATGTCTGTCAGGTGTGCTGGAAGAGGGAAACATCTAAAACATGCAGGATAGTGGCTCTCTAGGACCAGGGTTGCAGACTCCTGGTAGCCTCACTGATCACTTCTAATTACTGAATAGAATTGATCAACCCAGCTGTAACATACTCAGATACGATGTATTGCAATATAATACATGTGTTGCTCATTGTGTTAACATGTAATTAAATCTTTCTAGCATATGTTAGCTACATTAAGTTTCAGTTATGATAAATTGCAACACCAGAGCTAAACAAAAATGATTAACAAATTATGTCTTCGATTGCACGTGTAGCTACGGAGAGGATTTCAGAAGAAATTCAACTATCCTGTTCTACATTAACAGGGTAAATACTGTGTATTATACTATGGGATACACAATTGTCAGTCAGATTTCGTGCAGGGAGAAGTACAAGTTTTAGCTCGGAGACGTTTAGCCAAAGGATGAAGCTGCATAAAATGGAAATACTCAAATGCAAGCTAAAAAGTCACCCAAAACGTATATTAAGCAGAAGTAGTGGAAGAAAATGTACTTGCGTTCCTTTTAAAGATCTTGTAAAGTTACCTCTGTAGATTGTTAGTCATCCGGGCCGTGATAATCCTAAATGTAAAAGGTAACGATGTCTCTGTTTTTGTTCCTAAACGAGGAATAAAACGTCTTCAACGTAAAAAATATATATTTTTAAATCCATTCAGACGCCTTTTGCTTCAAATATTGTACGTTTCCGGCAGCGTGTGTTTCCCCGTTACTGTCATGGCGCGAGTAGGACTTCAGACACACCTACTCCATCGAGTGGAGGAAGTTCATTGACCTAAGGAAAAGTTCAGCAGCGTGCCATCTATGTCACTGCGTAATAACACACTGACAAATGAATGGTCAATAGCAATGAGCAGGCCAACCACTGAGACTTTGTGTCTGTTTCCACCATAAATGTTAAGCACTCCGTAGTCCCGCTTAAGTTTCGATTCCCCGTAAACCTGATGCAGTGGTTATCTTCTATCCAGCCATTGGTTCCCTGAGCACAGTCTGACAGGCACTTGTTGTGGCCTACAACCAAAACTTTCGTGTTTTTTTTCTTGTTAAATATTGACTGTAAGCCGTTCACACAATTGTTTTTCTTCAAAGTTTTACTTTGCCAGTTAATTTATACTTGTGTATTCCATTTAAAATCAAATTACTTAAATTAATTACCGACATCTAAAACCTTACTATTAGAGTCAGGGAACAACCTTTAAAATACGTCACCATTGTCCGTGTGATACGTTTACTGTCATAGAAAGTAGACTTGATTTTTAAATTAATTCACTAAATGTCAATACCTAGATACCCAGTTGCATAGCTGGCTTCATGTGGCTACTTTGCTGATTAATATGTTGACTTAAAGACTCAGCAAAAAGACTAAATAACTATGCAATATATATTCTAGCCTATAATGTATTAAGTCTCAGCACTTAAACAGAGTAGAGGAGCCCTGTATTGTGGAAATGTCGGTGGTTGAGTAGATTTTCTTTTTCCTTATCTTAAAAAACTGATAAAATTCCCTAAGTCACATTGTCTTTTGACATAAGCAAAATAATGTTGCTTAACCGACACTCTTGACATGGGTCATTATACAAAAGAGGCAAAATAGCATGATCTGGTCAACACATGGAGATGATTTCTGTTAAATATTATTACGCTCCATTCAATATGCTTTAATATATTTGAATGAATATTTGTCAACTTGAAATCTGCTCAGTGATATACATTTCAGCTTTTCTTGTGTTGACAGTTTCATTGCTGCAACCTGTAGCTGTTGACTGTAGTGTAGATACTTATGCCCACCAACAAAAATTCATGTAATTTCTGAGACTAAAATGTTTGCAAGTTATTTAATGATTAGGAATACACAAAGGATAAAAGAACAATAAAGAACAAAGAACAAATGCAGTGTTTGAATATGTCTTCAAAGTGTGGAAATACAACTAAGAATACAGCATTTAAAAAATAATATTAGCATTAGCAGCAAAATGTAGTTTAACCCTTTGATGCATATACCAGTATGGTGTTTAATTTGTGTTAAGTTCAAAAGAGGTTTTTAAAAGTGCAAGTGAAAAATATCAATTCAAAATACCAAATAAAAAAAAATCAAACAATAAAAGTAATCCAAATGAAAAATCTAAGACTGCAATGAAAAAAGATGGCAGATCATGTAAAATATTTACCTTAGCATCTTTCTCAGTTTTAGACTTTTTCAACTGACTTTTTGATTGTGGTTTTGACACAAACATGGCTGGTGGGGGTGAGATTTCATTTGGTTGATTACTATTGGTTTATCTATGTTTGATGGACAGCTAAGTAAGCGTTCCCAATCAGAAGGAGAGTAGTTTCTGTGGCCAGAGCCTGCTTCATACGCCTGCTTCGTTGTCTGTCAAACATAAATAAACCAACTATAATAAACCACAGAAAATCCCATCCCCACCAGCCATGTTTGTGTCAAAATTGCAATCGAAAAGTCATGATGTGCAAACGAGAAGGCTGAAGTCATAGGAGAAAGGCAATAATCAAAACTGTGAAAGATCTGCACTTTTTTTTCCATTACAGTCTTAAATTTTTCACTTGAAATTTTTTTTTTCGCTTGCATTTTTTTTTAATGTTCTTTGAACGTATTGACACAAATTAAACACCATATGCTAGTCACCACAGTGGACAGTTATTCCACAATGGTTGTATTATATATTCATGGGTTTTATAGATTATGCATCATCCAATACACTGACATTCAGACCATTACTGAAATTGTGCTTTTCTTGATAATCAAAATAATCTATTTTTTTTTTTTGCATATTATCTCCATGAAGTAGTAACTAAATTAATAACTAGTATTAGAGTTTGTTAAAATGGAAGAAAACATTAGATCTGCTGAATGATCCAGTGGATGCAGGCAGAGAGAGAGGTCAGAGTCCAGAAGGCGGGTCGAGTACCGGGGAAGAAGACAGGAACCTGGTCGTAACCGGGTAAGGCTCAGAACCGGAGGTCGACGTCGAAGGCAGGCTGGAACGGGTCAGAAACAGAGCACAGACAAAAGCACGCGGGGGAAAACACCAGACAGGAGGTAACGATGGAAAGTATTGACGGACAAAAACGATCTGACAAAGAACAGGCAAAAGGGGCGGGCTTATATACAGTCACCTGATTACCCACAGGTGTGGGATCTCAGGTGGTTGTAATTACAATAAGGCAAAGGTGAAAGACAGAGACACACAGGGAAAACAGATCAGAGACAGAGAAGAGAGAAAAACAACAGAGAAAAAATAAAACACATTCATGACATTTAAATCACATCGTGGTTTTCAGCCTAAAGAAGAATAAAACACTCAAGAAAGAAATTTTGCTCCAAGGTTCTTATCATTCATGCACCAAAGGGTTAAGGATGGAGGTGGAGTTGGTTTGAACCATTTTGTACATATTTTAGTACCAACTAAAGGTATGAGCTCATTACATGATTAAAGAAAGTAAAAAGAAGAAAAACTAAATTCTGCTAGACATGTCACTTTTCAATGCTAAAACTTTCTGTTAGATCTTTTGTCAGTTCCTCCACTTATCATTGTGTTGCGTTTTAAAAATGAGTTTGATTACTCTTAAATTGAAATACTAAAGTCATGCACAAAACAAGAAATTTATAAGACGAAATACATTTTTTTAAAAAAAGTTACTGCAATAAGTCTCTCAAGGTCAGAAGGAAGGAGCATTGTTGGAAGTGGAATACACTCTGCGAGGAAAAACCATTAGGACCAGCAAGGCAAAGGCAGCCATTTGGTAAAAATTCAAGACACATGAAAGAGAAAGATGAATTGAATGAGACACAGGAAAGAAGCATTGAACTCAGCTAAGGACTGTGTAATGCAATTAACACAATTTATTTGTTAATGTGAATGTGAATGTCATGTATGTAATATGTGAATATTCCAACAATCAGGAAAAGAAACAAAGAAACAAGCCAATAGCATGTCAGTACAATAACAATATTAATGAAAAGAGTAATGGTGATAGATGAAATCCAGTGTGAAGAACATTATTTTGTGATGAAAATAAAAAATGAAATCTTAATTAAAATATGATCAAATGAAACTTTATTAATTCCACAAAAGGGACATGTTATGACTAAGACAGAAACAGGGAACAAAGAAAGAAAGAAAAACATTTTAGTGATTTTTTTTTTAATCCCACAATGTGATTGTACAATAATGACTGTGAACGGAAGCATTTGAACGCGTCACCAGAGCATATTTGGACTACAACTCCCTTGCCCCCTCGCTCTGTAGTCGTCAAGCCTTTTCATGTGCTGTGTTTTGGGTTTGAACACAAGGAGCGAGCGGGAGTGTGGAAACCGTGTGGATTTAACTAGCACAGCAGTGTTGTGGTAAAGTTGATATTTATTTCAATTTGACAAAGGCCTAGTATTAGGTTATTAATCATATACCAAATATGAACCGTAAACCGGAGTAATTTGTTTAAGTGCGGTATTGTTGACCTAGTGAGCGACTAAGGCCGACTGGACAGGCCAGGTAACAGTCACGCTCTGTCCCATGTACACTAGAGCTAGGTAGCTAACGAAATAAAATCATCTTATAACTGCATAATACTGGTGTACATTTAGCGAAACCCATAATAATATGTAGTATGTTTTTTAACTAATCGCACTCAAGTTAAGTCACACTAGCTACTCTACTACCAAGCTCCTTGGGTGTTTGTATAGCATTATGTCAGTTAGCATAACGTTAGCAACATGCGGGTACCGCTAGCCTCGGGGGCTTATGAGAGGAACTCTTACCTCAAAACGACTTCCATTTCTACCGCGAGTAAATAGAAGTAGACGATAAAGTTATGTTCAAACACCATCGTCATCTCGGCGGCAAAGACATCAAAACACCCTAACCTTAATGTATAGCAAATGGGCACATTATTCCTATGTGTTTCAGTCTGGAAAACAGCACTGTCATCTGTTTTCTGCCTCGCAGGTGGATAGAAATTTCTAGAATTAAACGAAAATCGGTTTATAATAATAATAATAATGATAATAACGACTTTATAATTAACGTTTGCGTTGTTATCGTTATTAGGAGCTTTAAAAACTGGGTTTACAAAGTGCTTTGACAGACAATGCAAAAGGGCACAACAGCAGAATGAAAACAACACAATAGAATGACCAAGTCTGAATTCATCATGGTAGAAAGGGCAGAAATAATATAACATGATGGTGTCAGATCCACGCCAAAATGAAGGAATTGAATAAAACGTCACGTATGTCAAGCAAAACAGGGTACAATTAAAAATTCAAACATTAAAGAAAGCTAAAGAAATTCAATTATCTATGAGGAGATAGATTTTATGAACTCATAAAGTACTTCTATGCAGAGACTGGTGTTGGATTTCTAATTTGGCAGTGTTGACTCTTTGTGGCACTGTTTTTATCACTGAATTTAACAGACAGCTAAATTATTCTAAACAGAAATTCTTGTTCTCCAGGTGTCTTCATGGCGACAGATGTTGCACAGTTGGCCGACTCTCTGGCCAAGGTGGGGGTCGAGGAAGGAGAGCTGAGCTACAAAGGCCAGGGAAGAAAGCTGGATGATGCCAACTCAGGTGAGAGTCACCTTTCATTGTCCATGCACGGTGTGCCAACATACCTCGTGTCAAACCTGAAATACACATATAATTATGAGTGAATGATGCTGGAAAATAATCTGATTGCAATTTTATTCCTCAATAGTGTGATTTAATCTGCAATAATTTTTTCAGGGTCCTCTTTTCCTGTATTTTTCAACAAACAAGCAACAAATCAATCTATTATAATAAACAATATCAGATGTCTTGTTGATAAATTGTTCTTTCTTATAGAACAATTGAGTTCTTGAATTCTTAACAATGTTAAGATAAAGGCTAATGAATATTAATTAATTAATTTGAATTTATCTGCTCCAATTACAGTTGTAAACTTACTAAATACTTTGACTTGCAGTCTTATAAACATTTGCGTTGCATGTATCATGAAACATGATATGTAAACATGTGTACCGAACATCTTAAACATGGGGTCTAAATTTAAAGGGATTATCTGGAGTAAAATTCTTTTTAGTTATTACAGATGTACATTGAGAAATTTCGATTTTGCTGTTTTGAGCCAAACTGTGTTAGCATGGAAGTGATTAGGGCATGTCTTTTTGCTGAAATGAAACACTATTTTTACACGTCCTCTTCTAAAGTTTTCAACAACAACACACTTACTTGGTAGTAAGTAGAGGTCCCTAAAGGCAAACCACAGTGTCCTGAGGTCTTTATGTCTTCGAATATTGTGTCTAGAGTTACTCATCTCAAGCCAGTACCTGATGCAGAACACATCTTTAGCTCTGCAAATTTACGATTTTGTTGCATTCTTTTTTTAAAAATATACAGAATGAAGCTGTATTTAACAGTAAAGCTTAATCTACTAACAGGTTGTTGTTTTTAAAAAAGGATGCAATGAAATGGTGAATTTCCAGAGCGTGTAACTCCGATATGGCAGATATGTGTGAGGGTGTTTTGTATGGCTTATCAAAGCCATGAATCCAGGCTCGGTCATAAACCGGTATCATATCTCTCACTATGAACTCTGTTATTGCCTGAGTTATTTCCGCATACTGTTTTGAATTATGTTTAGAAGGAGTAATACTTTAAGTTTGGGCAATTATCCCTATCAGCTGGTACTTTGCTTACCCAAAGTTAAAACATTGGTCCCTAGTGTTTTAGCCATGCAACTATTGTGTTGAGGTAGCAAGGTAAGTTCTGCACAATACCTGATGTTGTGCAGCATCTTTTTTATAGCCAAAATAAATCCACACAACTGACGTGCTGCCCCTCTTTGTTACTAAACTTTCTGCAGCATCAGTTTCTGTCGAACATGACACCGGGTTAAAGCTCAGCAATGTCTGCTCCACTCATAAGACATGTGACCAGTCAAATCGCAGCTTTTGTGGTTAGAAAATCATGTTTTATCATTTCGTGATATTATCGCAAATGCAATACACCACTCAGCCCTACTTAAAATCCAGTGAGACTTGATAACCAAAACCACTTCAAGTTTGATGGTAGTTTCATTAACTGGTAAATATTCAAATAAATTGCTATGACACTCACTCTCCCCATGTCCTTAGTCTTAACTCTGGTTGACTGTCTATTATTTTTCCCTCATCCACAGTGGAGGAGATAGTGAAGGAGATTCAGGACTTCCAGGGTTTACAGGCACTGAGGTTGGAGGGAAATACTGTGGGTGTGGAGGCAGCACAGGCTATTGCAAAAGCTCTGGAGACAAAGAGTGAATTCAAGGTTTGCACTATTGAATTAAATCTATCGCATCAGTTGTAAAACTACAACGAATACTTCAGTATGTAATAATGTGTAATGACAAATTGGTCACTTTCTTTCAGCGGTGTTACTGGAGTGACATGTTCACAGGCCGTCTGCGCTCTGAGATCCCACCAGCACTGGTAATGTACTTCTTTACCATACTGTCCATGTGAAAACAAGGTTAAGTCTCTGGATTCAGCTTTTTTTGCACCTCTGCTGGAACTTACATTAAGACCGAAAAGTTCATGTTGCTTTTGTTTTTAACTGGCCACTATTTTTGTTGCAGAATTCACTTGGTGATGCACTGATGATTGCAGGAGCCAGGTTGACTGTTTTAGACCTCAGTGACAATGCTTTTGGACCAGATGGAGTGAAGGGAATTGAGAAGCTGCTAAAGAGTACCGCCTGTCACACGTTGCAGGAGCTCAGGCTCAACAACTGTGGCATGGGTATTGGAGGAGGGAAGGTAAGGATGGAACGTTTTGTGTTATTATAGTGAATTTTAAAACTATTTTTGACCAAAGTATCTGCCTATATTGAGTAATGAGAGAGTCTGAAATCTAGAAATATTCTCTTACTTCTTGGATCCATGTTTAGCTGATATCATATCCAGTGCATGAATGTTCTTTCTGATGAATGTTTTGTAGTGTTGACCACCTCTCTGTTTATGGTGTCCCCAGATTTTGGCTGTTTCACTGATTCAGTGTTATAAAAGCTCCAGTGCCAAGAGCACCCCCCTCAGCCTCAAAGTATTTGTTGCAGGGAGGAATCGACTAGAGAACGATGGGGCTATTGCCCTCGCTCAAGCCTTCAAGGTACAAGACTGACAACTTTTTGGTCTTTTTCTGCTTTCCACCTTGAGTTCTGAATTCGCTCTGTTTGGAAAAATGCTACGTTATTTCCTCAGTTCTATTTTTCCAATAGAATAGTGACTTATTGGTGTATTTATTTTCAATCCCACACCACATCATATATTGAAATTAAAAAGATTAAAAATTGTTCGTTAGGATTTGCAGACAAATGACTTTGTGTTTAAAAATGCAATTTGGCTGTGTAAGTAGAGTCACTGTATCTTACTCTACATCTCCACTGTGTGTTTGTAGTTGATGGGTAGTCTGGAGGAGGTGCACATGCCCCAGAATGGCATTAATCACGCTGGTGTGACAGCCCTGGCTATGGCTATGCAGCACAACCCTAACCTCCGCATCCTCAACCTCAATGACAACACATTCACTGACAAAGGAGGCATCGCTATGGCTCAGGTACAGTGGGATTACACAACAGCCTTGATTTACAGCTGCTTATATTGACATTTATATATTGAGCATTGAAGTATTAACAAAATGTCTTTCAGGATTCGATGTTCCTTTATTAAATTGAATATACACTTTCCTAAACAGGCCTTGAAACACCTGCACAGCATCCAGGTGATAAACTTTGGTGATTGCCTTGTGCGGCCAGCAGGAGCCATAGCTATCGCAGAAACTGTGTCAGAAGGACTACCAATCCTCAAAGTGAGTGGGTTTGAACATTCAACTACTGACCTGTTGGCACCTATTTGGTCACTTTTTCACAGACACAGAAACCACATGAAAAGAAACAGCTGACTAAAGAAGTACATGATCTTCATTATCACAAGAATGGAATAGGTGAAAACATTTTATTTAAATGCAATAAGTCATACCTGGCATGTCAATTTTTCATTGACTAGTCAGATGGTGCCTTGGATTCATGGGCCAAGTGGTCTTATATTTATTCATATTTAGCCAGTCAGATGAAGCACCAGGATGTCATCAGCCTTCCTCAGATTACCAGGTTGCCAGTTTTGTTGGTGACTGGAATGTTAGTTTATTGCAAGTCCCATCATGATCACAACAGAAAGGCAAGTCCCCATTCCTTCCACTCTGCCCCATGTGAATTCACTCGTGACAGACAAGTCTTTTTAATCCTGTTTGTTTGATTGTATCAGTTAACAAGTTTGTCAATTTCGAAGATCATTTTGCAAATTAAGAAAAGTATAGGTTTATGTGAAATTATTTTTGTGGACTGTGTCTCTTGTGTGAAGTAATACATGTCATTGGCACCAATTAGACTTTTGCCTTTATACATTTCACCATGACTGTTAAATGTGATATAAATAATACTTGTCTGGTCATGTTAAACTGCAGTCACATTTTCAGCAACTCAGAATGTTCTGGAGAGATGAAGGTAGAATGACCTCTAACTTTCCATGCATTTTTACAGTTTTTTGTTACTTGTTCACTACTTTGACCATTTATATGCCTATATTTTAAATTGACAGGCATGTGTGATCTATTGTTTGATTCACAATGGATAAATAAATTCTCTCACCACTGACCCCAGTATTTATGGTTTTAAAGTTGAGTCCCATCAGGCAAAAGGGGGTAGGTGGGACTTGATTTCATTGAAAAAGAAAATTTATATAGCACTTATCATAGAGACACCTCAATGTACTTTACAGATTAAGAGGATAAGACAGTTGTATGTATACACACACACCTACACAAAATGCAATTAGAAATTAATTGTGAAAACATGGTGTCATTCATAAATAATGAGACGTGAATATGATGAGTTATTTAAGATTCTACAAATTGATATATGCTTTTATTCTGTTTTTGTTGAAATTTTCTTTCTTCTGCTTTTTTTGTTCAATAGGAACTCAACCTGTCGTTTTGCGAGATTACAGAAGAAGCTGCTGTAACTGTGGCAGAGGCAGTTAAGAACAAGGACCAGCTGGAGAAACTGGACCTAAATGGTACAAGTCCACAAACTTCTACTTGTGCTACAACAGCGTCTTTCCTTTTCTGTATTTGTCTTCTCTGACCTCTCCATGTGGTGTCTAGGTAACTGCTTAGGGGAGGATGGCTGCAAAGCTCTGAGAGATGTCATGGAAGGCATGAATATGAGTGAGCTTCTAGGGTCACTCAGGTAATCCTTTAGTATTTAGCCACCAAAGAGGCTTCAGAAGAAGGCTACACTTATTTTAAAACATGCTGTTTTGTGAGCTCTGTGCCAAAATCATATCTTTTCTTTAAGCAATTTAAGTTGAAATGCTGCAGTCAGTTATGTTTAGATTGAAAGAAAGTCCCCGTTGTGTGATGTTTTGAATTTGTTTAGTGATGATGAGGGCGAACCTGAGGATGAAGATGAGTATGATGAGGAAAATGACGAAGATGAGGAAGACGAAGACGATGAAGATGAAGAGGGTATAGATGAGGAGGAACTTGAAGAAGAGGAGGAGGAGGAGGAAGAAGAGGAGGAAGATGAAAGTGGTGTTAACAAGGTTAGAATTTAAAGAAAAAAGTACTTGAAGGTCACTGCAGTTGTCATATGTACACAATGATTCAGAGATGCTGTTATTGTTATAAACATCCTTCCCTCTGCTCCAACATGCAGTTTTCCACCCCTCCATCTGCACCTCGACCACCAGACGTCTCCTCTTTCCTCAGCTTTCCATCTCCAGACAAACTGCTCAAACTGGGAGCCAAGAGGGCTTTGCTGATTGAGCAGCAGGTAATAAGACTTTTTCACAAAGACACGCACCCATGAGGCTGGACCTCCTTAGTTTTATTTTGTGAACCTCTAAGTGCAGTAAGTGTTTTTGTCCTCTGCAGGTGGATTTGTCAAATTCTCTGAAAACTGCTGAAGCTTTCCTGAAGATTGCATCTGTTTACAAAGAGGATAATAATGAAGTGAAGACGGCTGTCTTGGACAGTATTGGTGAGACATTTTGCTGTCATTTATCTGTTGTGTGAGGTTTTGGTCTTCAACGTTGAGGGCATTTACACTTTATAGTGCACACAGAGGTAAGGTCACAGTATTAACAATGTGTCATGAATGATTTGATTACAGGGAGGTCTGACACTCAGGTTTGAAATCTAATCACTTAGGTGTTCTGGGACACGTGTCCACATAATTTTAGTGGCGTGTATTAAAATGTGTCCTGGTGGGTTACTGCCTACCCGCTGATATAAGTGAAAGTCAGCACAGACAACATCATTGTTCTTTTTTTTTTTTTGCAACATTATATAATAACATAAGGCAAAAGTATGGATAGACAATATATCAAGTTAATTTGATTAATCAAAGTTTTGCTTTCTGAAAATTGAAAAATCATGATTATTTTCTCTGGAGACCTTTCATGTTCAACAAACATTCAAAATGCTACTTGCATTATGTAGACTGTGAATATGTTTTAGAATTATTTTTTTCCTCAGTGTATGTAGTGGGAAAACATTTGTATACAAAACTAGCAAGTGGTGCGGGGCACAACAAATCCCACCTCCTCGCAAATATTTTACCTGATTTCCCCCATCGCTTACCATTGCAAGATAACATTTTTGCTGACTAACCTGAACCTTTGACCTATATCCACCAAAATTTAATAGGATCTTCTCTGGACTATCTTGCACATTTTATGGAAATTGATCCAGTAGTTTTTGTGTAAAGTTGCTGACAGACAAAAAAAAAAAAAAAAAATACCACTCTCCTCTTTGGGAGGTGGGGTAATAAACCTTTAACATTGGGGGGAAAAAAATTAAATCAAGTTTTCTTGCTCATGTTACCTAGCTTTAAGCATAAGCACATTTTTACAAATTAAAATGTAACCCAGTGATTCATTTCCTATTTTGTCTGAATGTCGATTATTGGCAAATCTTTGGGTTCTGTCGAACCCATTTTACATACATGGTCAAACTGTGAACTCTTGGTTGGTTGGAACAAAAACCTGCAGCCACACCAGCCCTTTGTGGAATAGTTTGCCCATACCTGTCTTAGACACTAGAACTGGCTGCACTTGTTAAAATCACTAAAAGCACATGTTAATACCAGGTGGAAACGGGCCTGAGATGGTATAACCTGCATCACTGAAAAGCATTAAGCTAAGTATATCCAAACTATTCCACAAAGGGCAGGTGCGGCTGCAGGGTTTTCTTCCAACTAACCAAAAGTACGCAGTTTGACCAATCGAGTTTCTGAAGACTGAGATCAGTTGACTTATTGAGTCATGTCTAGTGTGATGCTGCTTGGTTGGACCAAAAACCTGCAGCCACACGTGCCTTTGGGGAATAGTTTGGTCATGCCTACATTAAGTAGTATTTTAACTCTGTTTCTTTTTCAGATGGTCTTCTAAAGAAAGCTTTTAGCTCTCCTTCTTTCCAAGGCTACAGTTTCGTTTCATCTCTGCTGGTGCTACTTGGTCTTATCAAGGTATGTTTAATCGATACAGCTTCATCATAGCTTGATAACATGTAGACCTTTTCACAGTGTGTTTTGTTATCTATTGATTTTTCTGCATCTTTTACATTGGCCTTTATATTGCATGTTTCTCCCTTCTGTTTGCTCTTTTTGTCCTGTTCAACACATATTCTTCTCTCCTCCTGCATTACCCGCAGAGTGAGGACAAAGTGAAGCCTGTGCTCGTGGTTCAGGGTCACCTCCAGGCCCTAGAGCATGTGGTTCAACAAGACTACTTCCCCAAAGAGAGTGTGGCAGTGCTCGAAGCCTTCATGTCCCGGTAAGGACGTGACAGAATGAGCCAATCAGCAGGCCTCTTCCAGGTATAACACTAATGATTGCCATGCCACCTTCAGGGATAAAGCACATGCCATGTTTTTGCATGTGTGGTGATTGCTGGTTTTTCTATAGGAGTTTGTAAATGAACTTTTCTTTCAGTTAAATCTCTACGACTCTGGAATAATATCATAATCTCAGGTAGCTCACTTTAAAGAAAAGTAAATGTTAAAACTAGGGTTGGGTGCTGAAGGTCAGTATAGGTACAGAATCGGGGCAAACATTAACAGTAGTAACCAGACCGAAATCTAACATGAATTTTGGTACCATATTTCAGTACCACTTGTATATGGAGCTGTTGTTTAATTACACCCCCTGTCCACTGTAAACGGAAGCGCACACATGTGGCAGTGTGTACATGCGGCAGTGCACACATTCAGTGGTGCAGACATGAACATGTCAAAGGGGGAAAGGTAGGACGTGCAGTTACAGTTCACAACAAGATACAGATTCTTCCATATTCAACAGGTGTCTAAAGACATTTACATGCAAAGGCGGAAATACGTCTAATTTAATGAAGCACTTGGTGACCCACAGTGTTTTCCTTAAAGCAGAAGCTGAACCAGCTCTGTGATGACCTAAGTAGCCTAGCACTGTGCTAATAGCATCCAGAAATGGAAATGACAGACCCAAGTGATAAAACTTCAGTCTAACTACTGTGGAGATACTGGACCATGACGGTGACAGCGTGAGTCAGTTTAATGCCAACTACAAATAAGTAACTGGTGCAATGAGGTGTGATGCTACCTTAATAATAATAATAATAATAATAATAATAGGTTAATAAGTTGTAGCAGAGATGTTGTTTCAGAGTTTGTGGGTTTATCAGATAGACTGGTTTGGTAAGTCATCGGTTAAATTTTGATGTTACGGCTCAACTCTGTATGTGTCTGGTTGTAATTTAATTTCTTTTTTTCTTTTTAAAGGTTTAGGAACTGATACTGCTTTGAAAGTACTAATTTGGTATAGAATGAAACCTAACCCTAGTTAAAACCAGTCATCCTTCAAGTACTGCAGCCCCAGTTATTTTCTGCTGCAGTCAATCCTAAAAAATATGTTGATGCAAGACAGGGTCCTAGAATATGAAAACTGATTAAATAATTTACATATCTATTTAAGTATGGGGAAATGGGCATATAGAAAAATAAGTGTTTTCAAACATTAACCCTATTCTGTATCCTACTGAGTAAATATGTTGGTAAAAAGATGATGAAGATGGAGCCACCAAGAAGGTGCCAAAGAGTAGCAATAAATATCAAATGTTTATCCTGGTGTTAAGAAAACACAGGAACATTGTGTTGCATATCATACAGAGGCAGTAGAATGTGCAACAGAGTACATAGTCCTTCTGAGAGCTGCCTCTATACTTTGAATGTTGCTACACATTTCACAGAAAGTTTGACAGACCGAGGCTTTGTGCAAACAGCGAAACATCTTCTTCCAGTAGAAAAGTCAAGTTTTAAATGCATATAAATAGACATATTAGGAATATTCATAATGATTTTATCAAGTTTTTTTGTCTTCATCAGAACAGGGAGAAAAGGCTAAATGTTGGTTTGTACATATTTTTGATGTAAAATCAGACAAGACATCTAAGCTTTTATTTACATTGGAAACATGTACCTATTTAAGCTCAAATGTTGAATATTGTGTGAAAATTTTGAGAAGTGAAAGAAAGTATGTTGTCTTGAGCCAGTATAAACCCTGTAAAATACATAAATAGTTGGTCAGTCTACAATTCAGTAAATGTATACATTAATAAAGATAACACTACGTAGGCTGCATTTGTTGGAAGTATTTTTAGTAGTGGATTACTGCATATTTGATTCTGTATAAAGTATTTACCAACAGAGTGGCAGAGTGTGCGACTAAGTAATACTGTTGTCTTGCAAAAGAATTAATGTCGCCTACATGTTTCTCACTGAGAATAATTGAGTGATGGTTTGACTACACAGACAATGTTTACTAGTATTACAAGTTAATAATGATGATGAACCCAAACTTCTGTCTCTTTCATTCCTAGAAACAATAAGGCCCTGGATTCATGTGGCAATGCCAAAAACAACCTCCAGACAACACTGCAGAGAGCCAGACCAGAGAGCTGAAGACTGTGGACACAAACACTTTAGACCTTTTAGGAAATGAGCACAGATGAGAAGAAAACAAAACAGCGGCACTGAAGAAGAAACTTGCAGCACTCGAGACATATTTGCGGATTACATTCAGCTGCACCCCTTAAAATGGACTCCGGACTGAACCTGAATGGACTAAATAAAGTGCTTCACATATGCTTGTGTCATCACAGAACAATGACAGCATGTCCATCTGTGAGTCCACATTCTGAATGACTAAAGCACAGACTGATCTTATCACATATTGTACATTTACTTTTGCTATTCTCTTGTTTTATATTAAATGTTTATTGAGCTGATGAATAGCTGTTAAAATATGTTTTGAGTAGTAAATATTTTAAGATTAGGACTGTAAAATAAAATGGGAACTGAAAGGGATGAGGTGAATTTAAATAAAAACTGAATTTGAAAATTTGATGCCTTAACAAGATTTAAATATTAACGAATGCATTAAAAGAAATAAAAAGAAACATTTGAAGAGGTAATGTTACAACTGAGTAAATGGTTTATTTTTAAGGTGCTTAAGAAGTTTTATTTTCCATTCATTATAATTCCATCTCTCTTCCATCTCTGGGGCAGCTGTGCCTTATGAGGAAAAGCAAGTCATCCAATAACTAAGGGTTGGCAGTTTGAGTCCCGCTCTGTGCTTGTCCTTGTATGAGAGTCTCACTGATGTATGAAGGCCTGTGAATATTCAGTAGTGGTCACAGGGGCCAATTGACACGGATTGGTAACCTGCCCCAGGACAGCTATAGCTGCATATAGTTCATCATCTCCACATTTTCACAAATTTAAAGCGCTGTGGGTGCTATACAAATCTAATCCATTATTATTATTTTAGTAGGAAGGGAAGATATATACATCAAACAAGCCAACAGATGGTTAAAGACTTTTCCCAATTTATTCTGTGGCAGAAATAACCTTTATGTCACTTGTGAATAATATCTATAGTGCTGTTTTATGTCATTCAAGATTCAGTTTATGTTTGTGCATCTATCTGGCCATCAAATACAATAGGTTGCTCACAGTGTTTCAGCTTCTTGACGAGACAGAAAATGTAAAGCCACGGTGTTAATTTGCAGTGAGCCGAGGGGATCAGGGGTCATTGCAAAAGAATTTACCAATGCCTTGTTTGTTAGCTGCTGGATCTCAGACTAAGTATGGGATGTGTTCTCAGTACATTAGAGAAGGAGCAACAGATAACTGAAGCCTGAAGTGGTGGATTAGCACCTAATTCACTGAGATTTATGTGACCAAGCAAGTGTATATGAAGGTAAGCCATGGTCTTCTTTCTTTCTTCTTAGTCAGTCTGGTTTTCCTTTGTCTGGCAAAAAGTTTGAAATGAAAAACTGCGGAGCATGTCTCTACAATTAAAGTAAAACAGGCAAAATGGAGAACTAAATTGTGTGTATGTATGTAATGTAATATATATATATATATATATATATATATATATATATATATATATATATATATATATATATATATATATATATATGTATATATATATATATATATGTATATATATATATATATATATATATATGTATATATATATATATATATGTATATATGTATATATATATATATATATATATATATGTATATGTGTATATATATATATATATATATATATATATATATATATATGTATATATATATATATATATATATATGTATATTGCTTCATAAAGAATGTGTGCTAATATAATTTGAGAATATGAATTGGAAACAAAAGATGAAAGTGATCATTGGATAATGTTTCCAAGATATATGCTTGTGTTTTTACAAATGTGCATAGATTTATGTAAGAAGTTCATAGATCTGTACTACAGTGAATGTGAAACATGAATGTATTGTAATATGCATTCAGTGTACTGGAGTGAAATGGCAGCTCAGAGATGAACATGGACTAAAACCAGTTCTCTCACTGAATCATAGAATTTCCTGTTTTGACCCAATACAAATTATAGTCAACTGCCTCTTAATACAATTTTGTTTATTAGTTTAAGTAGTTTGTTTGGTCAGCAAATTTTATTCTAGAAGCAATCTGCTGATATACTAGTGTAAAATAAACATTTTAAAATATTACCTATCAAAGTGACAACAGATATATATATGTATATATATATATATATATATATATATATATATATATATATATATATATATATATATATATATATATATATATATATATATATATATATATATATATATATATATGTATATATATATGTATATATATATATATATATATATGTATATATATATATGTATATATATATATATATATATATGTATATATATATATATATGTATATATATATATATGTATATATATATATATGTATATATATATATATATATATATGTATATATATATATATGTATATATATATATATATATATATATATATATGTATATATATATATATGTATATATATATGTATATATATATATATGTATATATATATATATATATATATATATATATATGTGTATGTATATATATATATATATATATATATGTGTATGTGTGTGTGTGTGTGTGTGTGTATGTATGACATACACTGTAGAGTTGGTATATCCATTTTAATGCACTTTTCACTACCACAGATGGGTTTCTTCTTCACTGTGATCGTACTGCCAATTTTAGTACTATGTCCTGTGGAAGCCGCCAAATGTCCCAAAATGTGCAACTGCGACAGTTCCAAACTCACTGTAGCTTGCATCGGCAAGAACCTCACAGACATTCCCCCGACTGTGGATGAGGTGAGGAATTCAAAAGTAAGGTGAAGTATCTGCCCTTCGCCCTGTGCAGCTGCTTGAGGAACAAGACTTTGAAAGGCAACTGGTCCTTTATAGAAGTGTCAAAAAAAACTGCCTCAATTACTGAATGCTTATAAAAAACCATTGTTGCTTTTTGATTTTTATTCAAATGCATGGTATATATATATATATATAAAATCTACTACTGTTGTGAATATATAGGCCTATATGCAATATATTTTGTAGCATTCATACATTTCCCATTCCTTCTTACACTCAGCTGCTAGTTTCTGCCTCTGTACTTAACCGCCCAACTGTTCATAGTGTTCATAGTTTTTGTATATTACTGTTTATATTACTTGTTTATATTGTTTATTTGATATTTAATGTATATTGTTTCTTTTTACTGATGCCCTCTTCTGCTGCTGTAACATGTGAATTTCCCCACTGCGGGACGAATAAAGGAAATCTTATCTTATCTTAAGGTATAGTATCCTCTTTCTGACTTCACCTTATGATAGATTACTCTCAAACTGGACCTGAAGAACAACAACCTGCAGGTGCTGCCCAGGGGGGCGTTCCTCCATACAGCCTATCTCACCCACCTCAACCTGCAGAGCTGCAACATTGTCAAAGTAAAAGAGGGGGCTTTCCGAACCCTGGGCCGTCTAGTCTCTTTAAACCTAGCTCACAACAAAATTGACATCCTTTACCAGGTTTGTGACAAAGTTAGAATTTAAAACCGAATGTTGATGTTCAGTTTAATTGATAGGTGTTACATTTTGTCTCTTGTGTTTCTGCAGGAGTCTTTTGATGGCCTCTCTTCCCTAAAAGAGCTGAATCTGGATAATAATCGTATAGAGGAGATCCAACCAGGTGCCTTCACACAGCTCGGGTTCCTCAACATGCTGGCCCTCACACATAACCAGCTGGTTTACATCCCCAACATGGCCTTCCAGGTAAGATCTTCAACATGGACATCATCATCATCATCATCATCATCATCATCAGGATTGTATCACCTTTCAGAGGTTAAGCCATGGTCTTTCACTTCTGTCCATATATTGCCATCTCCCAAAATCAGTTGTTCTTCATCTATGACTGCTTGTGGATGTTTCCAATCAGGTCATTCTTTTTTGTAGTGAATTGTGTTTGATATATTTGTAGCACATTAGTTTTCATTTTTGTATGCTTTGTAAAATGCGCAATGCATTGACTCCCACCTCTTTCAATACTGATACATTGTCTTTCTCTCTGGCCATGCTGTTTTATCAATGCATGCCACATCTTGAAAGCCTTTTTTTTTTTTTTTCTGATATTTAACTAAGAGCTCAGGGTTCAGAAGCATGCATCAAAATTGACCATATGTATCACTGCAGTAGCTGTACTTTTTATAGGGTAGCATAGAGTATTATTTCCATTTTGGTGAAAGATCCTCTAAATAATTTCTTGTTCAGACCGACCATTGTGTTGTGAATATTTGAAGTCTTTCACTTGTTCTCCTTGTTCCTTGTTCCATCTATTTGAAATATTAATGTTGGTAAGTGTTTCTTTGTGGTAACTACCATTTTCTTGGTCTTCTTGACAATCATTTTCAGCCCATATTCCCCACTTTTATTGTCCAACATTGTAACTAGATCATTGTCAATTTAGTTTTCTGCTAATAGTACAGTGTCATCTGCAAAGCGTAGGTTGTACATTACATAACTGCGAACAGTGAGTTCTGGCACTCTTTCTAATTTTCTAAATGTTTGCTGGATATAGAGGCTGAATAGTGTTGGGAGAAACTCCTTTTACTCAATCATTATTCTATGTGTCTGGAATCTCCCTGCACGTTCTTTAATGTCAGTAATAAATATAAATAATCAGCCTGTCTCAATTTAATCCATTTATTGAACAAACCAGCATTGATAAGTTAAATACAGAGCTCTGGATCCTGTTCCTGTCCCAACAGAACATGTCAGTTTGTAAAGTTGGACTGCTTATTCTTTCCCTGAGCCAATATTTTATAGTAGACATTGTGGTGTCTGCAAATGTAGGTTGATCTCATCATCTCATTGGTCCTTGCTTTGCTGACGAGGAAGGCCTTTGATTTAGTTATTCCACTATTCTTTCCAAAGAAGAAGGGAAGTAGCTGTCAAGTACACAAACTGTAAAAAAAAAAAAACATCCTACAATTATTAAATAAAATCAGTCTGACTCTTTTTCCAGGGTCTCCACAACATCAAGTGGCTTCGTCTTAGCCATAATTCCCTGAACAACCTGGCATCTGAGGCGTTCACTGGCCTGTTCACCCTCAGCCGCCTCAGTTTGGACCACAATGAATTACAGTTCTTCCCCACTCAGACCATGACAAGGTGGGACAATATCTGGGATTACTGTGCATTATAAAGATGTGATGTTGAATCCAAATTTTACATCTGGAAACTTTATTTGTATGTGTTTTTCACAAAATAGACATAAACAGCACAGTGAGCGCCATGGTCAAACTCAGCAGTCATATATTTGCAGCACTAATGCAGTCCATGAATGGTAGCCATGTTTGATAAAATATTTACTTCTTTTTAATGTAAATGTTGAATTATATTGTAATGAAGCTGAATGGGCTGGGTGGTGTTTTTGTGTCCAGTTCAACACAATTAATCTACATGCTAGCAATGTCACAAAACTTATATCTACTGTAAATGAATGTCTGAAAGTTCAAGAGCAGCCAGCGTAACTCCAAAGATACCAATAATTGGATCCAGTTTAAGTAGTTTTTTGATGATTTTGGAAAATGAAATACATTATTACAATTAGGGATATTGCTAGGGTCTCTTGGGGCTCCAAGCAACAAATACCCAGGGACCCCACCCCACCTGTACATGCTTCAAAAATGTTTTTGGCACAATTTCCAGGTGAGATGAAAACTGGGAAAATATATTCCAAAACATGTGGGCTAGCGAGACTAGCCACTGTCTATATCTCTTACAAATGGGAGATTTTTGACAGTGTCGAGCTTTGACACATGTAACCTATGCAAGATCTTGAACTGCAAATATCCATGTAGTAGCTATATGCACACAGAGGATCAGTGCACATTCCTCTGGGCTTGTCTGCATTGATTTTCTGTGATTCTTAGATTCAAATCCTCTTGCCAAGCATACTTTAAGTGCTCTAGTGGTACAATCTAGTTGTGATGACATTTTGTGGATCTTTGCAATCAATTAATTTTTGAACAGTTCTGACAAAAACAGTTATCTGAAATGTGTTTCTTCACTTTCACATTCCTGTAAAGACTCCCAGAGGTCACACGTCTGGATATGAGCCATAACCCAATGACCTACCTTGGTGAAGACTCAATCTCCATGGCGAAGCTCACACACCTGTACCTTGACCACATGTCCCTTCAGGATCTGTCTGACCAGGCGTTGGGCCATGCCCCTCTTCTGTCCCACTTGGACCTCAGTTACAATCAGCTCCGGTACTTAGAGCCATTGTCAGGGCCCACACAGCTGACCAGCCTCAACCTGACCGGTAGGACTGTATTCTGGCAACAGGAGCGCTCTGGAACACTTAGTTGCACCAATATTAAATTCTAAACAAAATTAAATCATGGTTCAAGTTTAAGTGATTCCCAAACTTAAAGTTTAAAATGAAGACAAATTAAATAAACATTCAAGTGTTAAACAGACACCAGCAACCAAAAACATTAACTCATCTAAAATGGTAAGTAACTTCTCATCCAATAATCCTAATAATACATGTACATAATTTAAGTAAAATACAGTTCATCATCTTTTCTTCATCTTCAGATATGACTCATTTAGATGTTCTGAGGTTTCATTCTGAGGTTTCATAGTGAACATGGAAATGCTTTCATCTTCTGGAATACTGATTCAACAGTTGTTTGACAAATGACTATGGTTGTAGACTCTGCTTTTTTGTTCAGTTCATAATACACTTTGCTGCAAAATTCACCTCAGATTTCTTTATTTTGATACTTTGAATTTAAATGTAAAATGCAAAGGGTGTAATGTAATAAATAGTGATGAATCACAGAAGAAAGGTTAAATGTAGAAAAAATTAACATGGAAATTGCAGCACAAATAGCTCTAGGCCTTTGATTGTTATACAGTATATCTTTAAATCTCTGTTTAGTTTTTAATCTTCAGTTAAAGTCTTATTCTGTTGCACCAAATTTTACATATATAAAATGGGGTCAGTATTTGCTTAAAAACCTTTTAACATTTCCTTTTTTGTGGCCAGAACAAAAGAACTTAAAGTCCTATATGTATATTAGTAGGCTTCATCTAAAAGGGAACACCATGTAATTTCTATATTTAACATGTGGTTATCTGATGTAGCGCGTGTTGTAAGAAAGGGGCAAGTATTATAAGTTCTCTTCACCCTGCTCCTTTTGAAATAAATAAATAAATGAAATGAAAATTAAATAAATCCTAAACTACATTATTTAAATATTAAAACTCATCTCTATAAAACTAAAAAATAACCCTAACTTGAAAATGAGTCACTGGTGACCTAGTGGAAGACATGTTTAAGTATGTGGAGGATTACATTTTTAAATGGTGTCCTTTTTTAATGGACTGACAAATATCCTTGTAGTTGAAAGGTGAATTCAGAACATTGATTCATTATGGAAATGATAAGAGTTGAACAATAGACTAGATCAAGGCAGCAAAAGAATCACTGCTGTAACAGTAATCCTCCAGCTACTGATGAACCTGAGATTTTGTGCCACCAGATGTACTGGACAAGATTATTTATTCATTTATTAAACTTTCATTTGAGTAAGCAAGCATCTCCACACTCACTTAAAATGTGGCTGATATAAATGTATTTGGATTTACTAAACGTACAGTACTGTGCAAAAGTCTCAGAGTATTTTTAAATGTGTTATTTTTGGATGGTTGAAATGAGCATAGATATTTATTCACCCTTCTCTTTTCTTCAGATCCAAGAAATTACAGGAAATATGTGTGCAGCCTTAAGAGATACACTAGAAACTGAATGGATTCTGAAGTCACTTTTAGTCAGCCACTTTCCTGTCATTTTCCTGTCCTTGTGATAAGAAGCAGAACAAATAATTAGAAACATCTGCCACGTTTTGACTGAAAACTGGTAGAAATTATCAGAAAATTAATACAGTAAATGTCATATTCTCCAAATGGCTAAAGATGTGATAAGTACAAAGGGAGGTCACATGAAATACAATTTTTTCCATGAAACTTTTCTGTCTTTTGCTGAACACACTTCCCAGATATCCAGATTGTAACTTAATGCAGCCACTGAGAATTATCTGAGATCATTTACTGAACCAACAAACCTAATATTGAATGAGGACTTTTACCTGAAATACACTTTGTGACATACTGAACTTAACTGAGTTTTAACATGCTGGGATTATTAAACATAACAGTCTATCATGTTTTAATTCTCAATTTAAATTTGCTAAACCTGGATCAGAATTAATCTGAGATTGAAAACAACCTGTTGGTACAACCTTGATTTAAGTCATGTCAATAAATAAAGACACATTTAAAGACATAAGAGGGTGATAATAATGTGCTTAATATTTTTCTTCTATTTATTTTAATTTTGTGCATTTTTCTTAAAGGCAACCCAATCTATTGTAACTGCTTCATGCGGCCTCTGAGAGAGTGGGCTCGTGTGGGTGGTGTGAAGCTTTTGGGATCTTGTGCCGGACCACCTCACCTCTCAGATGAACTGCTGCAGACAATGACTGCTCTGGGTCTACGATGTCGCCGAGGGGAGACACTGAAGGAGGAGTCTGAGGAAAATGATGAGCAGCCAGGAAACTCTGCACCCACAGTCAAACCCCAACACAAAGTCAAGTGTCCAGTCAACTGTGACTGCGATGTGAGGTTTTGTTGTTGTACTGACAAGGAGCAGATAATACTACACCAGTATTATTCCTGATTTACAATTTATTGCACATCATGATGAAATAATTATTTTCCCCAGATCAAAGCCCAACATGCTACATGTGAGGGTCAGGGCCACACCAAAGTCCCCCGAGGCTTCCCCACTGCGACGCAGCTGCTGGACCTCCGTAGCAACCACTTCCACTATCTTCCGACCAACAGCTTCCCAGGAACCAGCAAAGTTGTGTCTGTTCACCTGGAGTTCTGCAAAATCCATGAAATAGAAAGTGGTGCCTTCAGGGGAATGAAAACCCTCTTTTATTTGTATCTTTCTGACAATGACCTCACATCCTTGCACCCAGAAGCCTTTGCTGGACTCACTGAGCTCACCTATCTTCACCTAGAAGGAAACCGGCTGATACAGTTCCCTGGATCAGGTAAGTGGTTGTTTAGTGCATATTTGGCTGAACGTGAATACAAGATGCACAAGGTAAAAAAAACACTTCCTCCTGCAGCTCTGGCAGCTACACCAAATCTGTTCGTGTTACACCTGGAGCGAAATGCCATCTCCAAACTAGAGCCCACTGGTTTGCTGTCATCAGTAACTCCTAGCCTTAGGGAGCTTTATCTGACCAACAACACCATTTCATCTATTGCTAAGGATGCCCTGGACTCTACTCTCCTTGGTGTACTTCACCTGGATTCAAATCAGCTGACTGAGGTGCCTACCCAAGCTCTTTCTAAGGCCACTAATCTAGAGGAGCTCAATTTGTCTCATAACTCAATTCGCTGGGTGGGACCATATGCATTCCAACCAGTATCTCAAAGTCTGAAGAGGCTTAACATGGACAAGATGAGCATGGAGAAGGTACTCTATTATTTATCCTAATACGTTTCACTAGTCGAAGGCAATAGTCACACTTTCATCTTGAAAAGCAGGATCAATAGCACATGACTTATTATAAATCATTACTTGTCCAGATGTCTCGAGATGCTCTTGCAGGTCTAGGCGCCGGACTGAGGGCTCTAACTGTTAGAGGAAATCAGCTGCAGGAGCTCCCTGACCTAAGCCTGTTAACTGGCTTGGAGGTGGTCGACCTGCAAGACAACCCCCTTCTGTGTGACTGCCCTCTACTGCCTCTACGAAGGTCAGTTAAAATGTTCCTTAGTGTTCCTTTGGGGGAGAAACTGAGACCTGAATAAATCTAACCACAGTAATCTGTCTCTGTCTCCCTGTATTTATCTGTCAGGTGGATGGAGAATGTGAGTTTGGAGGTTGTTGCCACATGTGGCAGCCCTCCTGAACTTAAAGGTCAGAAGGTCAGAGACGTCCATGTCTTTAAGTCCTGCCCAGAAACTGGTTCTGTCCCTAAGGTCGTTGTGCCACCTAAACCTTCAAAAGTGAAGAAAACCAAATCAAAACCCAGTCTTAAGAAGACCTCTCCAGTCAGAGCTACGTCTGCCAAATCCAAAGTAAAAGCAGCCAAAGCTACCAAGAAATCTGTGGCATCAGAGGCAAAAAAGAAAAAGAAAACACAGTGATGCATTCACATTTTGTTTCTTTTATCTCCCTGGGAATGTTGACCCTGGGTTTGTTATTACAGTGATTTAATAAAATGCCTAAATTACAAACAATTGTGTGGACATTACATGTATTCTTCTTTTCAAAGTATACAACCACAGCTAGTAATAAAAATTCAAATACATTTATTGGATAATTGGATTATTTTGACAGGTGCAGTGTTCGTTTTCCTGTTTTACTAGTTTCAGCTACTTTCTGTAGCCTTTGTCAGAAGCGACACATGATGTTATGAAGCCTGTTTCAGGAGGATTGGTCAGACAGCAGGGGTCGTTATGCCTCCTGATATCTGACCTTCTCCAGGACTGCATCCGAGGTGTTAAAATAATTTAATTATACATTTATCTTTGTCAGAAAAGTATGAACATTTACAAGAAAATAAGTTGCGTCAGGCACAACAAACCCCACCTCTCACACACATTATAGTTTATCTTTGCATCAACCTAGCTGATGTCTTCACATCAATAGCCCAGATGTGCCAAGTTTGAAAGGTTTTGAAACAAAATGTATGTTTGAAATGTCGCCCAACGTAAGTAGATGGGAAAAGAAAAAAGAAAACGTAATATTTTTTTAATGTGTGAACTTTGACCTACTGTACCCAAAGTGGAATGAGCTCTATTCTGGGTCACTGGCAATCTATAAACTAATTTTGGTATCAATTCAGCCAATAGTTTTTTTTTCTGCTAGTATGTTAAGAAACCAGATCAAACCTGAAACAATACCCTTGCCTCCCCATCGGGGGCGGGGTAATAATACAACAACACAACAGTTTCTCTGGTGATCTCCTGCTCCTACCCAGGGATTACACACTTAGCTCTGATACTACTAAAAACTGTACAATTTCCTTTTCAGAATAATCAATCAATCATCATGATAAGTAATAAAAGAAATACCGTTTCCAGCCAGTTCAATTCCCCAGAACTATATGTAGTGAAATTGACAATACATTTTCTAAAATTATTCTTAATGACAGAACATCTACTGTGCATCTTCACAAGTTCTCCCATACTATTGTTTTTAATATCGTATCTCAGACAAAGTGTAAGGAAGGGTGGAAAACATTTTTGAGTATTGAATAGCTCAATCGTATTTCAGTTTGTAGTGGTTCCATGGTGTAATGGTTAGCACTCTGGACTCTGAATCCAGCGATCCGAGTTCAAATCTCGGTGGAACCTGTGTTTTTTTTTTCTCAACTGTATCTTCAATCCGGTGCTAATATAATGGGCAACTAATGTATATAATTTAGGCAACATAAAATAAGTCCAGGAACTTCAAAATAAACACAATTCTGTAAAATATAACAAAAAAAATACGCTTGGCACGTATACACTAGCGGAAAATGATGTGTTTCTTCCGGGTGGTGAAATAGTCACGCCGAAATTATCCGTGCAAGATGGCAGCAGCTATGGATGTAGATACGCCGAGCGGCACAAACAGTGGAGCAAGCAAGAAGCGATTTGAAGTGAAGAAGGTATACAATTCAGTGTGAATTATGGCCAAATTGATACAGCACTTAGCAATCTGTTAACAGTTTCAAATCGAAGACAATGCATCGACTATAACGATAACCAAGCTAGCTGCCGACTGTTAGCATGCTAATGCTAGTTCACTGCGTTAGTGATATGTAGAGCAGAATTAGCTAGCTGTTAGCCTGCTTCACACAATGAATTTGCACTTCTTGTTTTGGTCTCTTAAAGTTTAGTTAAGTTATGGTGGTATGAGTGAGATGTCGTTTCCGTTATGGTTAAAAAATATAAGCGTAATTATTATCAAGTTCCAGAGGTATTGGTTGATATATTTTAGCTTAATCTAAACGGGAAAACCTCTTAATGCGGTGACGAAAATAATCATAGATAATCTACTTCAGACCTGAATCTAGGTAGCTGCACGAGTCAAACTCCAACAATTGACTTAATCTTTGTTCTGCGACGTGGTTAAATTTGGCACAAATATAATAGCCTACTAGTTTATTTGATCAGTTATGTTACATAATGAATTAAACTTGGTATTACACTTTGTGGATTAATTCAAGGTGTTGTCTGAAGAACCATCCTACATGCACATCTACATAGCCTTACTACTTAAGTCACAATGATTCTCAGTTCACACACAATGTGCCTGCCTTAAATCACACTGGTGTTTCTATCGTATTTATAATTTGCTACTAGATTTACAGAGTTAGTCAGAAATTATTCGCCGTTTTGATCTACAATGGTGTACTCCGTATCAAGTGCCCAAGTCTGTGTCAATAAATGTCTTAATTCATGTTATTTTCCCACCAGTGGAATGCTGTGGCGCTATGGGCCTGGGACATTGTGGTGGATAACTGTGCTATCTGTAGGAACCACATCATGGACCTCTGTGAGTATACAGCTTTCTGCTCACATCCCTTCGTCATTGCCATTATACCTAATTTAAAATAAATAAATAAATCCCTTCTCCCTTCAGGTATAGAGTGTCAGGCTAACCAAGCTTCTGCAACCTCTGAGGAGTGCACAGTTGCCTGGGGTGTCTGCAATGTGAGTTCTGTTAATCTGAAATACAATTCATTGTTTGAAATGTGAAATATAAAAGTGTCAGAGGTGGATATCTCACAGCTGTAGTCCAGATACCATCTAAAAGATTGTTCTTCAGTCAAAACTAAAATTACAATGTAGAACTCAAGCTCTACAGTTAAAATGAAATGATTGTTTTTATCTGGTCACCCCAAGACTTTTAATATTCCTGTTTGGTTTTTCCCTTCCAACAGCATGCTTTCCATTTCCACTGTATTTCCCGTTGGCTAAAAACCAGACAGGTGTGCCCTCTAGACAACAGGGAGTGGGAGTTTCAGAAGTAAGTATTAAATGTAAACTGGCAAGTGAAGTTTATGAACATAGTTTTAGACAGAAGTTTGAGGGTTACATTAGCCACTTATTTTACTTAAAAATGAGAGTGATAGTTGTATTTTGAGTACCGTATTTACGACCTACCCTTGTATTTTATTTCTCCACAGATATGGACACTAGCTGTATTTTCACCTAACTTTCTGGCTTCCACAAGAATCACCTGTCCTGCATCTTTTCCCTCCCACTTGGATTCGTAAATGTCCCTTATTCCTACCTCTGTTTTGTTATGTTGTAAGTACACAAATAAAATTGTTGTGACAAAACATTTTTTGCTCTGGTGGTTTACACAATAGTTTAATGAATTGGCATGGCGTTTCCAAAAACAAATACTTTATGTTGAATTTTGCAGCAGTGGGTGTGGTGGCAGGACAGTTGCTGGGTCAAATCAGATGTTACTTGGTGGAAATGAGTGCGAGGAACTGAGCATGTGTTATAGGGCAGTAATCCTCAGAGAAAGATGCAGTCGGATTAAGTACTGTTCTCTCTGAGCCCAACTTTATACACCACCTTTAAACGTTCACTTCGGTATGTAATAACTAGACATGCAGTTAACCATTTCTTAGATGTTTTTCATGTGTCAACTTGTCTGAAACAGTCTTTAACCCTTGTGTAATGTTCATATTGTTGTTACTCAGCCAATGTTTGTGGGTCTGATGGACCCGTTGCATTTTGTGGCTTTTAATACCTAACAATCGAACACTTTTATGTTAAAATACTGAACAGATTTTTACCTTATCCCAATTACAAGCAGTATAAACAATATATATGGTTAATATTTGCCCTTAACCATTTTTAGGTAACATTTATAACTTAATATTTAAAACATAATAACGAAAAGCAATTAAAATCAAGATATGAGTGGAAACAAATTTACAAGTGAAGCAAGGTTTTTCAAAACTACTGACTTATTTCTTTGAACTTGAAATGTAACCCATTCGGGTGCATAACACAAGCTGACCACATGAACACAGAGTAAACATATCAGTCAGCCCCATTGAACACATGGCCTCTTCCAGTTTCTGCATCCCACAGGGATTCTGCGGAATCTCCTTTGGACCTGAAAACTCCAGCAAGGATGAGAACTCTGAAGTAAGCATGTAATTGGGTTTGGTCCATTTCCTTTCACCTCTCTCCAAAAAAGCGTCTTCCTTCTAAATTAGTGCAGTCAAGAATAATTTCCTGGATGGAATCTGGGATGAAAAGCTCAAAAGAAGACTTGATGTCCTGTGTGTGAGTAACTGCCATCCATGTTGGCCCTGGTTGCATCCTTATCACATTGGCAGTTTTGCGGGGTGACTCTTTTCTTGGGTGAGAAAACCATTCAATTTCAGAAATTTTCGACATCCATATTTCCTCACTTGCTCCATGCTGACTGGCTTGTTCTGGGGCTGGCTGCTGACGGCCTGGTCCTGTGACTCGTCTTTGTTTTGGAACTGGCTGATGCTCAATCTCATCATCTTCTTCAGAGTCACTGTCAGACTCTGAATTTTCAGAAATGTGATCCTCAAATTCACAAACCTCTTCTTCTGAATCCTCTCCCTCTACATCATCATCAAAAATTTCTCTCTCTTCCAAAATCAATTCCAGGGCCCTCTGCGCAGAGGACCTTTTAGCCATCTTGATCGGTTGTGATAAGAAACCACACTGGCAAAGCTATAATTATAGTGTCCTGCCTCCAATTTGTAGCATATAGAGTGTGAGAAAATAAAGATTCCCGCAATACAGAAGGTCAAATTCTGCACCTGCGGTTCGCATACAACGTTGCAACATTGTTTGTCGACACGGTCTGCTCTCATTTTCTCGCACATTTGACCCTCTGATGTTCTGTATACCAACACTCTGTCCTCCTGTCTAGACCTGCTGTGTGGTACACAGAACATCCATGTCCACACTTCTATTAGCCCCGGGTCGAGTGGACCCAGACATTTTATATGTAATAGAAATGTGTAAGGGGGGTGTAGGGTGTGTGGTCATTAAATATGTATTCTGATATGTTCTTCACAGAAAATGAGCCAAAGTCAGTGAATCTCAGTTCGAAAAATTAATTGTATAATTTTTCTTTTAATAAAAAGTGAAAACGGGTCCCACAGACCCGAACACCACACAAGGGTTAATATATGGCTTTGGAAATAATTATTGGATCACTGAACATGTAAACTATTCACTTTAATAGTAAATATAATTGTATTTTTGCTTTACATATGTAAAAAGTGTATGTAAGTCAGTTGCTACTGAAAATTATACATGACCTCCCAAGTTGTTCTGTGATTTGTAAAAAAAAAAAAAAAAATCCAGTGATTCTTACATTCTGCTCATTATATACATCATCTACATTTCCAGGAAACCACTGAAGAAAGAAAATCAAATCTGTCTGCTGCAGTAAAGGATTTATTTATTGTGCATTATTTTACCAACAGGGTCAGACATCAACATTAGTAACTTTTTGCTTTTCCAGTAACTGGCCTAATAAGTGTCAATTGTGTGAGAGTACAGCTTTACTCAGAGAATGAAAAAAATAAAGAGTGGTAGCTGAAGTCAGACCACTTAAATGGCTGTAAAAATGTTTGTGAGCTCCTTACTGGGCTTTTCCAGATGCAGGTTAAGAACTGTCGACTGGTGGTTTTAAGTGAAGTCCGAGCTGAGAAGGGTCAAGGGTTGTCCAAGTATCAGACCTTTTCACTCAGGTCTACTGACTGCTAACCATCAGGTTGCTTTGTTGAGACGATTCTAAATGCTAACAGGCTGATTAAGAACATTTAAAGATGCCACACGTCCTCTCCTCCACACCAATTACACCTCCCACCAGCTCCTCCATTAGATTTGCACACAGTGGAATTATAGTTGAAAAGCATTGTGGCTCTTCAGAATTGTTGATCACATAAGACCGTCTCCCCCCACACCTCTACGGTGAAGCTCCAAATTTGGCGTTTAATTTGGTGACAAGGGCCATAATTTTGGGGTTATTCTGATACTTGGCAATGTTGGATGGATTCTGAGCCACATCCTGGAAGGCGGCCATCACCTCAGGGTCCTGTGGATTAACACAGAAAAGTCACCTTTACTCACAAACACATGCAAATGAACAGAAAACACTTAATCTAGATGAATTACAGTAGGTTTAAATCATTTGTAGATGATGGAAAATGGTTATTTGGGTAGAAAGCAGATGTTTGGCTCTAATGACAGAGGTTGTTCTATGCAGAAAGACTTTATATTTTTGAAACAAACAACAGTTCTCTATTCCTCACAGCCAAAAGCACAAATACTGTAGCGAATTGAATAAACACCTTTGAAATATAACAATCAACTTTTGAGAGTGAGCAACTGCGAGGGGATACCTAAGAGCTGCAAAAATGAAAGATAATGTTAGCATCCATCCATATTGACACTACATTAATACTGTACACAGCAGTACTGCTTGCTCCAGATTTGTCAGAGCCTAAAATGTACAGGGATGACCTGACTGGTGTACACTGGGCCAAGAAAGGGAACCTTATGGGTGTGGGTTCACAAAAGGCATGTGGGGTCAGGATAATCCAACACTGATTCTGAAGACAAATTTCATCCGTTTTATGGTATCATGGAAAAATACATGATTTGTTGGAATATGATGATCTGGAAATTCAGACATATTTTGATTGGTTGTCAGTGTTTGGGAAGAATGTTATATTTAAGACAGTTCTATCAGTCATTGTTACAGCGACAGAGTGGACTGTACCATCCAAGTTGGGGTAAATGTTTAGTGTGCAATACATTCCTGCCCTTTTAACATATTGTAATGCAGGTCATCTGAGCACAAACAACTCTTGCACCTCATACTGACAGAAGAGCAGAAAAGGCAGCCTGTGATAAGACTAAACCAATTGCGACCACTGCTTTTATAGGTGCGATGGGGGCTAAAATATGTAATAATTCAGGTAACATTAAAATACTACTCTGCTCATTACAAACACACTTGTCATGATGTTCTGGCTAAACTTTTCCATTGCATCAAGTCATCAAACTTTATATTTAGTATTTTGATAAAGTTGATTAGATGTGGTAAATCACCTTCATGGCATTGAGCAGTTCAGGGTCTTTTAGGAGATCACCAAGACCTGGCATCCCTGGAGGAGCTCCACCTGGGAATCCAGCAGGGCCTGCTGTGAAAGATCAGTGAGCTGTATTAACATTTCAATTCACACACTTTGAGTTTTGACCAAATCTTAATGATCCGTGTTATTACATATGAACACTTGTAGAACAGTCGATGTCAAACTAAACTAAACAAAACCATCAACTAACTCAACTAAGTTGTGTCTCATTTATTCTGTTACATTATTTATCATGTACTGTTGGATACTGTTGTCTTTTTCTTAAAATAGCAGTGTTAACAAGGTGAATTCTTACTTCTGTCATGTATTCATTTGTTTATATCCTTTTACCTGGGAAGTATCCACCTCCGTACTGTCTTGCTTCTTCTTCCTGTGGACGGGCAACACATGCACAGGACAAGTTCAACACTGTAGCAGCAGCCACTTAATGAGGTTTATTATAACTTCTAAAAGGCTTAATAAAGCCTAATTTCAAGGATTTCAAATGATGAAACGTAGAATGAAATACCCAGAAATTTAATATAAACAAAAAAATAATCTGAATAGGAAGGTTGAAGATCCAGAGGTCAAAACATCAGTGTACTTGTTTTCTCTTGAACTGTACAGCATCTATCAGCAAACTACAGTCGATTACTCTCCCATTTTGTCAGACCCTCCTGAAGTGCCATCAATCACTTGATATTAGGGGTACAATGGTACAGGTATCCCATGGTTCAGGCTGTACCTCAGTTCCTGTGCCACGGTTTTAGATTTAGTTCTGATTTGTGCAGAAGAACAGATTTTTTCCTCTCAAAATTATATTTTTATTTTGCTTGTCAACAAAAATTTAATTTCAGAGTCGGAACAAATTATATGACTGCACTGGATAAAATAACCCTTCCTGCCCTAAACAGTTGAACTCTTATTACTTTACTTGCATACAGTCATATAAAACACACATGCACACATAAGGCACAAAGGGAGCTTTTAAAAAATATATATACACATCTGTATTTTATTCTGCATAGGGATGTTAAAGAACACAGCGTTAATAAAATGTCAGTTACCTGCCATACTCATTTCCATGTAATTGTGTGCCTTCTTATTGTAAAAATTATTCAAAAAAACCTAAAAAGTAAACTGTGAATGCTGCAAGTGGAATGTGAAAAACACAAATGAGGAATTAACATCATACCATTACTGAAAAACAAACCTATTTAATTGATGAAAATGTACATATTGTAAACAATATCAATAGTAACACAATTATATAGGATATTCTATTTGTCCACAAATTGTGGGAATCTTCATTTTCATATCTGAACTGGAAAATAAAAAAAATCGTGGCTTCAGTTACTTACCCTCTGAGCTTGTGCCTGCTCCTCCCTGGCTTTCTTTATCCGCTCCTTTTTGTCCTTGATCTCCTGCTCTTCCTTTTTGCGCTCATATTTGCGTCTGTGCTCTATGATTTTGTTAGCCTGGAAATGGAGGGAAACATTAATAAATAAATACAGCACACCGTAAACTCATCAATTACCATTGCTCGTCAGTCATCAACGCAAACACTGGTGAGCATTTATTTAAAGGTGTCATTCCGCTGAAAACCACTTTTCCACGCTCCTTTTGGAATCTGATGGGTCACCCCGAGTTACAAACACATATTGCACTTTTGAAAGTGGTTTGTCACCTCCACTGGCTGCATACCGCATTCACAGAAAACAACGAGAGGAAGGAGGGTCCCAGAAAAAGCCAGTCAATCTGACATCAGACGAACTTTAGCGTCCCCCACATGGGGTTAAGCCCGTCCTCCATTGCAGCTAATCTGAAGTAGCATTAGCATTAGTATCTACAAGAGAAGACGGGCTGCTGCAGAAACTTGAAAAAATGGTGGATCAAACTGGTTCATGTGCTCTCTGTGGAAATAAAGCCTGGTTTTTTTCTGCACGTTTTCAGAACAAGCAACAGCACAAAACCTAGCTGGATGCTACTCTGGTAAAGGTAAACACACATAGAGCAAGGGGGAGATGGGAGTGTTCCTTCACGCATTCTGGAGAGACGCCTCGTCACCGTGTCATGGACATGTATGAGGGAGTACCGGTAAAGTCAGTTGTTCGACCTCCAGTCATTTTTCTACCGCGCAAAAACAGCTGGAAACAAAGCAATCCGGAGGTTTTTTTTTAAAAAAAAAAAAATAGAACCAACACACAATGTATTCAATAACAATGGAGAACACAACGATATTAATGAATTAACCACGGAATGACAACTTCAAGTAACCTTAAAGCCACTACAGGCAACTACTTAAGACTGCAAAACTCTCCTACTAGTGTTTTTGAAAACTTTACCTTAGGTTGAACTTCCTTCAGTAATGCACTGGCGTCCTCGTCATAGTCCAGTTTACAGGCTGTTGCCAGGTCTTTGGCTGCGTCCTCCCAATGCCCCAGCAGCCTGCATTACAAACCACATATAAGTCACAGGGCAAAATGTAGTACTATTAAATCACTAACCAGACAGCACAAGTGCTTTATCCTGTGTACAAGTTATAGTCTAATGGAATGGTAAACATTAGCTGTCAAACAAGCTCAGGTGTGAAGTACTTTTATTTACATTGAGGGTTTGGGTTTCTTTTCTGACATGTTCAAAACTCTTGGGAAGGTGTTGGGAGAGATGTACCTGTGAGCTTTTCCCCTCCACTTGTAAGGTTGTGCAGAGTCTGGGTTGATACTGATAGCTCTGTTGCAGTCTCTTATGGCTGCGTTGGGTTTCTGCATCTGGATGTAGACACTAACACAAACAAAATACTTAGTTATGCTCAGAGTAATCTATATTTAAGAGCCAACATTAACATTAATAATGACAAGTATAGGACAGAGATACGGCAAAAAATATTCTGTCTACATTTTTTTCCTGTGCTGTCAATTAATAAATGTATTTCTACATGAATTTGTGACAAAATACAATTCAAAACTAATTTTGTGTGCTGCAATAAAATAAGGCACCACTGTTATGTAATAAATGTCAAAGCATATTTACAATGAATAAATTACAGCAAACAGGTTATCTTTAGATTTTTTTTTTTGAGCAAGAAAGGGTACCAATGACTAATGCCATTTTTATGGTGCAGATTTTCTTGTCGACTAAAACACAAAAAGTAGGTTTATGGACCAGCTCTAAACTGTAAATATTCAGAGGACTCTAAAAGCAGTCAGTCTCACCTTGCCCTCTTGGCATACATGATGGCTACACAGGGATTCAGCTTGATGGCTTCAGTGAAAAGATCCAGAGCTTTCTGTAATTCACCTAAGGAAAATGATAAAAAGGATAAGGAAGTTGATTTTTTTTTTTTTAAAGTTTGCATTTCCCTATTGCTTTCTGGGACAAATGTCAACTAACCTTCTCCTAAAGCGTTAATAGCCTCCATCTTCTTCTCATTGGCCTGGTCCATCATCTCCTCTGAGACCTGAAGAGACACAGACAAACTAACTATACAGAGGTGTTTAAAACATCTTATAATCCAGTTCATTTGCCAAGGAAAATGGTCTACAAAAATCCTTAAATAGTTACAAGAAATATAAATGTATTCAATTCTGTTCACATAAACTACCTCAAGATTTTCAAATTCTCCCATTTCCTGCGGTTCATCAGTGTCTGGCTCAATCACTCCCTCTTTGTCAATCTCTGAAAAAAACAGACAGATTAATCCAGCATTTCACAATATCCTCCAGTTGGAACAAACAATACACAGTACATGTCTTTACTACAGGGTGTTGCAGTATGACAAACTATAAGGGGTTAGTTTATTTTTTTATAGCCCTGTCCCATATTATTGATAGGATACAAAATTTGTCTTTAAGTTTCCACCTGAAATATACAGGCAGTGTGAAACCATGGATACACTGCTAAGTGTAAACCTTGTTCAAACTGAGATCGAGACATTACCTATTTCACTCTCTTCACTCTCAGATGGAACAGGAGGCCCTGGCTGTGGGGCTGAGGCTGATGTAGATGAAGGACCACATGGACAACCTCCCTACAAGTCAGACAGATGTGATGACAACTTAGTTAAAGACAAATCAATTTGAAAAACAATTACAAGAGAATAAAAATACAATGCATGGTTTATGTTTTTCACCTTGCAGGAGTCCCCTGCTTTGGGTGGGGGAGGGATTGTTGCACCCATCCTGCAAAAGTAAAAACGGCGAGAGTAAACAACAACAATGTATGGATCTACAAAACTGTGACCATGTATGTTATCACTGAAACTAATTGGTTAAAGTAATGACTGTTAAAGTGTGATGTAAAATACCCTGACTTTTCCTTGACCGACAAGTAAAAATTTCATGACTGTTTGTAGAAACAAATGACCAATTTAACAAATGGGCAAAGTTTAACTGGCCATACCAATCCCAATGCCCTCCTCTCCTTGAACTGACCTTATAATATGCATGACTTGGTCAATAATAGTGTAAATTCATGACAGTTCATTCTTTTAGCACATGGTTTATTTTATACATGGGAAACCCAGAGTTCACTGCAAGTTATTTTAATAATGAGTTCATTGATTTGAATTAATGCCCAACTACAAAAACTCTAAGGCAAAGGTTGTGTTCTAGAATGTTGGGGGTTCTTAAGTGTGGGAGTTTTTGCAAGATAAAATGCTAGAGAAACAATGCATAGATATATATGCTACACATTTGGTTTGGGGCTGCAGTAACAACATTCCCTGACTTCACATACAAAATGATGAAATTCCACTACTTTCCCTCTCTGAAATAGGCCTTCTTGAAATTCCCTGGTATTCCAGATAGGTCCTGATCCGTGGGAACCCTGCATTTACTATTTATGTAGACGAGCCAAATTGCACCCACAATAACAATTTCTCCAAAGATGTGTGCAGATGTACATGCAGTCTGGGGTCCAGGGTCTCTAAGAGGTGGGCGGAACGGGCACGTGTTAACCTATGCACTTTCGTGTTGAATGGCTACACTATGTAACTGTGTTTATGATTATCCAAATAACTTCACATGAATCATTTACATACAAGCTCAGACTGGATAACTGTGCATGATGTAGGTATTATGGAAGGAAGCAAGAATTATTCCAAGGCAGACAAACCCCTGTATCCAAGTCCGGAAGAAGCTCATCTCAGGAAGATGCAGGATCCCGGGATTGGATTCGCATAACTGCACGAAGCCCTTCAACTCTGACACTTTCCGTGGGTCCATTCTGCTTTGTCACTTTCAGCACACAGCGCGCTGTATTCGTGGAAGAAGAGAGCGAGTTAAACCAACAACTTAAATGAATCTGGCTTTCTTTATCCGAGCGGTTACAACGCTAATACGTTAGTGCGCTAGCTATACAAAGGGACGGAATAGGATTATCTAATTTACTCACTATACACTTTACAGAACACTAACAAACGCACATAGGAGAAAATGCACATGTAGCATTATTGACTTTTCAGATGACTGAAAGCCAGAAGTTTCTGGAAATGTGCATCCGTCCGTCTTTTAATGACGCATGATCACGGCTTTAGCTAGCTGCAATACGAGCAGTGGTTAATTAAATGAATCTTAAAAACAGTGCCCATTAACCTCCTGGAATGAAACAAAAACGCACCTGACCAACGACAAAGGACACACTAATAAAATACGAGAGGAAAAGCCTCTGGGCAGGACTGCGGTCGTTTTAGTGGTTACTACACCGCTTCCTTGATAATGGTGTCTCTGCTGTGTTTCATTCAGGCGAGTTGCGGGACAGACCAAACACATATCTATGGGGAAAATAATTCCCGAATTTTGTCCAACAGGCAGAGAGTTACATTTTCGTAACACAATTTGCTGCCTTTCAAATGTGACCGTGGAAGATCATATTCGGGGCAAAATACACATATCAAGAAACGTACGCCTGTTTAAATAAATTTATCCTGAGTACAGATTGTCAGGATGCTACACACTAAAACCAGTCTCAACTAATCTAACGCTTGGGTGTGAGAATCTTGGGCCAAGTACACATCCAAATACAACAAATTAAAATTCTTAATACAACTTTATTTTCTTTTTACTCAGATTCAGAGCAGCAACTGAAATAATTTCCTCCACACACCCATGGAATATTCGGCCGCTTTACATAAAAGAACGGTCTCGATTGGAAAAGCATAATACAACATTTCTGTCAGATATTTTTTTATGGAATGCATTTTGTAGTGAACAGCATTTTTAAAGTAAACATACGAAGTCTTCCACTACAGATGATAAAATTGGGTCGTAAGAGCATCTTAAACAAATGTAAAAATAATTTGGAGGCTACATAACTCCAGATAAGAAAACGTGAATCTTTGCCAGCACATGGACATTGCTTTGTGAACGATAATGCTTTAGGATGAGTGCCTCAACGCGCTATACAATAAATATAATGGAAAGCAAATTACAACTAGCAAGAAGTTGGTGAAATTTAAGTCTGTTAAAAGCTGCCAATGTTGGGTTTTTATATGTCGAAAGTATCAAAACTTGTGAGATTAAGCCTTACTGCCTGCGAAGCAAAACTCAGGGCATAATTGGGAAAAATACAAATGAATGCAGCTAGGTAACATAGGACAACGAGTTAGCTAGGGTTACTGTTAATTTAAGGGAATATTACAAGTGTGTGGTGTTGGAAAAGACACTACTCATCGTGGTGAGTCATGATATCGTACTTTTATGTGTTTCCGTCAGTATCCAGTGTACTATACACTAGCCGGTTGGCTGACTGTGTCATGTCTTAGTTGAACAGCATGCCGTGAGGGATCACCGTCTGTGGGTCCAGCAACAATGTTGCCTTCTACCAGGACCTTGGTCAGGGCTGCTGTCAGGCTTCTGCCACGGCGAAAGTGGAGTCCAGGTGGGATCCGTTTCCTGTCATTTATATACTTAACTGAACGTTCTGAGTCATCAGTGTTTATGGAGGTCCATGCATGTATTTGACATGTGTCAATGGCTGACCTTAGTTGTTGACAGGTGGCCCTTTGGATCAACTGGCAATTTTGCTTAAGTTTCAAGATGAGTAGTGGAGCTATCATATACATGAGGCCAAATTCATTAAACTGTCTTATATTAGTTGTTTATTCCTTAGATAGACACTAACATCTAGGCCTATGTTACTATATTGTTACTGCATATCTATCTATCTATCTATCTATCTATCTATCTATCTATCTATCTATCTATCTATCTATCTATCTATCTATCTATCTATCTACACAAATTGCAGTAGTTCTCAAAATTATTCATACCCCCACCATCTTTTATTTTTCTTGTGACTTATATGATACACAAATGAGTGGATAACAACAAATGATACTTGGAAGAAATACTTTTCCAGGAGTATTTTATCATTGGATTTCCAAAAAACGCCATGTTCAAAATTATTCATACCACAGGTTTACTTGGCACAATGTCTTTTCTTAATAGTCAATAGAGTAGCATTGGTGTGAATGATAGTTCATGTTGGTGTCCACATTCTTATATATCTCCTACCCATCACTCTGTACTTCCCTCCACATATTCTCCATAACAGGGTCACTAATCCTGCTCCTTTAAAGTTAGTATCCTGCATGTTTTAGATGTTTCCCTCTTCCAGCAAACCTGGTGGTTGTTGTCCATCCCTCTTGAGGACCAGGATTGGTGACCCCTGCTCTATATAATTTAGGTCAGGACTTCACCTGGGTCATGTCCTTGAACCACTACTGCTGCTACTACTTAGTGGTGTGCTTGGTGTCGGTGTCCTGCTGGGATGTCCAATCAGGACCAATCTGGATTTTCTCAGCAGACGCTTTCACGTTGTCATCCAGAATGTTGATATCCTCCTTTTTCATGATGCCCTATATCTTGATAAGTTTCTCAGTCCCACTAACACAAAAGCAACCCTATAGTCTAATGTTACCACTAACATAGTTGATGGTTGGGAGTGTGTTCCCTTGGCTTGTATGCTTCGCCTTGCTTCCTTCAGAAGTAAGGTGTCATCTACATGGCCAAACAATTTCTCATCAAATCACAGTACTGATGACCAAAAGCTAGGGTCTTGGTTAAGAAGAGATCTACCAAATGCCAAATGACCGTCCTGATGTTTATCCTGAGTTGTGGCATATTCCTGACTCTGTATCCATGTAGACCTTTTTGTGCAATACTTACTACATGGTTTCCTGTGATACCTTCATACCTTTGCTATGGTGTTGTGGCAACATAATACTATGGTTATAACCTATGGTGCTACGATGCTTCTTTGCTAGTAGTACTGGAAACCTCACGTAGTTACAAGGCACCATAAAATTAATATCACTATATCAACATCATGGATGAAAGCATGAAAGTGCTGAGAAAGTCCAGATTGGTCCTGATTGGATATATCAGCAGGACACTGACCTCAAGTATACCAACAACATAGTGCAGCAGTGGTTCAAGGACATGGCCTAGTCAAAGACCTGCTTTGATTGGGCAAAGACATATAGAGAATCTGTGGAGGGAGCTGAAGACAGGAGTGATGGGTAGGAGATCATCCAACCAGACCCAGCTGGAAACCTTGGCCAAGGAAAAGTGGACCAAAATCACAGAGGAGACATAAGTGAGCATGTGGGCACAAACAGGAACCATTATCCAGAACCAAGGCTACTCTAGTGACTATTAATAAAATACTTTGGACTTAATAAATGTAGGGTATGAATAACTTAAAACATAACATTTTTGGAAATCCACTAATAATCTACTCCTGAAATAAAGTACCAGTATTTCTTCAAGGATCTTTTTTAAATTATTTCCTCATTTGTTTGTCACATGTAAGTCACAATCTAATTTGACAAAATCATTCATTGCATCACAAAACCAAAAATAAAATAAAAAATAGCAGGGGTATGAGTAATTTTGAGGATGACTGTGTGTTTACATATATAACAAACTACAGTTGAGATGAGGCAAGAAACATAAATGGACTGAAAACCCCTGCAGAGTACCAATACTACCAAAGCAAACATTTTCACTTTTACTCAAGTACAGAAATTGCCCTCAGACCATTAAACAATAAGACTCTTTGCAGTTGTGTAATTTAAGTATCTTTAGATCAAATGGTGTAGTCTCTATCATCAGGTTAACCCATTCCTTATATTTAAATCTAACTTGGATTTCCAAGTGTCAGAGAATCATTCTGACAGCCAATATAAAATCTGATAGGGCTAAGGCAAATGCAGATTTGAAAATCTGTAGAAAACATGATCTGGACAAACCGCTATTTGAAAATATATATATTTGTTGTCTATCTGTACCTAACATTGGTGTTTTGTTGCATCGTTCCCTGTAGCATAATCTAGTATACATTTAGAGAACAGTGATGAATTTTAATGGTCTTTGAGAAAATTGTATCCAGATGAAGGAGAAAAAATGGTTACAGCAGCTGCATAAAGTATCTAAGGTGCCTTGTGTAACTGTGTGATCCTTTGTCACCTTTATTGTATTGCTGTCTGCAGGATCTGTCTGGTGTCCATGTAGAAATATTTCTGTAAAACCAGGAGGTTTGAAACCAAAGACAGTCCCACCTCGGTATCTGGGCCAACCTAGCTCTTACAGTCATCCACACCTTATTAAACACGGTGAGTGTTATTTACTGTAAAGTGAATAATAATTCAAAACAAATAATTAATTTACTGTTTTTAAGGTAAACCTGGAGTACTTTGAGTTTTTAGTGAGATCATTGGAAGGTTCTTTGCATATTTTCAGACTCTTATTTTGTAGTAATAATGGCAATACAGATTTTTACCACATGTACACACACACACGCACACACACACACACTAAAAAGCTTTAAAATGAAAAATAAATGAATGAATGAATCATACAATACCTTCTATGACAAAAATCCTCCAGCTTTACATTTCTATGCAGTCATTGTTACTTTTAGTACTGGTGCATCCAAGAGTAGTTCACAACTTACAAAATCCTCATTTAAATAGGACGGTCCCCAAGATTTTGCACCTGTTGACATTTGCATAAGCATACTTAATAAATGACCAAACCACGGTTCAATCCCACATGCAAAATTCTAGTTTGCACACACTAAATAGTACATGAAAATTGAGATCTTAGCAGATTGGGCCCTAAGTATTGAAAAACAAATGTGAGGATTTTTAAGCTAATTCTATATACATGGATGGATTCATCGGTTGTCTGATTTATTGGTGTTGTTATGACATTTTCACATTTTGTTAGTAAAAGCAGATCTGGCACTGATAGTGGCAGGTGGCTAATAGCAACAGAAATTAAATTTGTTTGACAGAAAATAACACTAGTTATGCAAGTAAAATTTTCAGTCCGAATTGGTCAGATGTTCAGTTTCACATTTATTGATCTATTCACTTATATCGTAAAAATAAGTGTTTCCTAACAACCAGTGACACCAAATAATCATCAACGATTAGTTTACTCCTTTTCTAAAAAAGATGGTATAATATCAGCTATATTAATCCATTATTCAATGACCTCTGTCCACAGGTGAGGTGACCCCAGGCTTAAGTCAAACAGAATATGAACTCCGCAGACACAGACTGGCGGGACTTATTGAGGCCCAAGCAGACAGGCTGGGACCATCTGCCTCCTCCGATACTCATGTGGTGGTCGTTTTGTCCCATCCAACCCGCTACATGACAAATGACATCCCTTATCCCTTCCACCAAAATCAGGTACAGGTTGAACTTCTTGAAATTCATATGTGTATTGAATCATGACTGTTGAAAACTTTTGATAGACACAGATTAAGAATGGCTTCACTAATTATCACAACGCTAAATGTCCCACAGGATTTTCTCTACCTTAGTGGTATCTTAGAGCCTGACAGTGCCTTGATTCTTCATGGAAGAGGGAAACCGGACCAGACCATTTTGTTTGTCCCCCGGAGAGACCCCGGGAGAGAGCTGTGGGATGGGCCCCGGTCAGGGAAAGATGGGGCAACTGCTTTGACAGGCATAGAGAGAGTGCACTCCACAGAAGAACTGGGTGTTGTGCTTAAGAGCCTTAAAGGTAGGTGTGAGGAGGGACATGAGACCATAGAGCAGGGGTCTCCAAACTATTCCACAAAGGCCCGGCTGGTGTGGCTGCAGGCTTTTGTTCCAACCGAGCAGCAGCACACCAGACTTGAATCAATTAATCAACTGATCTCCGTCTACAGAGAGTCGATTGGTCAAACTGAACTCTTGGTTGGTAGGAAGAAAAACCCTGCAGCCACACCAGCCCTTTGTGGAATAGTTTGGAGGCACCTGCCAGAGAGACAAGATATGTTTAGAACCCAAACAGGGGGGTTGGGTTCTGGACACAAAAGTATTGGAAGTTTTAGTGCATATGATTTATGAGGACCTACTTACATAAACAGAATGTAATATCCTCATTTATGTTTTAATGTTTGCACCTTTCACCTTAAAATAACAATCTTTGTGTTTTTCTTAGTTCAGAATGAGCCCATTTTGTCTCTTCTTCTCTATTGTCTGTAATGTCACTACAGTAGCTCAGAAGGAACCTCTTACTATTTTTATTTTATAATAAATTGTCTAGTTATAAAATGCATTATCGTCATGTACCATGTTTAAATTTGCACCCAATTCACATTCCTTAAAAGTTATCAGTGAAATGTTGACACTTTCTCCTTCAATAGTGCCACATTTAGTTACTTAGTTACAGGACAACATTACTATTTATTTGGAGTAATTTTGGTTCAGCTGGTTAATTTACATTTAATATCTGCTTCCACTTTAGTCTTATTCAATCTATAAAGGTGTTGTAAGTGGGGATTTTGTTCCCAGTAAATCATAAAATGGTCCTAACTGTCACCAGACCTTAAGGAATCGTGTTAATTTCAAATGCTGATATCACCGACGGTAATAATCCAACCAGAATATTCACATTTGAAAAGTTCAGTGGCAACCCCTAAATAATGTTTGTCATTTTGTGTTTTGGTTGATGCTCCGCCCATCACCTACCAATCAGCCACAGACTCAGTAGCGTTTCAGTTTCCAGGTTGCCAGTTTCCACAGAACTCATCTGGAACATTTCTAATCACAAATGTCTGACATTATTAAACCGAAGCAGCCACTTATTATTTCCAAATACATCCTGACAAAGTGAGCAATGAAACAAGGATATGTACAGGAGATGCTTTTAAAACATGGTGACTGATTAAAGCAGAGGAGAATTTAAGCCCGACACTGGCTCTCAGTGGCTCTTAAAGAGTGGTGAGACAGTGGGCCCAGAGCGCAATACATTCTCCTGAGCAGAGCTGCATTGTGTTCTCCCATACCAAGCTGCAGAGTGAACTGGGGCATGAGCCGTGGAGCTGGGGCTTGACTGGCAGAGTGAGCAAGGCCGTGAGCTGCAGAGTGAACCCAGTACAACCCGGGATGTCGAGCCAGGGCTTGAGTTAGATGGTATAAATACCGGTGTACACCTGCTTGCCACAGTAGCTCCTTGTAGTAGATGCTCATACTGGATCTGGCAACTCTTAGGCTGTGTCCTGTTACTTACACTTCACTTCGTTTGGAGTGGACTTCAAAAGCAAGTCATCCCTTGAAAATGAAGTGAGAAGTCCAATCTTTCCCTACTGATTTGAATACACGCGGTGGGGAAAAAAAAACAAACAAACATGCTGCACTATAACGTCAAGGGCAACTTTCTTTGATGTACAGTCACAGATATTACAGTGTGTGAAAAGGCCATCACTGGATGTTATGCTGCTTCTTATGTTGGGTTTAATAACTCTTTTTTTGCCTTTTAAACAAATGAACGCATCAACCCAGGTTTGTCTTCGTTTATTTTTATTCCCTGAAGCTTAATTACAAGTTATTGTACGTCTCGGATAAAACGAAAAACAACGTCCTACTCATTTTGTTATTAATGATGTGAATCACAGTTGAAACGTGAAGGCAATGATTATGTGACAGAAACATAAAAAAAAGAGTCCAGCTGTCTATTGGTGTTTATCAAATTTTTCTCTCAGTCCCGTCAGTTGTATCAGACTGACGTAAGTCATAGCTGTCAAGTCTGTTTTTGTTTTTGCTGGGTTTGCACAGTATTCTGGGTAATATGATCTTCCACTCTGTTCGTAGTGGGGGTCCCATCCCCACTCGGTATGAAGGGAAAGTTTGAAGTGATTTTTAGCACATTGACTCACCCTCGAATGTAATGGGACACCCTACACTTTCACATGAATGTTCAAAAGCGAGTGGAAGTGGTAGTAATGGGACACAGCCATAGTCAGGGGGGAGGCTGAGGGGATACTACACTACAGTATTTCGGATGTGATTGCAGTACCAGTTTTGGACACAATCCTACATACAGGACCTTTAATTCTGAAGTATATTTGGCCAACCAACACTGTTAGCCAAATTGCTGTACATAGACTTAATTCTGTGCATAAACACAAATACGAGGGTCACAAAGTGCAAACATTCTGAAAATACACACGCACAAATGGTGATAAATAAGATTATGAAAAGCTTTTTTAGGAGATGGACAGCAGTGTTCGGGACCAGTTGTAGACAATGAGACCTGATTAGTCAAGTATAACCTTTCCAAAATCAGAAGTTGATTAAAAAACAAAAATATCTTGAAAGAAGGCTCAGTTGGATGAATTGTAATTACCCCACCACCCAAAGGGGAGAGGGGTATTGTTTTTGAGTCAGTTTGTCTGTTTGTTTGTTTGTCATTAACTTTATGCAAAAAAACTACTGGACCAATTTCCATGAAATTTTCAGGAAAGATGCAAGGTGGTCCAGAATACATCCCATTGCATTTTGGTTAATGTAAGTCAAAGGTCAAGGTTACAGTAACTAAAAAATATGTTTTCACCATGATAACAGAGATGGGGTAAATCAGGTCAAATGTTTGCGAGGGGAGGGGGTTTATTGTGCTTGGCACCACTTTTCTTTTTACAACTGACTTTATTACCTGCACCAAGGATGTTATGCTTTCATCTGGGTTTATTTGTCTGTCTGTCTGTCTTTTAGCAAGATAAATGAAAAAGGTATGACCACATTTTTATGAACTTTTCAGGAAATGTTGATTCTGGAAAGAACAAATGATTATATTTTGGTGGTGATCAGAGGAGGGACTGATCTGCCTTGGCGGAGGTCTGTGATCTCTGAGTGCTTTTCTAGTCTGTTGATGCAATTTATTTCAAGAATCCATTTCACTTCCAGGTTGGTTATAGTGCAGTTTTTCATAAAGGTCCAGGAGCTTCAAGTCCAGTGTCAGAACATTACAACTACATATAAATACCATGGCACCCCGCTGCCTTTTTTAGCTTGGCCAAAAAAATCCTTCACCTAGATTTAGCTCAGCAAATAGTTCAGATCTTATCATTGCAAATTACTGAAGACATTAATGTGTTTCAGCTGCAGGTTATTTAGCTGTAACTGATACAGTGAGTGGCTTCTCATTTCTTAATTGGCCATTAATTTGCTAGGGAGCAAAACATTGGGTAATGGTGATTGTTTGGGTTCATTTGGCTTGTGAAAGAGTGGTTCAAGAAGCATGATATAAAGGTTTTACACCTGGGTCGTCTACCACAGAGTTCACACCTGAACCCCACTGAGAATCTTTGGAATGTGCTGGAGGTGACTTTAACATCATGAATACAATATCTTGGCAAAAAAATTAATGCAAGTATTGTGGCATTTTTTGTAACTACATAAGGTTTGTGTGGCATAAATGATGCCATGTTGAACCTTGTACTCCTTGTCATCATAGGTAAATACAGTCTAGTATTTACCTTTGATTGGGATTTTTTTTAGCTTTGGCCAAGCTGTGTATATTAGTATTATAACTTTTAATTAGTAAAGTCATGGAATTTCTAAGGGCTCACCTGCCATTTTTCCTCCAACTTTAATCTTTTAGGCACTGTGGTGTGGTATGATGGTTCTCAGCCAGCCCACCCACGTCTGCACCAGATTCATGTGAATCCTATACTGGAGGCGGGTGCAATGCCACGCTCCCTCAGACCTCTCATACACTCTCTGAGGGCCCTCAAGAGCTCAGCGGAGGTGGCACTCATGCAAGAAGCAGGTCACGTCACAGCACAGGTAGGCTGGTGTAACAAAACTACTTCTGTCAAAAATACGTCGGTTTGAACAGTGACTTGACCATATGTCTTCACTTCAACTTTGTTCCTTATTTCAGGCTTTTAGGAGGACAATGGCACTCTCTCAAGGCGACATAGATGAAGCTGTGCTCTTTGCTAAGGTATCTGTATCTGTTGTACAGCCACTTTCTGATTCTCTTTCATGTATATTCTGTAATGTGTTAACACAAAATCTTAAATTTCAGTTTGATTTTGAAAATCGGATCCACGGTGCCAACTTCCTGGCATACCCACCTGTGGTTGCTGGAGGAAATCGAGCAAATACACTGCACTACATAAACAACAACCAAATTATCAAGGTAAGGAGTGGTGTGGCAATAAAAATGACTATTCTGTCAATATATGATGTTATGAATTCTAATGTTGATAGTTTTAATGATGCCTGGTGTATAGATACATACAGTGTTGTTTGTGAATTGGCGAACACCTCATGATTTTCTCTTTTTCTATATAAATCTGATATCTGTCTATTGAAACTAGCTGGTATTACCTGCGAACACATTTACACGTCTAGAAATTGAATTTTAATAGAATTTTGAAAATATAATTTGAATAGTTTTTCTGAGTAAGAATATGAGTAAGTGTAATGTTCTGTGTTCTTTGTTTAGTGGACTTCCCTTTGCATAGTGTTCAGCAAATTTGATCATGTCATCTGTTTCACCTTTTGTCAGGATGGTGAAATGGTCCTACTTGATGGCGGTTGTGAATACTTTGGTTACGTCAGTGATATCACTCGGACATGGCCTGTGAACGGGAAGTAAGTTTAAGAAAAAAAACACATGAAATAGATGATATATTACATTGGCAACACGGATCATTAAGGTGAACTTTAGAAACAAAGAGATTTTGATAAATATAGTTCCGAAAAACAGAATTTATTATTTTAAAAAAATAGTTGTGAATGAGCCCACACAAATTAAACCATTAATAATAATAATAATTATATCCCCAAACAGAATTTTGAGGATATTATGCTTTTGGTCCAACCCCTGCCACCACTACATGTCCTTCAGGTGACTCCAATAACATGAAAAATATTTGGTTTAGAAATACAGTGTTTCCAGATCAATGTATATCATGGAGAGGAAAAACTGATTGGATTTTGGATGATTTACCATTTTTAAATTACCCACAGGGGGGGGGCTCAAAAGTTTAAAATCACTGAACACTCCTGTAAACATCTCTGAAACACTTTGTCTGATTGACTTCAAATCAAGTGCAAATGAAAGGTCACGACCCGGGGATGCCTCACATCATGACATCATTAAGGAATGGGGGTGTTCAGGAATATACCCCTAGCTATGACTTCCTGATCCTATAACCCTAGTTAATAGTTTTACATTCTCAGTTCCATAAAATAACACTAATCCTATTGTTCCCTCACCTCTTTGCTAGATTCAGCCCTGCCCAGGCTGAGATGTACGAGGCTGTCCTGGAAGTGCAGCGCTCCTGTTTGTGTTTGTGCTCACCAGGTATCAGTCTGGATCACATCTATAGTACCATGCTAGCTCTGTTGGGACGACAGTTAAGGCGGCTAGGTGTCCTCAAGGCCAGTACCACTGATGCTGATGCACTGAAGGTAACAATCACAGAATTATGGCACATTCTACATTGGAGGTATGTCTGGCATCATTGGCTCTAGCTTCTAGAATAAGGGTAAAAAGTTGCACATTTATATTTCTTCAAGCTGACAAAATGACACTCATGAGAATGCAGTGACATAGCCTTGACAAATAGTGTCATGTCGGATCATATTTTAAAGGAGACATATCATGCCCATTTTTCACAAGTTAACAGTTCCTTGGTGTCTCAGTGACCTGTCTGTGACATGGTTTGGTCAAAATACCACGTTGATGAAGAGATACAGCAGCTTATTCAACCTGCAGTAATAGCCATTTTTAAAATGCTCGGTTTTAGTGCCTCATGCTTTCTCATGCAAATGAGCCACAGCTGACTCCTCCCCTCTCTTCTGCATGATGTGAGTGGAGGAGGAGAAAGAACAAAAAAAAAAAGTCAAGGCAGAGAAACTGAGACCAAAACACCAATGAAATAAAATCAGCTGGAGTGAATCAAAGTGGACCGAGTGCTGAGTTTTACAGCCCTGGTACGTGTTCAGGTCCGGTTTGTCTGGACCCGGGTTGGCCAGATTAGCTATCATGGTCACAGTGACACCAATGGACAAGCCCGTCTGATCAATCCGGGTCAGACTAACCGGAGAGCCGTATTTGCGCACAGTGACCAAGCCTCAGACCGGGACACCGGGATGCACGTTTTTACACCCCCGGTGCACGTTCGGGTCTGGTTCATCTCAACTCGGGCTGGCCAGATGAACCAGGACACCATGGTTGCGGACCAGCCTGTCCAATCAACCTGGGTCAGACTGACCGCAAACCCAGATGCAACCACAGCAACCAAAGCCTCTAACTTGTAGACCATGGAACGTATTTGAACAAGGGGATGTCGCAAGAGGGTGTTGCCCAAATGTTAAGTCAGACATGATTCATTTATATAGACTATATTATACACAAACACATAAAAAAGTTCATGCACGTAATGCTCAGTCATGACAGCCAGCCCAGAGCCGCACAGAATAAAATGCTAAAACAGAAAACGGTGTAGAATGTTATACATAGATTCATCCATCAGTCATGACCTCAGCCACAATATGCCAACACAGAACTGTGCAGAATAAAATGCTAAAACAGCCAACAGTCCACAACAAAAGCACCTCAGTAGTAACTCAAACAACTTGCTTGTATCAGAACCAAACCACTATAGAAACAGTGAAGACAGAGGAAGTAGTGCACTTGGCGGTGCTAATAGAAGTAACCGATGACCTACCCTTAAAGGGATATGTCACCCCGAGGCCAAATTCAGTGTTTCCCCACTGTTCCCAGACCTAAATAAGTGTGTGGAAGCATTTTCCTGGCGACCCAGCCAATGTCCAAATCTATGAGAACTGACCACAGGTTGGATTACTACAGTAACAGCATTCTTGTGGCGCTAACTAAGTATCTTGTTTAAAGTGAATTAATGTACTTGATTTTGTCTCCTCATTACTTTCCACGTACTGGCCATTTACTTCGAGGGTGAATAATTCACAGCGCAAAGAGCTCGTCTTACTTATTTGTGTATGGGAACTATTTTTCGGTGCAGAGAAACGCAGCCATGGGCATGTACATATGGCTAATGCACATCAGATGCAATGATCCATTTGAGTAAAGGTCAAAGAAGGTTAAGGTCACAATTAACTAAAAGGTCAAAATCACATTATCAGTTATAACTCAAGAACAGAGGGTCACAGAACTTTCAGATTGGTACCAAACAATATGGAATGAAGATCCTCATTATTGGTGTAATCACCTACGACCAGTAGTTTTTGAGATCTCTGAAGGTCAAAATCTGACATGTTGCTAAATTAACTTGTCTAACACTGTTTGTGTGTCAAGCATATACATATCACGCTATAACTTAATCAATACTGGATATATTATCATAATATTACACGCACTGAAACATATATACTTATAACAAAATTATCAATATGCCAAATGGTCAAAGGTCAAGGTTGATTTTAGCAGACAAGTCAAAATCACATTATTTCTCTAATTCCAGAACAGGTTGTCATAGAAATTTGAGATTGGCACAAAATAGGGGTGAGATTATCCATTCTCTGAATACTTGTTTCAAATGTTTTATGTAACCTCCTTGGGAGAATATATACAAAGTTTCTTCACAATTTTGAGAAGTTTTTGTTTTTGCATTTTTGATAAATTTCTAAACTTTTAAATATTTGCCTTAACTTATATGCTATGTTTTGATGGATGGAACACTGATAGGAAGTTATACGTGGGCTTTCATTAAATTTGTTGAGTTATTCTCCAGTGAAATTTCCACCCACTTCTATTGGGAGATTGATCTCCTGCATCAAGTCCACAGGACATAGTGCCAGAACCTGACAACCTCGTAAATTCAAGTCATTGATTCTTGATAGAACATGTCAATGACCTACCAGTGGTCCTATTTTTATACATATTGGAAATACAATCTAACACGCACATAGTGAGTGTCACAATTGGTTGACTATTTCACTCACCCACTTGTTCCAGTAAATTATATCTTGTAAGTCTGACAGTACCCATGAAGAATATTTTTGAGTATGGTCATTGACATCATCTGAAGAAATATATGTAATTTTTTTTGCAAAGTCTTGGATTCAGTTCCTCTGTTAAGGTAGGAGTGACATCTCTGACCTCCATGTTAAGATGCATAATATTATGGCTTCTCTCAGATTGTAGATTATGAACTGTTTAAGTCCTACCATTTAATGCTTTATCCCAGGCTGCACGGCGGTACTGCCCTCACCATGTTGGTCATTACCTGGGAATGGATGTCCATGATACCCCTGAATTGTCCCGTTCACAACCTCTACAGCCAGGAATGGCCATCACCATAGAACCAGGTCTGGACACCTGTTATCCTTTCATTTTATGAAACTTAATATAACTAGCTGTTGTGGTTATAATTAAAATATATCATATTAAAGATGCAATGTGTAACAATGGCAATAAATCTACAAATTTAAAAATGCAATGAATCCTTTTGATGTATTCATTTCAATATTTTATATATTAATCAGTTTATTTCTGAAGTGTAATAGGATTGTGCTGCACCTTTAAAAATGAGTACCTGATTTGGTATGTGAACTACATCCATGACACCAGCCTGTACACTGATGTCTGTCTCACTAAATTTTCTGTGAAATGTGGCATTCACATGTTTGCTTTCCCTTCAGTGTGCACAGTAAAAACTATTAAATTAGATTCACAGGTATCTGGAAATGTTATATTGCCAGCACAGCTCAGATATAACACAAATTTCACAAAAACATGCATGATTATTATACATTGTACCTTTTAAAAATTGCAGATGTGCCTACTTTGCATTCCCGTTGCCTAAGTGGTCAGAGTTGTGTCAAAAAATGTCCTGATTTCAATCTCTTCTTTTCCCCGTCATAGGATTGTACATTTCTGAAGACAATGACCAGGCCCCAAAGCATTTCCGTGGCCTAGGGATCAGGATTGAGGATGATGTGGTGATCCGAGACAAAGGAGGCCCTCTGATTCTATCATCTGATGCACCAAAGACCATTGCTGATGTAGAGAAGGCCTGTGCCCAGAGATAGGGCAAGTACACTTTGACCAAGTGATACCTGGCATCAATGGTAGACAATGAGCTCACAGTACAGAAGTTTTTAAGCATCTTCATGGTAATGGCATCATCAGGTTCAGGGTGCAGATACATTAAAGGTAAATTACAGGATTTTTTTATTGGTCTGAGTGACACAATGAAAATTTAGAAATCTCACCTTAAAGAATATAGATTTGATATAAGTTGATACTGTTTCCAAACCTATGTACAGGTGTGATAGGCTATTTTTGCATATGTTTGTGTGCTTATATGAAGTTTCTGTTGGAGTTTTTGTTGTTCTGAGTTTTGACTGTTTCGTTGATATTGGTAGCCTCTATGTCTGAGCTGTTGTTACAGTAGAGGAGCAGCAGACATGCACTGAGACACTTGGTAGTGAGTACAGAGGTTTTGATAGAAAAATTAGCCCAAATCCTCCACATAAACATTCGTATATAAACTGTTCACCGAAGATGTTTTTTTAAGTACATTAAAGTCTATTAACACACAAAAAAAAGAAAAAGTGATTAACATTTGTACACCTCTTCACATGTGATATCATAATATTTTCTACTTTAAATGAAGTAGATTTTCAACTGTGTGTAATAGTTTCAATGGTTTTCAGTACAAGCTTTTGTCAATAATAACTGAATAAGACACTGCTCATGACATTACATTGTTTTAATAACATCCATATTAGAGCATCAGCAAAATTCTACAGTTAACCAAACACCAATCGTCACAAAATACCATTTGTAATACAAATGGATATAATGTTGTATATTTCATCTAACTGTACAAATCAAAAACCTGGTATATGAAGAGTCAGCATCTTCACTTTAAACATGTATGCTCCATGACAGTATAATGTGAATGTACTGATATTATTCTCCTTCTCCTGAAAGTCTACTGTCTTTGATTTCACATGTAATCTTTGGATAGTGGATGAATACGCCCTCCTGCCACCTCCTACATGTGCTGCATCCCGTCTTATAGACATCTGTGTCATAAGTCAGTGTGTTGTTAGTTTTTTTTCAGTTGCTTTGGTACATTCCTCAAACCATCCTCAACATTTGCAAAACATTGAATGCATTTCTCAAAATAATTCATACAAATATCAAAACACCATGGACTACCGGCAAAAGCCAGTCTCTTGCTCAAAAGTTTTATTTAATCTATCAAAAGTAAATGTCTGGTGTCAGCGCCATCAGAATTACAAGTCCTTGTGTCATTGTATATGAATAAGACAGTCAAATTGCTTAGTCATGTTTTCAACATAATGGTGTATTCTGGATGGGTGCTCTAATATAAACTATGGCTAAAGTTTTGATGACAATTATTGTACATTTGTAAGTTATGCCTTTAGTGTATGTAGGACATTGATTGTAAGACAGGAAAAGATTCACAGTTATGCTTTTAGTGTGTATACTGTAATTTGTTGACAGACCAAAATAAACTAAAAACAAAATTAAAGTAGAAATGCGACCATAAGACAGTTTCCTTAGGGAAAACAGTACATGTAGTGATGTAGTAATTACAGTGCAGTCTTCCTATACCTGTTGATGTTCCTGTCTGTTTGGCCACAAATTCTCATCCACATCACAATGAATATCTTCTCTTTGTTAGAGAAAGTCAAGATTCACCTGGGATCAGTTTACCAATTCAGGACAGATTTAGAAAAAAAAAGTTCAATAGAAATGTATAGAAATATGCCTGATGTATTATGACAATTTGCTCAATGATTTTGCATGGAAAGACTATGCAATGAACTAATGCCTAAATGTTGTGGGGGTAAGCCTATTCAACAGAGACCATTATAAAACATCTTTATCAACATGACATAAGTAATTGATAATATACGAAACCACTGAGAATTGTACATAATCATTTGCATGGATGCATCAAATCATTTGCAACTTGTTCAAATAAATGAGAACCTACTTTTTCAAAGTGCACAAGTGACAGAGTGATGTGAAGATTGAACAAGGTGTTGTGAAGATTTAAATTCTGATCTGAGAAATGTACCAAAAACACTGAGGAAAAAACTGTAATTTACCTCATGTTTTACTTATTTTGTTTGACTTATTGTTTTGTGACAATCGTAGTCATCATCGTATCATGTGATAGATCTAAAAGTCCTAATTATCCTAAAAGTATTTCCTGCACATAGAACCATGGCTAAGTTTGATCCAACCTGAAACCGAAAATCCATTTTTACCCACTCTGTAGCTGTGAGGTTTGCACCTGTAAATCCAGTTCAGATCAAAATGGAAAAGTCAAGAGGTAGGTGTGAAAGTGTCGTAGAACGTCAAATGCTGAATGTGCACTCACTGCAGGGTGGTTGGCAAAGTGTCTCTACAGCTCACCAACATGTACAGTATATGCACAGAAATAATGAATGAAAAACAGCTGGAATGATAAGTTACACCACTGCACTGAAATGACTTAAAATGTGTCAACTGATTTAATATTTCCCATGTTCTGTATGTATGTGTGTGAAACTTTTAGAGGACAAATAATGTTCTTATACATTGTATTTTAAAGATATCATTCTGTCTTTCATAACAAATAAATTATGTTGGTTTGATTCAGTTTATTTGTTATAGACATTATAATGTAAAAAATTATAATGATTGACTGTGCAGGTTTAAAACACCAGCCGTGAACTACAGCTTCTCAGGTTGGAGTCCATCATCCTCTGTTTTTCTCCTATCAAATAAAGGCATAAAAAGCTACCAGCAGGAAATATGCTTGATAATTTATCCACTTTGGAAACTCTGGTCAGGCTCGATGTTCTCAGTGGGTGATGTTTTCAGAAGTTTTTTTATGAAGTGATGGTTGCAACTGCACTTCCTGTAGTCAAGTATGCATTTGATGAAGTTATACATCTGTTTCACAATAAACGTCACTATGTATGTTTTGTTTAAAAACAACATGAAGCTGCAAATAAAACATACCGAATTGAACTTTATGCAGTCGTTCAAATTAGCACCACATTGACCTGCTGCATAAAATATTGTTTGCACATGAATTAATTAATGCATTTCAGTAGTGTTTCTGTTAGCATTTAAGTGCACGGCTGTTGCTTGCAGCCATTACATCTTTGCAGAAGAAATGTAAAAAATCGTAAATTTAGGAAGTGAAAACGTAGCTGCCTGGTAAACAGTATGCGCTGTTTTGACTGAACAGGAGAAAACTAGAGCTACACAGAGCCCAAACCGGTTTCCGGACAATCCCGAACACCTACGAAGACAGCCTCCCCTCTTCTTCCCTTGCTCCCTCCCTCCTCCCCCTTCACGCCTAATGTTGCTGTACCTCCAACCCTCCCCCCGTATCAGAGGAGTAGAAACAACAAGCCGCCATTTTGTTTGTGCGGACAGACCGTCAGAAACAGGAGGAGATAACCGAGAGAAGGAGCGACTCCGGCAACCGAAGGCAGCCGCTCCGGGAAGCGCCGGGAGAAAAAGTGGCGAAAGCCTGTCCGTGTTATCAAGAGAGAGAGAGAGAGAGAGCATCACCAAAAGATAAGACGCCTGCGGAAGAAAAAACCGAGAGGGTGATATAAATATATATATATATTTATATAAATATATATAAATATATGAATGCATGAGAAGGAAATACTCCGAAAAATCCAAGGAAGGGGGTGTTTTGCGGAGCGGAGAGGAGAGGCGGAAGAGGGCTATATATTATTCTAAGGAGGAAAAACCTGCGAAAAGGGGATAACATCAACATGAAAGATCATTATGTGTCCGTCGCGGAGGAAGGAAAGAGTCCGCATAGACAATTATATAAATAAATTGCTGCCGGGCAGAAGGGAGAGGTGGAAAGAAAGACGGGTTTAAAGAGAAGGGGAAAATTGTCAGGATCGACACGAAGGGGGGCATTCTCCATCACAAAGAGTCAATGAGAGGATTTTTTCAGCCCAAAATATTTTAAGGGAGGTGTCAACATTATTGTGCCGATCTGAAGCTTTCCGCTTCCGAAATAGCCATAATTTCTTAGCGATCCGCCGTCATCTTTTATCACGTTTATTGCCTGTCTGCTGTCCGCCGCTGCTTCGCTCCTGCTTCGGGGATAAGATCTCTTTTTTTTCTCGCTTGCACGGCCAAGACGTCTTTTAAGCAGTGACTGATATACATTTCAAGGGATGAGAGTGATTGTTTTTATTTTTTCGTTTTTTCCCTGAGATTTCAAGTGTTGAAACCAAGCGAGGAACCGGAGGAGGAACCGCTTCTGGAACACGAGATAGTAAATCCTACAAATTGTCCTCTACAAAATAAAACTAATTGGATCAATCTGACTGCCCGCTGATTGGCAATTAACGCTATGATTGCCCTCCAGAACTATACTGTCCAAGAAATCAAATCTGCATCAAAATCGATTGCACAAGAGCAGTGATTTATGAAAACATCTTCAATTTTCCACCTTTGCAAGCCCACTGTCTGCAATATATGTACTCGTGCAAACGATTTCAACAACCAAATGTGCAATATGAGTGCGTTGTTTCTGACCCAGTGCCTTGCATGGCCACACACTAAGTGCACAATCTAGTCTGCATGCACATGCAAAAGAAAACTCACGCATGGAAATATGCATTCGCAATAGATTTTCTATAAGCTAAGTGTTGGACGCCAGTCTTTTCATCCTTCTGCAGAACTGTCATACTATTTATTCGGTTACTGTTAAAGCAATGCAAGTAGTTTTTTCTCCAGTCCTGCACTTGAGAGTACCACTTACGCTTTAACTGTGTTCGCAAACCACTGTTGGGCTCCTCCACACACCGGTGGACTGTCTTTTTAGTTTGTAAAGGAATCTGGTAGTAACAGCAATGAGATGTCCGATGAGCTGGGAAAAATGGTAAATGCAACAGAGCATCTCTTAACTGTTGCATGAGAAAACCAAAAGTTAACAGAGGAAAACTTCTGCTTTATGTTTTTGGACCACAATTGTCATTTTCGCTGCCTGGACGGACTCTTCACTGGAGCGTTTCAGACCTGAAATACAGGATTCTCCGCCGACTATGGCGGACAAGACTGAACGCACCACGGAGGACGGATCTTGGGACAATTTTTGTGTCGCAGAAGAGGCTACATGAGGTTGACAGAGGGCCGCACGCTTGCCTTTTCGCCGACTCCACCTTCCCACCTCCTCCTGTTCAAATCTGTGAAGAAACAAAATCTCCGACAGGGGAGGGGGGCTGATATCTGCAGAGAGGAATAAACCTAGAGGGCTGTGGGGGAGAGAGTCCAACATTGCTGTCTTCTCCCCTACCGTCCCCCAAGCGGTGGGGGAACGATCAGAAGCATTTCTTAAAGGGATAAGGAGACGCAAATAAGGGAAATAAATTTGCCCTCCGTGGATCTACAGTATTTTTTTAATTCGTGAAAAATATGGCCGATAATGTCCTGGAGTCCGGCCCGCCTTCAGCCAAGAGGCCCAAGCTGTCTTCTCCAGCTCTCTCGGTGTCTGCCAGTGATGGGAATGGTAAATATACTGCATGTATTACTTACTTGATGATAAAACATCAACTTGCATCGAGTGTTAGTGTACTTTAATACCGACCAGAATCAAAGAGTCCCTGCACAGTTGCACTGCAACTTAACAACTTACTGACACAGTTTCTCCATAAGTAATGCTTTCTAAATGAATATGCCTGTAACATAGTTTAAATGGGTTAGGTAGCGTGACAGTATGAATCGCCAAAAACAAAATATGATGTAGCTGGTGCTGACGGCGGGGCTAACTTTGTAACAGTGATGTTTTGATGTGCTAGCCTTAAGAGGCTAACTAGCTACTAACTAAAAGATCCTCCTCCAAACAATGGAAGAGTCGGTCACCCCAGTTTTCGTCAAGTTGTTTACCTACTTCAAAAGTCAATTAGTTGGAAGGGCGAAGTCACATATAAACATTAGAAAACAGACTTGACGAATTCTCCGCAAAATACAGTTAATAAATGGCTCTAAACCCGCTTTGAAATAATGTAACGGTAACCGAGCGAGCTAGCTAACTAGCTAGACTGATAACCCTCCAACACCGGCTCAGCTGAGCTCGGTAGCTGACTAGCAGAGAAATAGTCATGATTAGTTAAACAAGATAAACTTTTCACAGCATGTTATAACCTTTTTCATAGCAGTAAGAGTACATGTGGTCGTATATTTGGTAAATGGGATGTGTTGTTAGCAGTGAGGATGCTCTCAGTTTTAAAAGAACCATTGTGTATCAGTTAGCTATTGTTCGACACATCATTAAAGTTGCGCAGAGCGGTGTTGTCCAGCTGAAGATGTAGCTGTGTGCCAGATTTAACAGTGTAATCGCGTCGTAAATGAAAGGGCAAAACCGCTGTCTCTAAAATGCCTTCTTTCACGTCTTTTGTTCAAAGGACTTTAGTTTCTCAATTGTACTATCGACGAAGCCCATTCTAGTTCCCCTCCATTGTCTGGCTTTGCACCGTAACACTGCGCTGCACTTTTAGCAGTATACTTGTCCAAACGACCCAACACTTACCCGAAAAAGACCACTTGAATTCCTTTACCTTTATTGTGAATTAAAGCATCAATACGTTTCATACGTATAGATGGAGCAAGGAGCTGATAAGTCTTCTGTTGTACCTAGACTTAGAATCGCAGTGATTTTCAGTTATTTTATGTAGTATTAAATGGCATGTCTTTAAAAACTCAGTGTTTATTATTGGAACCATAACCATGCCATTGTAAGCCTTATATAAAAACACATTATAATTACAGTATGTTTTGGTGGGACCTTTAGCATCTCCCAACTTGTTTGTGACAAATGAGATAAGTAACAGGCATATTATGCTAGGCTAGGGGTGGACTTGAGATTTATTTATTTGTTTATTTATTTATGTATTTATTTTTACTTTTAACTTGACATTTTGTAGTGGTTTTACACCTGATACCTTTTACCTGCTTCATACTCTTGGACTGCACTACTCTAGATCCAATGCAAACATCTACTACACCTAGGTACTGTAGTGTTTACCCCTCTGCGGCTTCTCACCCTGACCCTACTGCGTTCGCTCTCCATGTTTGGCATCCCATCAAACCACAAACTGATGCCCAGGAGAGAAGTCCAGTCTGTGAGAAGCTGCTTGTTGGTTTACTTGCTGTCTAGATGTCAGCTTCAGACTTGCAGTTAAAACTCAGATTTATGATTATGGTAAACATGGTAGTCTTTAAGAATTGTGGTTCCATGTGCTTATTAACTTTGTGGAACGAATTAGTAATTTTTCTTTTCTTATGGTTTGATTCTTTCTTTATGTCTAGATTTTGGTTCTCTCTTTGACCTGGAGCATGACCTCCCAGATGAGCTCATCAGTTCCTCTGACCTGGGGCTGACAAATGGAGGGGATGCCAGCCAGCTCCACACCAGTCTTGGAGGGCTTGGAGGAGGGATTGGCATCGGAGGAGGCCAGGATGCAGCTTCAAAACACAAACAGCTGTCTGAACTTTTGCGTGCTGGGGCACCAGCACAGCAGGGGGGGCCCCCTCCCAACAACACAGGACCAGGGGCTGCCATGGGGATGATGGGGGGTGTCAATGTTTCCTCCAGTGGACCTCAAGGAATGCCCCCTCAGGCCCAGCAGCAACAGCCTGGATTAATGCAGCAGGTTGGGATGGTTGGAGGGGTGGCAGCACTCAATCGGGCAGCTGCCATGATGGGTGCCCAGAAGGGCAATGCTGGACAGCAGCAGCAAGGACTAATGGGGGGGCAGGTTATGAATGGCTCACCAAGAATGGGTTACCCTGGCAGTACAGCCATGGGTAACAATAGTAACCTGTTGGCGGAAACCCTACAACAGCAACCAGGAGGTCAACAAATGGGCCCTGGGGGCCAGGCAGGGATGAGACCACAGCAACCTGGGGCACTGAACAAGGTAAGTGTACACAGTAGCAGGGCCAAAAAATATGCACCTATATAAAAACAGTTTTATAGGGAATGATTAATTGTGATGGCCAATATGTTTTATGCAATCATTTAATTATCATCAACCAACGCCCTATGTAATAATATTTAAAAAAAAAAAAAAAAAAAAGAAAAAAAAAAAGCTTCATTTAGTCCCGTCCCTTTTTTTTCTCTTTAAGATCTGCGTCCTGAATCCCAGTCATTAAAATGTTTGAACTCCAATCACTGAAATGGTATTTTCAGGTTTAAACCAGTGACTGTTATTAGATTTGGTTGATTAATTAATACTAATGCAACATTTTTTGAAGTTGTCAACTTTTGTAAATATTAATAAGAATAGCTCATATTAAGCTTATAAAAAGGAAACTTCAAATTTTGAGGACAAAGAATACCTCAACAGATGAATATCATTCCTGTGTAGTTAATAAATGTATCTTAGTTTGATGCTTATTGGTTCTGATTTATTGATCATTTGTTGCTCTACCTTGGATTATTCTCTTGTGAAAGTGAGAGGTGTTTCATTTCAGATATGCATGAATTGTTTTTTTTTTTCTTTTTAGGTCAAAATCCAGTAATGTCCCATCATAGAGGAAACTATAATTGATTGCCATTCCAACATTTATTTCAATCTAAAGTAGCTCCTTGTTTTGGATAGTCCCTTATGGTCCAACTAAAGCAAAATTTTAATTAAAAGTAAAAATGTGGGTCATTTAGCAACACTAATCTGTCAAATTGTCTGTAAAGTGTTCCGTCAGAGAGATTCGATTTGAACCTTCTCCAGACTATCATCACTGTCATGTCATCAAAGTGTACGCTCTACAGTGTCCTGCGCATAATTGTAGACGTGGAGAGAATCAGTAGTGCATCTATAGTGGTTGCTAATATGACATGAGTTCCAGAACAGGTGCAGGTATCAGTGTGGTTATGTTTTGGACTACTACCCCTGTTCACTCTGTGGGTGTTACGGTTAACCTCTTCACTACCACATGATGGTTATGATTTTTCTTCTAACAGTGTGAAGACAGTACTGTAAAAAAGTGTGTAGTTTGTGCAAACCTCTATGGTTTTGCATCTGCTGGGAGTCCTGAACTTTAACTAATCATACACATGAACACATTTTTATACAGATATCCTTGCAGTACATAAAAGAGAGAATAAAGCAAGCAGAGTATTTTTTCCATTTAATGCTAAGATGGCGTAAACAGTTTCATGAGTCTCCCTTGGTCACATGCCAGTGGTTAAAGTACTTCACATTACTGGTACCATCCTTATTAGATCTTTAATAAGGACTGTACCAATGTAATGTGCTGCTGCTGAAATATATAACAGTTTTGAAAAATGACAGTAACTAAAAATGACAGTGGGTTAGTGATAACTTTACTACCTCCTTTTAAGTCCTAAAAGGAGGTATTCACATCTTGGCTCTTAATGGTTTTGAGGCAAAGACGGTACCCTTTGTAATGTCCAGCCACAAGTAGAAGCCATTACAGGCTGTGTTGACTAGCAGTATTTGGAAAGATTTGGTGCTGTTTTACTATTACCACTCTCTTCTTGGACTGAACATTCAGAAAACTGTATTTGACTGCAGTTATTTCTATTATGCTGATAGTGACAATTGATTATTAAATTTTGGTTTGTTTCTGCTCCTTCTCCTTTTTGTTCTTATGCTCTCCTCATCACCTTCCTCTGCAGATGAATATGATGGCCAGTGCGGGCCCCTATGGTGGTCCGTATGGCCAGTCTGCTGGCCCAGGGTTGCCTGGAGCAGGGCTGGGCCCACAGCTCCAGAATAAGGCAGGTCTGCAGAACAATATGGCCAACCAGTTTAACATGGACAAGAAAACAGTACCGGGCCAAAGCATGCCAGGAATGGTAGGTTTTTCTTGATACTTGTCAGTTTACTTTACAAGGGGACCTGATTTTAAGCCTTTCCAGAAGTATCTATTAACCTGATGATGTTTGATAACTTTATTTACACTGAACAAAAATATAACTTTGCTTCCACTTCCACATTGACTTGGGTCTTCTCTTTTCCGAATCGTTTAAATATACACTGTGCTAAATTGTTTTGCTTCTCGCTTGAAATATTGCATTTAACTGTTGGTGTTGTAGATTTTGCTCAAGCGACATAAGAACAAAGGTGTCTGTACACCTGCATGACTATTGTTGCATCATCTTAGTACTCAGAAAAAAATATAATAAAAAAAAAATTGCTACCAGTCATTGTTGCTGGAATTGGTGTTAGACCTCGGCATACACATCCATGTGCACATACGAATCATAGATAATTCAAGGGTAATTTTTAATAGTTTCATCAATTCCTACTGGAAGGATCATGCTATATGATAATAACAATAGTTGCCATGTATGGATGCAAGAAACAATGAAATTGGTTTCTTCACCAACAGAAGCCTCTGCAGATATAAACTGGGTGCAGTCCCAATCACACTTAATACTGCATTGACAGCTCTTTTCAGGCTCTCAAATGTTATGACCTTATGTTCCTTGACAGTGGTCTCATGGGAGATGTAGTTTAGGCTGAGCCCTTGCAAGAAAATCCCTGATTTGCTTGCCTTTCATGGGATTTCAATGATGAATGAGCTCAAACCATAATTACCATTACCTAACCTGTCTCAAAGAAATGAGTCCTGTTTGAAGTGAGGCTTAACATCATCCAAATTTACCTGAACTTCTTGTCAGATTGGAGTGAGCTGCTGTAGGCTATTAACTCTTGTTTAATTCGGTAAGCTGTGTGCCAATACATGGTGGACCACTTATGACATAGATGGCACAACACTGTCTAAAGATGATGCATTGAATTGACTTGTTGGCTGCTGAGCTGTTGGTGGTCATTTTGAGGAAATCCACAATCTACGATGGATGTGCTCCTGTAAATGAAACTTGTACACTGACAAGGTGTAGCTAAACCACCATCTCTACCGTATCATCTTTCTATCTAAGGCCTCCCAGCAGCAGCCTGCAGCAGTGGGTGGTGTACCAGTCGGAGCAGCAGCAGGAGTTGGAGGGGCCCAGGTTGGGCTTGGTGCCGTAGGGACAGGTCCTGGCACAGCGCCCCCTACAGCAGACCCCGAGAAGCGGAAGCTGATTCAACAGCAGCTGGTGCTTTTGCTCCATGCACACAAGTGCCAGCGAAGGGAGCAAGCCAACGGGGAAGTGCGGCAGTGTAACCTGCCCCACTGCCGCACCATGAAGAACGTGCTCAACCACATGACTCATTGCCAGGCTGGCAAGTCCTGCCAGGGTAAGTCTGTTTGAATTATGGTGATTGCTACTTTGGTGGTGTGTGGTTTATATCATAAACACTAGGCAGTGTTTAACATTGTCATGTATTTGCAGCAGTTAAATTTTTTTCTTGCTCTTGTATGTTGTTTATGTCCCCTTTTGGTTCATCTCCCAGTTTTTCATTGTATCACAGTGAGTTATTCTCATTGCAGCTGGCTCTTTTTCTATAAGTTTCCTTACTCTGCATGTCCATTTGGATTTAGTTTTATGGTTTTGGTTGATTTATACAATAACTCTTCATCAGTGGCTTCTCTCTCTTCCTTTAGACTCTGATGTTTTCCTTTTTCTGTATCATTTTCTTGTGCCACTGCTGTTTCCTTCTCCTTCCCAATATCACTTTTCAATTGCTCTTGTCTTCATCCTTCTCTTTTTGTACTTTCACTTTTGACTTTTCTCATTGTTTTTCCCTCTTTTCTCTTTTCCACCAGTGGCTCACTGTGCCTCATCCAGACAGATCATCTCTCATTGGAAGAATTGCACACGACACGACTGTCCTGTATGTCTGCCACTGAAGAATGCTGGGGACAAGAGGAACCAGCAGTGTGAGTGTTTGCCATTTACAAATGTGGATGTTGTAGTGTTTGTATATATGTATACAAGCAGTGTACATGATCAAAAAGGGGTTCTTCTCTTCAATTATTTCACAGTATCAACTAAAATAGTGAAAAACAAGTGGTGCCAGCCACAACAAATCCTGCCCCCTCCCAAACATTTGACCTGATTTGCCCAATGTCTTATCATGGTGAAAACACATTTTAGGTCACAGTAACTTTGATCTTTGAACTACATTCACCAAAATTTAACCGAATCTATTCTGGACCACCTTGCACTTTTCCTGAAAATGTCATGAAAATTGGTCCAGTAATTTTTGTGTAAAATCGCTGACAGTCAAACAAATGAACAGACAAACTGACTCAAAAACAATCCCCCTCTCCCCTACAGGCAGCGGTGTAATTAAGCAACTTTAAATCCAGTGATGATCAACTTTTCTTGCCCATTCTCTAACCCCTCTTCTCCCCATGGTCTTATGTACATAGCTCTTGTCAGCAGTGCAGGAGTGGGTTTGGTGAACTCCTTAGGGCCCGGCGTCCCAGGTGGACAGACCAATTCTCCAAACCTGAATCCCCCCAGCCAGATTGACCCCAGCTCCATAGAGAGGGCCTACGCTGCCCTTGGCCTCACTTACCAAGGCAACCAGATGCCACAACAGCCACCTCAGGCCAATATGCCAAACCAGGGGCTACAGGGGCAGCCTGGAATGAGGACTCTCACCATGGGTGAGTTGATGATGAAACTGCAAAAATGTAAAATAAAATGAGCTGGTGAGTAATGCTTTGTCAGAAATGTCTACTTTTTTAAGTTAAGTGCAACAGTTTTATATAAAAAATGTCTAGACCTCTGTTATATTCATTAGTTTACTTGTTTCTGATGCCACATTTCCACTACATGGAACTGGCTTGGCTTGGCTTGAGTTGATTTGGGTACCAGGGACTATTACTGTAGACCATTTTCCATTACAAGATACAACCCACTTGATAGCACCTGGATGCCATAATGATGTGGTGCATTACTTCTGTGTCATCTACTTAGAGTTGCTGATAAACTCACTCATTATGTGTTGCGTGTCACAGAGACAACTCTCTGACCAGTCAGTGGTCTGCAATGTTTATACATCTCCTATTAATATCGCTTTGAACCTTGGTAGGGGTGATGCCAAAAAACTAGTACAGAATAACAGATTCCAGGTCCTTTTTCATAATGGAAACACTAACTGGTCAAAACAAGCTGGTACCAAATAGTGGCAACATGGCATAAGTTTCCAATAATGTTTAAAGTCATAAAAATCTGTATTTTTTCAGTGTAATGGTTTGTTGATTTGGTTACTCATCAGTAGGACCATATCCCATTTACCTGGAAACATGGTGAACAGCAGATATGTCAGTCTAAATCAAACAAGTAAAACACTGTTCCAGATTAAGCAATACGGCAATATTGGAGCCATGCTGTATTTTTATTTTTGCATATGGTTTCATGACACAGTAATCCAGAGGAAAGTTCATTTTAAAAATGTCATTTTTTTAAACTATATATTTATTGGTCAAAGTTGTTGAAATTCTGTATTGTGTGTGTATAAGACTACTCTTTTTCTTCTAGGGGGAAACTCAATGGGAGTGAATGGTGGAGTTGGGGTGCAGCCTCCCAACCAGCAGTCTAACCTACTGCCGGACTCCATGTTGCACAATAACATGAATGCACAGAGGTAGGACTGTGGTTCACAGCTGTTCACTTTTCTTTGAATGTGGTCAAAATGAGTTTTGTCTTTCAAATGTCTTAGTCCTCACTTGCTCTCCTTTGTTTCCCCAGTTTAATGAATGATGGTGTGGGGACCCTGGGCTCTATGCCTACAGCTACTAATCCATCTGCTCCAGGTATGAGGAAGTCTTGGCATGAAGATATCACACAAGACCTCCGGAACCACCTTGTTCACAAGCTGTGAGTTTGCTGTGTCCTGCAAGTGCCCCCTAAAAATCTCACTAAATCACTGAATGTCAGCTGCGTGTCTCTGCACTCCATGGATGACCTTGCTGTTTTTATATGTCTGTGTGTGTGAGCAGTGTTCAGGCCATTTTTCCGACTCCAGACCCTGCTGCATTGAAGGATAGGCGGATGGAAAATCTGGTATCTTACGCTCGAAAAGTAGAGGGTGACATGTACGAGTCTGCCAATAGTCGGGTAAGAAATCATCATGTATGCAGCAATACAGGTGGTGGCAACCAAATGTTCATAGTTTAATCACGAAGACCAATCTGCTGCTGCTTTCACCAAGATCTAATGCAATGTTACCAAACTATGTTGTTTGTTTTCCATTTGATTGCCCATGTTGCATTTTAAAAGATCAATTTAATTTAAATGATCAAAAGATGAAAACATAGGTTTTTTTACCATGGTGTAAACAGAGTTTCTGTGAAAACAGTGATTACTCCACCATTGCTTTGATTCCATTCATCAAGACTACCCATGATGCAATGGTAGAGTACTTTTGACTATGTGATGCAGTGGATTTGTGTATAAGTAATATGCATTTATTTTCCACATTATAAAACTTCTTGGTGTAAGGAAAAACTCCCAAGAAAACCTCAAAACAGACTTGCTCAACCCCACAATGAAGTACATGGGTTTACATTTGGTGTGAAATTGCTTTATGTATATAAAATGTCAAGGATATATAAATGAAATATAATTTTATTTTCTGCACTTTCAAACAATGTCCATGTTTCCTCCTGCTAGGCGGAGTACTACCACCTGCTGGCAGAGAAGATCTATAAAATCCAAAAGGAGCTGGAGGAGAAGAGGAGGACACGGCTCCAGAAGCAGGGCATGATGCCTGGCCAACCTGGCATGGCCTCCTCAGGGATACCACAGGGGCCTCCCAGCATGGGACAGCCACCCATGGCCCCTGGGCAACCCCCAAGTAAGTAACAAACCTTTACCCCCCCTACATGTGCTAGGAACCAGTTAAATTAATATTTTCTGTAAATTATATTAAAGTGATAGTAAAAAAAAAAAAAAAAGTCAGGCAGAAAATCTTTAAGATTCCTGAAAGATATTAAGTCTGCAATCTGTGGGAACTAATTTTTTCATCAGATGGTCCTCATGCAGATCCGTCCATGGTCCGACCGACAGGGCCCAGTCAGATGGTCAACAGGATGCAGAACCCAGCTGGTAAGGTGTTTAACTGTGTAAACAACATTAGCACAAAGGCAGGCATACAGAAGTGTGTTGTGTGTAAATAGAAGATCATGGTAGATAATTGTTTTAAAGTGTAGGTTCAGTCTGAGTAATCTGCTTTCTGTATTGTGTACTGAAACTACCCTGTTCATTGAATACTAGGCTAAAGAACATCGATAAATGAACTAGGCCTGTCATTACTTGGACTATTACGTCCAAATTTCAACACACTGTGTGTTTTGAAGATAAAAAGCTCAGCATATTTGGGAAGCCTTTTTTTTACTCTTTGACATCTCTTAATCTCTCATTTTCCTCTTCCCCATCTTCAGGAATGAACCAATTTGGTCAAATGGGGATGCAGTCGATGGGTCAAAGGTCAACACCTCCTCTTCCTCATAATGCGCCAATGAACCAGGTTGGCTTTCCTACACTTACTGTCTCTCTTATAAATTAGTGTTAGACATAAGGCCATGAAAAATTCACAGACAAATGAGTAATTAATACTCATGAGCTTTCTGAAAAATTCTGTTTTCATGTCGCACCATTGTACACCTCTTAGCTGAAATAGAAATGCAGTACTTGCCTTCATATGTCTTATCTGTATACTTGTTTTACAGATGGGTATGGCAGGAACAAGAATGGGTCAGCCCAACGCCACACAGTTACAGAACCAGTATCTCCCTCCAGGCCAGTTCCCAGGGTCCAGTCCTCCTCTTGGTTCTGGTCCTGTTGGAGTGAACCAGACAGGGACACAAAGTTCTGTACCATCGGTAAGGATTAAGTTAAACAGTAGTAGTTTCTTGTCTTCAGGCTTTTGGTAAATACAATCTCAGCTACTTTGATAGATGCTTCATTAGCATTGATGTTTTAAATAAGGCTGCACAATATTGGTAAAATTTGCGACATGTAGTTATAGGTGTACAGCATTGTGATAACGATAATATTGCATTATTTCCTGTTCACTTAAACCAATTTCATCTACGAAGAAAAATGTTCCTCAGTAATATTAAAGTGAGTCAATTATTTAGAATTTAAGACAAAATACTGTTCTATTATAATTAATTACACAAGTCTGTCCAAGAACATGGTGATGCTGCAACTCTCGCCCTTCAGACACAAACATCAAATTTTTGTCATTTTGTCAATTTGTCATTTTATTCACATATAGCAATGTGTAAATGACATGGATGCATTTCATAGGAGTTCCAACATTTACCTCACACCTTTAATAAAGCAATATTCAATTCTTTACCTGGTTTAGTAAATACTGCATAAAAAAATCTGATCTTTAAATATAAGTGCTCAAACCTTGCCCAAAGTTGTGCTGTGAAAATATTCCCATCTTTTCAGCATTAATAATTAAACTTGCATTCAGCAGCAGCAGTGGTATTACTTCATTATTTGTGCCAGAAAAAACTTGTATGTTGAAGTGATGGAGAAAACCACTCTGGTACTCCATCGTGTGTGAAACAGAAAGTTAATGGGGGGAAACAAGAAAATAAATTATTGCATATCTTTGTGATATGAATATTGCACACTGTTATCATGATAACAATATTTTTTTGATATATTGTCAGTGTTTCCTCAAGGATTTTTTTTCTGCAGTAGGGGCAGGCGCGCCGGGGAGTCGTGGTGGCGTAAACAAATTACACTTCACTGCAGATTTTATTTCTACAACTGATTTATTAAATTTTTAACAACCAAATGGCATAATGAAAACAAACAAAATTATTCAAACAAAATTATTATTATTATTTTTATTTTTATAAAAAAAAATATTATTATTAATACAAATATAAATAAATATCTCGGTGGTAAAGTTTGCACCCAGCCTGAGACCACCAGATCTTTCTAGGGTTTTCGTAGAAAAGTTCGAAGGCTCTTTGGTCAAATTCTGCCAGGCCTGGCCCATTGATACTGAGCAGCATCCAGAACATTCTTATAGGCACAGAGTAACATTGAATTAATTTTATTTAAAAGAAATATTGGCATGTAGCTATATTATGCAAAGTGATAATGGAAAAAGTTCAACACTCACCATTGTCTGTATGGTGAATGAAATCTGCTGTTTTTTTTTCTCCACCCATTTAGGTTCCCAAGCCTGTGTTTGACCTTTCACCTCTTCTTCCATCACTCCTCCCTGACTAACGTTACTTGTCTTATATGATTACACAAAACATTAACGTTAGCTAATTTACACTCGCATTTAATTACAAATATGAACATAACTACCGTAATGATAATCTATGACTTAGTAAAAGGTTAATGATACCTGTCTAGGGTCATCATCATCAATGTTTTTCTCTTTTTTGAGAAATACTTCCATGAACTCATCTGGAGTCAGCATTAGCTTGTGTAGTTATTAGCTTAATGCTATATTATAAATTAGCTTAGTTGGCAGTGTGCACAATTCAGGTAAGCTGTTATGTTGCGTAACATTAGCTGGCTGTCAATATTTGGCGCATATATATATTTAATTTTTAAAAATGATGACTTACCTCAAACTACTGTAATAAGTCTACCTTTTCGTTGCCCGAATCTCAAAGATACACTCCTCCTCCGACTGTCTGATCAGCTGATCCATCACTTCCAAGATGCCCTCTTGCAACGAGTATATGTTTCAAGATATTTATCTGTAGTTTGGGCACTGATTCAACCACGCCCCCTAATTTGACCAGGGCCTGGTTTTGGCAAGTTCCAAGTTAAAAATTAATATTGTTCTTCCGAATAATTTCAGCTAATGAATACATTTCATAGCTCACTAGTGAATATTTGTTAAAGAGCTTTATTTGAAAGGTGTGGATGTGCTTATTTTAAATATACTACAGTAAAAATACTCAGGAAAAACCCTTATTTCTATAATGCACTGTTTTTATCATCACTCTTTTTCTGGTTAGACACAGCAGTATGTAAACTCCAGTATGTACACGGTCTCCGGTTTTTATTCATCCAATTATGAGTATGCGAATGCATGCATGGCTGTAGAAACAGCAGATGCTGAAGCACATCTGTCTGTAATGGTTTATATCTGATCACATGACAGGGCTCTAGACTAACTTTTTGCACTACTTGCACTTGTGCACCTAACTTTTTTTTCTTAGGTGCACCAGCACAAAAGTTAGGTGCATGTGCGACCAAATTGGTCACAGTCTAGACCCCTGCATGTACACAATGACTTGTCACAATATCTGTCTAAGCTAGTTTGTTTGGAATGAAAAACATTGATTCTGACTTTATGGCTGAATGCTTCTTTTTATATTTTCCATTTGATTGACGGCTCCAAACTTAATTCAAGAAGTATTAAGATTACAGTTACAAATGGCTAAATTATTCAGTCTGTCTCTCCTAAAAATGCAGTAATAATGATGCTTCTCGAACAGTAATCTTAAGTGCTTTGACATCAAAAGACCTAAACAAGGGCCAGGTGTTGGGTATTGTCTTTAAGTTTTGCATGATGGAAAAACAAAAAAGCTGAGTATATATATTCCTGATGTTTTGTCTGTTTCTTGGTGCTTTGAAACCTTTTTATAAAGTATTTTCTGTTATAGTTAAAAAGAAGTGATATCTAAAACTGTCCTTTTGTCCTGTCTATAGCAGAACCAAATGTCCACGCCGCCTTCCCTCCCAGCCAGCAGTCCTGCATCACAGTCCACCCCCTCTGCTCCGGCCTCTGGAGCTCCTGGAGGTTCCCTTGGGTCTGGTGGTGTCACTAATGCTGGGCCTCTTCCCAACCTTCCTCCATCATCCACCTCCTCCCAGTCCAACTCATACCCTCACTGTCCACCCATTCGAACCAACTCCCCCTCACCAGCACGCAGCTTAACACCTCAACCCCATCAAACACCCCCAACATTACCTCGTTCCCAGACCCCTCAACCCAAGACACCCAGCACGCCCCAGCTCCCTGCTCCACAGCCTCAACAACAGCAGCAACAACAACAACAACAACAGCAGCAACAACAACAACAACAACAGCAGCAGCAGCAGCAACAGCCAGCTTCACAACAACAAACGGGGCAAGGGGTGAAGTCTGAGAAAGCCAGTCATCTTCCACAGCAGCCGCTTGGGAACATGACCTCCTCGGGTCCCCAGTCTGGTCAGGCTTCTTCAGTGCCTACCCAGAATGCTCATGTGCCATTACAGCCACCCAAGACCCCAGTGAGTTGCTCCTCCTGCTTTCATAAAAAGAACTAGTTATTTTTTTCCCTATGTAATGGAAAGTACTATAATGCTCAGAGATAAAATCAGAAATGTTGCCCTTCCAGTATCTTAAAATGTGTCACATCTTTTATAAAGTTGCATTGCATACAGTTTGGCTTTTAAATGTGTTTTTGGAAGAAGTATACATTGATTACAGGGCTCTAGACTAACTTTTTAACCAGCACAAAAGTTACGTGCACCCACATTTTTCAACTGCATTGCATTTAACACCACAGTTTTCCATGTTCCCTTTTTTCTTTTTTTTTGTCATTGTCCATATAGACAATATTGATTTGTAAATGATGAATTAACAAATTTGATAACATAAATTTCATTCTTTGGAGCACAGCTCTACAAGAAAGATTAGAACTTACTAAAAAGTGCTATTGCTTAAAGTGCTTCACTTAGCTGAAATTTCAACTTAAAACTTCTCAAAATATATTTTAAAGAACAAAAAGAAATTCTAAATTAAAAGTGCTTAAAGCTCCAAACTGAACATCTCAATGTCTGACAAGCCGAACAGCTCCATGTCTTATGGAGTGTCCTCCATTACAATCACATGCCCCTCAGATGTACTTACGTCATTCAGTATGAGTGTGCGTGATGCGCGTGTCTGTGCTGCAAATGACAGCTGCACGGTGAGGACAGCTGTCAGCATATACCTGATGCAACTCTATGTGTTGACAACTAATTAGAACGTTATTAGACTGTATTCACAGTTGGTCACCGCTCTGCTGCCCAGAAAGTCCAGACATGTTTTCGGTTTAACTACAACATCAAACGGATAATCAGTGATTAGCTGATGCAAGTGTATGTATTGGCATCTAATTAGAATGTTATTAGAAAGTACTCTCGGCTTTCGTGCACGACTATGTACAACCCAAACCACGCCCATCTGTATGAACTAGCATGCAAGTAGTGAGTCTCGTCTCTTGTTGATCACCTGGAAACTTGTAGAGTTGTGGAAATCTTTTTCCCAAGGGCTTGTTGCACTGGTGTGTGGTTTTTTTAGTCACACTTTTGAGAAATTAGACATCAATTGTGACCAAATTGGTTGCACTCTGGAGTCCTGATTAAACTTTAACAAAAAAACCCAAAAAAACTATGCAAACTGTGCAACTTGGACACAATTTAAAAGAACACATGTAGATACTGTTGCTATGCATTTTTCCTTAAAAAAATGTTACCACAAGCATTGAAATTGTTTAATCTAGTATGCGCAAGTGTAGCTGACAAATTTCTCTGTCTCAAACAACTTCAAATGTTAAAAAATATGTATAAATTAATTAGTTTGTACTTGATTACCAATACAGTATCTACACTCACTGGTCACTTCATTAGGTACATCTGTTCAGCGTGAAACTGCAAATGTCTAACTAGTCAATCACATGGCAGCAACTCGGAGTATATAGGCATGTAGACATAATTAATATGATGTAAGGAAATTCAAACCTAGCATCAGCACAGAGAAGAAAGGTTATCTATGTGGTCTCATATGATTGTTTAGACATGGGCTGGTCTTAGTATTTCACAAACTGCAGATTTACTGGGATGTTGATTCACAACAATGGCTAAGTTGATAGAGAATGGTCCAAAAAAGAGAAAACATCCTTTGAGTGGTAGTGTTCACGACACAATTCCTTGTTAATGCCCAGGTCTGAGGCCAGATAGAAACTGAAATCACATCTGGTTACAACTTAAGTATGCAAAAGACATCACTCAATATATTATGAAGCAGACAAGCTACAACAGCATATGTACTCAGTGCCCACTTCATTAGGTACACCTATTATTAGTACGTAGTACCTAATAAATTAGCTTTTGAGTATATAACTTGGACTTAAAAGTGATTATGGAATCAAATGAGCTTGTGAGTCAGTTTTTTGTGCTCCAAACTATCATCAAAATTCCTCTTTCTGTTAACTTCCTCTCAAACTTTATTTTTATTGCACTTTTCATACATGGTGCATGTAGCCCAAAGTACTTTACATCAAGAGAGAAAGGGTCACACTGCGGCATAATTTTTTAAGTAATAAAAAACAGTTTTCGTAACAGCCTTTATGTGTGGCTCAAAGCTAGGCTCATAGTCAAATAAAACACCCAGCTTTTTAACTTTTTCTGAGGGGACTACTGAGTACATTTAGAGCTTAGCTTTGAGCATCTCTCTCTGAGCCTCAGGACCAATGACTAAAACCTCAGTTTTGCCCTGGTTGAGCTGGAGGAAGTTTGCTGCCATCCAGGCCTTAATATATAAAATGCAATTAAAAAGCATGTCAATTGGACTATGGTCATCAGGAGACACGGCAATGTAAAGTTGGGTATCATCAGCATAGCTGTGAAAGTTAATGCTGTGCCGCCTGATGACTTGACCCAGAGGCAGCATATAAAGATTAAAAAGGGTTGGACCTAAAATTGACCCTTGGGGAACACCACAATCCACAGAACACCTCTGTGATGAGTGCCCTAATACTAACATAAAACTCCCTGTTGGTTAAAAACTATTCAAACCAGTTTAAAAACAGACCCAGAAAGACCAGTCTGTGTAAAAGAATGCGGTGGTCTACAGTGTCGAACGTCGAACCATAAGATCCAATAGGACAGAAAGTTTATTTTTGTCCATATTGGATCTAATATCATTTAACTTTTTCACAAGTGCCATCTCCATGCTGTGGTGAGCTCTAAAACCAGATTGATAAAATTGTAAGATATTGTTAAAAATAATACAATTATTTATTTGGTTAAAAGTGCTTGATTGAAGCCTGTTGAAAATAATGAATTAGAAGCCTGCTGCAGCTGGCAATAAAATATCATTTTAGAAATTGTAGCTATAAATGGATGGTCAGAAAAATTTCCACAAACTCCAAATGTGATTTGCAGTCATATTCTAATCCGAATGGTGAAAGATTGTGTTCATTATGGTGATGAAAATGTTTGAATTTAACTTGATGAAACTTGCATAAAGCCTGCAAAAAATCAATAGGTCCTTTAAAAAAATCCAAAACATTTTCGTGAAAAGAAATGATCATTTGTAGTTATTGTTTTTGTTGGTTTCATGATTTCAGTCGATCATTTTGTCTTTGCTTCAGGCATCTCCCAAGCCTTCTGTGACAGCAGACAGTCAGTTGTCTTCTCCAGCCTCGGTCAGCAGCAATACTGAATCCAAATCCCAGCTCGCTCCAGCAGATGACCCAGCCCCGGGTCAGGAAGATGTCAAAATGGAAGTGACAAAACAGGAAGAGGACGACGAAGGGGCTGAAACCCAAGAAGAGGGCAAGGGGAAGACAGGCAAGGGTCAGCCTGATATGAAGACAGAAGAGAAACCAGATGTAAGAATGTCTGAACTGGCCCACTGATGGTTTTAACTATGAGGCTGTCTTTTTATTTTTGTATTTACTTTCATCAGATTGGTCAGGAAGTCACTAAACTGACACTGAATCTCCCTTTCAGATAAAAAAAGAGAAGACATCAGGAGATGGGTGTAAAGGTGAGCCCATGGATACTGCGTCTTCCTCTGTGTTGTCATCAGAAACGGCAGATGAAGACAAGAAGCCAGAGGTGAAGAAGGAGCCTAAGGAGGAAGAGGAGGGGTCAGGGTCAACAGCCGCCAACAGCTCCCCCGCCAGCACTCAGAGCAAAAAGAAAAGTAAACTGCACTCTCACCTTTTTTATCTTCTCTTTTCGTTATCAATATTCTTGTTACTGGTTTCCTCCTCCATGTATTGTTTTTCTATCACACATGGTATCGGCCACGTACAACATTTCCATAGAGATACTATCATACCTGGATGTCATCGTGAAGCGCTGTCAAGCTAGCGTTGAGTTTAATTTTTTTTTTTTTGCCAGCTACCAAAGACAGAAATGGCCAACCACGGTGTAGTTTTGCGGACTGCCAATGGAGAAAACTCCACCAATCAGTGTCTACACTGTTTACACGTCACATTAAAATAACGCTTGGAACCTCAGTGGAATAGATACTACAAATCTGGGACCGGGTACCACGGGACCGGGTCTTTTTTCATAGTGGAAATTCACCAAAGCGAGTAAAATAGGGTGGAGCCCATACTAGTGGAAACATGGCTTTAATGAAGTCTCAAATTCCTTTTTTTCTTTTTCCTATTCATACTCTACCTTTTATTGTTCGCATTCTTCAATTGTCTTATCACTTAATTTTGCTCCAAACACCATCTTACTTCTTCCTTTATAATTTAACTTACTTTCTCCCCATCTTCGTCCTCAATTTCTTATTTATATCTCCTTTTGTACTTGTTCTTTTTAGTCTTTAAGCCAGAGGAGCTGCGTCAGTCTCTGATGCCCACTCTGGAGGCTCTGTACCGGCAGGACCCTGAGTCCCTGCCCTTCCGTCAGCCGGTGGACCCCCAGTTACTGGGAATACCCGTACGTATTCGAACTAGTAACAAAACTAACCTGGTAAGGGACTGCACTGGCTGCCATTTTGCTTCAACTTCTGTGAAATGTAGATTTTACTTTTGTTTGTTTGCTTTCCTTTTTCCATCTTTAATATTTTTGTTCTCTTTTGTCATAGTTGTCATATTTAATTAGTTTTTATGTATGCTTACAGTTACTTTAATCATTTAGTTTCCTCCCATTGCATGTCATAAGCTTATCAAAGAAACATAGTGTCAGTTTGTGCTTTATTGTCTGCTTGAATATATTATTTCACTTCTGAAAAATCAAAGCAATGACTCTAATGAACATAAATGATATGTTATTAACTCAAACATGACATGATACATGCCTCAGCATTAATCTGCCTATCTTCCATTACACACAAAACACAATAAAAAAAAAAAACTATTTTGGAAATGTGTAATCACTCAGTATAACACCACCAACAGTTCATGAGTCACTTGCTTTCATTTGTCACTTTTCTGTTATTTGATTTTTGCTAATGAAAATTCATTTTTAGGTTTTGATTTGATTTATAATTTGCATAGTGTCCATCCTAGTTTTTCATTACTAGCTTTCTAGTTCAGTTCCTCACCAGTAGTAGTGTGTTGGTGCTCAGGTGGGCAGTGTGTAGAGGTGGGACAATACATTAATGATTGAAAATATTTGGTGTTTTAGTATGTTATGTGCACCTCAATATCAAAGTATTTTTATGTCGGTTAACACTAATTGGTCATTCACCTCTCCCTCAAGAACCTAAAAAGTAAAGCCAAACAATATGGCAAAAACAATTCAATCCTCATATTTTGTCTGTTTTTGATCACGATCGCCATTCACTATGCTACGCACCTGATCACATTTTTAAGACCAGGTGAAAAATTGGATGAATTTATATTTTGCATTGTTGGATTTTGGTAGTTTCAAAATGCAAAACGAAGAAATGGGAATAAGACAAAAAAAATTGAAGAAGCAGTTTATGGAAAAGACCAATTAAACTGAAATAGGCTGTTTGTCCACTAATCAAAAGTTCCCCTTGGGGCCATTGTACCGAGTTGGTTCAAATTCAGGGTTGGAATTTTTATGCTATTTTGCAAAAACTGATCACATCCATGTTACACAACATCTAAAAAAACACACATTTAGTAAAAGTCCTGTCAATTTTCATTTTTTTATTTGCCTCCAGTTTTGAAATACATTTCCTCTCCCAAAATGTATTAGGACCAAAACATCACATTCCCTTCAGAATTAAGATAATTACATTAAACTATGACCCCCCCCCCATTCCCCCATATACAGGCCATGTTTGAAAAAATATGTAGGTGGTTTCCACAGTTAAATAAATTAAAATTAATATTGTAATTATTTTATCATGACTTTAACTTAATTGAAATATGTTGTAGATGTACATCTCTGGAAACCTCAGACTGGAGTATCTATTTATAAAAGGTTCAATGGGATTCAACTCATTTTGAGATATATAACAACTTATTGAATATTAAAGTTTACCTGGTCAGGCGCAAAATAGAAAACTAAAAATGCATTCAGCATGTTCTAAAGCTGGCATGGGCAAACTATTCCACGAAGGGCTGGTGTGGCTGCAGGTTTTTGTTCCAACCAAGAGTACACAGTTTAACCCTTGTGCGGTCCTTCGTAAAAGGCACACTGGCTGTGTCGTACAATCGGGTCTTAAAAACCCAGATTCCAAAGTTCAGTTCCATAGACTCATCACCCCACCCCCTAAGGATATATTACTGTTTTCAGTAGTAAGCAATGGCATCCTACAGTACGTATAAAAAGGTACATTTGTGAACCACCGGGTGTCTTTGACCCGAAGGACCGCACAAGGGTTAACCAATCAACTCTCTGAAGACGGAGATCAGTTGATTAATTGAATCAAGTCTGGTGTGCTGCTGCTTGGTTGGAACAAAAACCTGCAGCCACACTGGCCCTTTAGGAATGGTTTGCCCATCCCTGTTCTAAAGACTACATTCACAAACAAAATTACACACATATTTGTTCAAGTATTGAGATGGAGTTCATGTCACCAGATACAGTATAGACACATGTACACCTATTTGTACCTGTATGTGCAGTCTCATGTACAGTGCTCTGCATGGGCTTTTCTGTAGCAGTTCTGTCACACATGGCGTCTTTTTTCAAAGATGCCATGTTGTAAACATTTGGCCTGATTTGCCCTATCTCTTATCATTATGAAAACACATTTTTGATGACTGTGACTTTGATCTTTGACCTACATTCACCAAAATGTATTTCCTGAAAATTTCATGGAAATTAGTTTTTAGTTAGTTTTTAGCATAAAGTTGCTGACAAACAAACAAAACAACAAAAGCACACCAAAGGCAATACCCCTCTCTCCTTTTGGGGAACAGGGTAAATATTTCAGTGTACTAGCCTGAGCAGCATCCCAAATTTTGGGGTAACTTAGATCCAAAATAGTGTAAAGTTGTCAATAGTTTGATCAGATATTACACAGCTCTATAAATAACTGCCATCCTCACCTTTGGTAATTTCACTCTGGAATTCCATCAGTGTCGCTGGTTTTCCACTGGGTAATCAAATTTATGATCACTGTGAAATCTACAAATAAGATAAGTCCCAGTCACTTTTTTCAGAATTATACAAGAAAGTTAAGACCACAGCCTTTAAAAGCCAAAATCTGCATAGGTATGCACACTGTCATGACCATCATGATGGCAAAGGCAAAAAAGCTTTCTCTCTTTGAACATGGGCTGATTGTTAAAGGTGTCATTCCATGGTTATTTTGTTAATATTGCTGTGTTCTCTGTGGTTATTGAATACATTATGTGTTGGTTCTATTTTAAAAAAAGGTCCAGATTGATTTGTTTCCAGCTGTTTTTGAACGGTAGAAAAATAACTTGAGATCGAACAACAGAGTTTACCGGTACTTCTGCATACATGTCCATGTTGCGGTGACCAGGCATCTCTGATTGGCTGAAAATGCGTGAAGGAACACTCCCCCCTCCCCTCTCGCTCTCCATATGTTTACCTTACGCGAGTAGCACCCAGTTAGGTTTCATGCCGTTACTTGTTCTGAAAACATGCAGGGAAAAAAAACGAGGCTTTATTTCCACAAAGAGCACATGAACCAGTTTGATCTGCCATTTTTTCCAGTTTGTTCAGTAGCTACTGTGGCGCAATCATCTCTTGTAGGTGCTAATGCTAATGCTACTTCAGATTCGTCACCCCACATGGGTGACGCTAAAGTCCATCTGACGTCAGATGGACCGGCTTTTTCTGGGTCCCTCGTTCCTCTTGTTGTTTTCTCTGAGCGCAGTATGCAGCCGGTGGAGGTGACAAACCACTGTCAAAGGCAGCATGTGTTGGTAACTCGGGGTGACCCATCAGATTCCAAAAGGAGCGTGGAAAAGTGGTTTTCAGCAGAATGATACCTTTAAGCTGCATAAGCAAGGCCTCTTGCAGCATGTCATCACTGATGAGGTTGGACGCAATTAGTAAAATTTTTATTTTGAGCACATAAAATCATCACATGACAAAGAACCATACAACACGGTCAAACCAAATCATAAATTTAGTGGGAAGAAGTATAACTTATAGAGTCCCACCCCCTTTTTACAAACCTAAACCTAAATTAATTTAATTTCCTTTGCTCTGCAGTAAGATGGTCTTTTAAAGGCTGTGGTCTTAAACTATTGATTGGCTGAACAGCCGATTTCAATTTGTTGCTTTTCAGAAATTACTTAAATTATTTTTCTCTCATTCCCATTTCTTCATTTTGCATTTTGAAACTGTAGAATCTTAAGATCCAATGGTCTGAAATGTGAATTCTTGCAATTTTTCAACTAGTTTTAAAATTTTGGACAGGAGTGTATATATCAATTAGAAGAGAACCCTGAAAGCTACAGAAATGGGGCATCTTATCTAACATGGTGAATGTGGTTTTCATACTCACTGTCATAACAGCTGTAACAGTACAGCTACACGAATACTGTTGCTTTTACTACAACTGAGCTTAAAAATGGGTAGAAAAAGTGGCACATAGCATGTACTTTGTTCTGCAACCAGGGGTTATATCTATTTTAATCAAGGTTAAAATGTCCAAAGCTTATCATTGATAGTTTTAATTCCCCGTCCGTCAGAAAAGTCAAGTAATTCTTCCTTCCATCAAAAAAGTGTAAAAACCACCTTGAACTGCTTCCTTCAAATGTCAGTTATTTACAACCAGCGGGGTATCTCAACACAATATTCAATTACTTTAAATTGGCTCTGCTGGTGGCTATGGTAATATCCATCACTTGTTTGTCCACGTGAGCAGTTCAACTTAGATGAGGGTCTGTTTCCGAACTCGTGTTGCCATGGCAACACTGAGACAGACCCTGCCCTTTGGAGCTCACACCGCCTCTTATATTTTTCCGGTGAATCGATAAAAAGGCTTTTTTTTTCCCCCTGACCCTTGTATCTGGTTCTTTTTTAAACATTATCCAGTTTGGGAAGAAGCGGAGGACATAAAAATGAAAACAATTTAGAGACTCAGTGGTCCCCTCTTGCATTTGCTCCACCTCACCACTGTTGGCTTCAACTCTGCCATCCTGCTGCTGGCTTTGTTAATGCCGACCACTAAGTTGCTTAAATTATTTATCTTCTACCTGCCTGTTCCTGTTGCTGCTGCTCTGTTCTCCTTGGTTTTGCACCCTAATCACCTCTGAGGTGTGAAAGCTCCACAGGCTTTCAGACCTCTGTAGAAAATCATTCCTTCAGCTGTCAAACATTAAAAAGGAATGATTGCTGAACTAGGGATGGATTAATGATTTCAGACCAGGTTTGACTTCAATAGGATGTGTAGAATGTAAAATTATGCTGGTATGATTTGTGAGTTATGATTTTTATTTTATCGTGAGCAACACAAGACCAGACAAACTTCAAGCAGTCCATTGGTCTTTGTTGCACATTTTGCACGGGGACTTTAAATGTAGGGTGCAAAGCAGAGAGCTGAAGGGCAGAAGTTGTCATGTCTTTCTGTTTGCACGCGAACCCTCTTCTCTGCAGCGCTCAACATTGTCCCCCTGCACCCTCTTCTCTCCCTACTCTGGTCCCGTTTGGTCAACTGCAACTCCTTCATCACATCATCATCTCCTGACTGCGACACTGACGGCGATCGTCTTCTATCTCTCGTCAACTCCACCCTCAAACCCCGGCGGTGCCATTTTTATCCCCAGGACTACTTTGACATAGTGAAGAACCCCATGGACTTGTCGACCATCAAGCGGAAGCTGGACACGGGACAGTACCAAGAGCCATGGCAGTATGTGGAGGACATTTGGCTGATGTTCAATAACGCCTGGTTGTACAACCGCAAAACATCACGCGTCTATAAGTACTGCTCCAAACTAGCTGAGGTGTTCGAATCGGAGATTGATCCCGTCATGCAGGGACTGGGATACTGTTGTGGGAGGAAGGTGAGGCATCTGTTTTTTGTATTTTTAGCCTTTTGTAGTCATGGCAGTGTAGAAAAATTTTTGTGTTGAATTATCCAGTTCCTGTGTTAATTCTGAAAACCCAGTATGTATATTGTAAGGATGTGCACAAATAATCAATTAGTCCAAACAGTAAGCATTGTCACTATCTTTAAGAGTCTGCAAATTTTTATACGGGGTGTTCTGCCAACACTGATAGTTTGTAAACCATTCTATAGGCAATGTTTTACTGCTCTACGCTTTATACAGCTTCACCTGACTTCCTAAATCCTCCACAGCCTTGAAAACTGACAGTACCAAAATGATGTTCTCCATAAAGAAGACATTTATCCTCTGTTATTATTGATATTTATTGTGAATTTAATCTGGAAGCATCAGTTTGAGCCTGTTATTTTGTCTTTATGTGCCCTTTAATGACAAACATCTTATTGTCTGTTCTTTTGCAGTTTGAGTTTTCCCCACAAACTCTATGCTGCTATGGAAAACAATTATGCACCATCCAACGTGACGCTGCTTATTTTAGCTACCAGAACAGGTAAGGGGCATCAACTCATTGGAACACAGTTCACACAGATGTAGTAGCTGTTTAGAAAGTTAACTTTTGTCTGCCATTTTAATTTAAATTGTTAAACACAGCCAGTGAGCTCAGCTTGAATGTGTTTTGCTGTATACTCCTAGTTCTTACAACATAGCATCAATCAATCAGTGCAATCACAGATGAGTTTTAATTTGGCTTCAGATGGTTACCCTGGCACCATCTCATTCTTCATAGTTCACCGTTTTAAATTTTCATTATCTTGTCATTCATAAAGTGGGCTCCTTTCTTCTTATTTGTTACTCCATGTTTTGCAAATTGACACATGCAACACATCAACATGCTTATTTTGATATTTCACTTGCATCAGTGAAGGGGAAGGTGACCATTAGCACCAGAAGGAAGGTTCCCACTTTATAAATGACCTGAAAGGATGATGGGTCTCTGTTGCTTTAGCATTTATTATTTTTCCTCATCCACCCTTTCATGTTTGGAGACTTTTATCCTCACTCCCCACCTCCTCCACAGCTCCTAGTGGTCTCTCATGTTGCTGTAATGTTGTTGTTGTTTACCACTGGACGTCTGACGCTAATCTTTGCTTTGCCTTGGCTCTCTGTCCTCTGTTGGTTGTTGTTCACATTCTGTCCATCCCTCCCTCCTTCCATGATCCCCTCTCCCTCTCTGTCCCTCCATTGTCTTCGTCTGACCTGTAACGATTTTTTTCACGCTTTTTTAATATTCATTTTGACCTCCCCCCTCCCACATCTCCCCTCCCTCCCCTCCCTCCCCTTCTCCCCTTCTCCCCTTCTCCCCTTCTCCCCTTCTCCCCTTCTCCCCTTCTCCCCTTCTCCCCTTCTCTCCCTCCTTTTTTAACGCTTGTGATGTCTGCATTGGCCTGCTTTGGTGTGACCAATCATCCACTCCGAAATTTACGCACAAAATCAAAACACCCGCCCACACAAAAATCCTGCATCACGATTGGCTGCTGCCTCCCGGCGACGACCTACCTTGCCCTCTGCCTCCTCCTGTGTGTCCGCCCCCCGGCCTGTCCTGCCCTGCCCTGATTGGCGGCTGCTTCTTCGCGCCCTCTCTGTGATTGGCTGTGCTGATGGCGAACGGTGTAGTTCACCAAAATATGGGCTTCTTGCTGACAGGTACCACTTCTGTGAGAAGTGTTTCAACGAAATCCAGGGCGAGAGTGTTTCCCTGGGGGACGACCCCTCCCAGCCTCAGACGTAAGTACCATTGCTGTCCATCCATTTTTTACTGTTTCTCAACAATAACCCTGCAGCCTTTCACCACAAACATTTTCTCAAACAATGCTTGTTCAGATGATGTTTAGATGTCCTCTTGAGTATAAATGCTCAACTTCAGAAACTCTCTACATGAAATACTATGGATAAACAAACATCACCAATAAATGAAATAAAACTGTTAATTTAAATAATTAACTGCTAGAAAGAAGCAAATGGCAAAATGTAAAACAGAGAATAAAAACAATTTGTGTATTCTATAGTGTTGAGTGGACTGATGGCAGGAGCAATAATGGACTTGCTGGCATGTTCTACTACAGTATTACAGTGATCTCACTTCACACAATGTGATCAGACTGAAGGTTAAATCTGTCTGCTTTTTGTACAACCCATTGCAAAGAAAGTATGCTAAAATCTCTCAATTGGATACCTTTTATTTTGGAACAAACTAATGACAGCATTTCAGCTCTTAATCTCCTCTGCAGCAAATGCATGAAAAAATTATGACTTTCCATTTTGTAACATCTTAGAATGTGATCTAAAATCAAGGTTTTAGTTAAATATGACATTGTCACAAGTTTGAATTAAGCTATAAAGTATCTGATTTGGAAGAATTGCACTTTTGTTTTTATACAAGAATGATGGATGTATGTCTCCAGTTACTGGTTTATGAAGATGTTTCCATACCATATAGTCTATAAAATGATGATTGTTCAATAGAATAAATTATTGAATCATGAAAAATAACTCATTCATGGTGTTTATCCACAAACTTATTTCTCTTAAACATAAGATATATTTAAATCCACAATGCACAGATTTTTTTATTTGTAAATTTTGTCTAAAACTTCAATGTTCTTTAAGACTAATTAATGTCTAAATGCACAATATCATTATTATTGACGTTGTTAATGATCACGAGTTAATTTCCAGGTTCTTATTTCAGTTAACTTGTGTTTGATTTACTCACCAGTGAGTGTTGAATTTAGTCGGCACAGATTAAAGTGTATGGAGCATTTTTGTGATTTTTCTTTTTTGGTCTTTGTGTGTGTATTCTGCTATACAAAGTGGTTTGGTTACTGCCTTAGATAAATTAATTTAGTGTGCACATAACACCACATCCTTGTTAACAGTAGTTTATGTCACTGTTTTTGTTTCACAGGTCCATCAACAAAGACCAGTTTCAACGGAAGAAGAATGACACACTTGACCCTGAGTTGTAAGTCCCCCTTCTAAACTATAATAAGTGATTTGTAATCAATGGTTTTTATGTATTTAGGTCTTCATATGTCTTAGTTTTTAAATTGTCTCATTTGAAAATGTTTTGGTTGTCATATCTGACCTTAACGCTGCAGAACAAAGGATTATGTGTGTCCCGCAGCTTTAATAACACTCCTTTTTTTCATGTCTCTGTTTTGTCTTCTCTGACTTTCTCTGCTCAGGCTTGTGGAATGTATTGACTGCGGTCGTAAAATGCACCAGATCTGTGTCCTGCATAATGAAACCATATGGCCATCGGGGTAAGCCAGCTATCAGAAGCACACTCTGTACACTCCTATTGTTACTATGAGGGGAGGGGAGATGGTCTGCACATTTTTATATATTGAAACTTTCTGCATTGGAAATGATTCTTTGTCGGTGTCCTAGTAAATATAGCCATAGATCTCATACAGTTGCAAGTTTGTAAAGCACAGTCTAGCTTTAACATGTAAATAAACACATATTAAAAGGTAAAGTGCAGAGTCTTGTCACTTCTTAAATTTCAATCTTGCCTTTGGTACGGTCTATTGTAATTAAAAGATGTGAGCAGAGTAACAACAGTTGTTTAAAGACTGACATGAGACAAAGTTGTCTCTTGATTAAAGCTGCTTCTTGTGACAAATCCTATGATAACCTGCAAATTAAATAATTTACCTTTTTGCTCCCTCCCTGACCGCAGCTTTGTATGTGATAACTGCCTCAAAAAGGCAAATAAAACACGAAAGGAGAACAAATACGCAGCCAAAAGTAAGTACGACTAATTGATTAACTCTTTTTCAGCTAATTTCTTTTTATCTCAGGTTTTTCTTTGACGCAATTTTTGAAAAAAAAATACAGTTTATGTGCAAGTGGGGTCTTAAAATGTTTTTACATTCAAGATTTTATATTTGGAGTAATTTGTAGCCTAAACACTTTCTGCTTTCCACAATTAGTCAGTATAACACAGAAAAATGAAAAAAAAAAAGATATAATAAAATCTTTCTAAAAAATATGAAGATAAAATGAAAACAAAACTAAGTGATCAAAGACATAGAGTGACACAGATTTTCCTCATCTTTTGCAGGGCTTCCACAGACAAAACTTGGATGCTTCTTGGAAACCCGAGTGAACGACTACCTCAAACGGCAGAGCCACCCTGAATCTGGTGAAGTCACCATCCGTGTGGTCCACGTCTCAGACAAGGTGGTTGAGGTCAAGCCTGGCATGAAGTCCAGGTAGGAGTCAAAACTTGGTTGCTACTGGTATTTGATTTCCAGTGGGGAAGTAATGTATGCAGATTATGTGTAATATGTGTCACAGTATCTGTTCAGTGACTGTTACAATAAATTGAGTAATCATAATTTTGAAAAACTACTATAGTCAACCTCAATGAAAATATTAGTATCTCTGCATTCAGAAGAAGCAGTTCAGCACAGTTTTCCAGTTCTGTGTCTCTGTGGATCATAAATAGTAATTGTCTGATAGCCACAGGGTTCCCTGCCTGAAGAAATGATCACATATTTATGAAGTATAATATTAGGCTCGTTAAGCTTTAGGAAAAACATGCATCAACTGGTTTACATAGAAGTGCAGTGATAGTTGAAACTGTGATTTACTTGAAATGTGTTGAGGATTTTCTGATTTACCTCCATTATGTGATGGATTGTGCATGTGTGATTATACACAAGTTGAGCACTGTTTAATCAGAGCAGCATGTTTGCAATGTCAGGGAACCTTATTATGAGCCAGTTAAAGTACACTCAGTAACAGTGCAGCACAGTCACAATCTGGCCCAGGTTTGAGAGGAAAAAAAATGCCCCACAGAGTCAGTGGACACTCACCTCTATTGGATCAGGTGTGCTGCTGCCAGAACTTTCAATATACCGCTCTGAGAAAACTCCCTGCAGGATGCGCACAAGGGTTTTGTTTCTTAACGGATTTTTATTATTCTTATTAGTTCATTAATGAGCTATTGCCGTCGGGCTGCGTCCGTCATCATCCACAATTTACTAAAAACACTACTCTTCCCTCAGTTCTCAACGGATTGCATTTCTGATTGATTCACCGAGTTCAGGTTCAACCGAGATCAAAGAAAATAAATGCCCCAATATTAGTTTCCACCAACAACCTCCTGCGTAGCATTTAACGGCTTCAACCACAGTAATATGTCATTACACAGTTACCTACTTTTGTTCAGTCAGATGTTACCCCAGACGAGCTTTGGGGGCTTCCTATACCATTCACAATGTTTGTGGCATTTGTTGATAAAAACACACAGTGGGATTTATTTTATGATCTATTGAATGACTCCCTTTTGTCGATAGCAAGACATCACAGCTGTAAGGTCCGGATGAGTACAGGGCCATTGGCACTATTATTGTTGTTTTTCCAAAAGTAGATACTGCTCTTAATGGGAGACAGAAATGACATAGCCAACATTTAACTCGCATGACTCATCAGTCATGTGAGCCATTTCCTCACCATCTTTGTAGTTGTTGTCATTAAGTCTTAAAACATGGCTGAGAGAAACAAAAGGTAGTTTTGACTTATTATACCAAGATCAATCTCTTTAAAGATGTGTTCAGATGAAAAACAGCAACCATTAATTGTCCACTTTTTTCCTACAGTGTTTATAAGTGTCTTGTGTAACGGAGCCTATAGCAGCACCTTGTGACTAGTTCATTTGTTCCAAAACATTCCTAATTAATTTTTTGGTTCTTTCTTTCCGTTTGCAACTTCAAAACATTCTCTTGATATTTTCTATGAAGGCTTAGAAGCTTAAGTCTTTTAAAATGGAACACTTGTCATGAATTAGCTTTTCTCACTTGTGTTGTTTGTTTTTGTTTTGTTTTGTTTTTTTCAGGTTTGTTGACAGCGGAGAGATGTCTGAGTCCTTCCCATACAGAATGAAAGCCTTGTTTGCATTTGAGGACATTGATGGGGCAGATGTGTGCTTTTTTGGCATGCATGTCCAGGAGTATGGTTCAGACTGCCCACCTCCTAATCAGAGACGAGTGTACATCTCTTACTTGGACAGTGTGCATTTCTTCAAACCTCGCCATCTCAGGACTACTGTGTACCACGAGATCTTGTTAGGCTATCTGGAGTATGTCAAAAGACAGGGGTAAGTGAAAACAATTTATTTTGGAGAATTAACTCGCATCTTATAGAACATAATATATCCATTGGTCTGTTTTTCAGTCGCATATTTGGATATTTGGACTTGCCTCAGTAGATATATTTAAACATGTCCTGTTTTCAGGTTTACAACAGGTCATATATGGGCTTGTCCACCCAGTGAGGGGGACGATTACATCTTCCACTGTCACCCTGCCGACCAGAAGATCCCTAAGCCAAAACGCCTGCAGGAATGGTACAAGAAGATGCTGGACAAGGCTGTCGCTGAGCGTATTGTTCATGATTACAAGGTAAGATATGAACTCTTCAGTAAGAGCATCGGCAGTGTGGGGAAAAAAATATTTTTGATCACTACAGATAGGATGGCAGTCAATATTATTATATAATGATCTTCATAGTTCTATTTGCTTATTAAAACATGTTGGGGTAAAAACTGAAGTGCTTAGAATACTGTAAAAATGGTCTAACTGCCATTTTAATGAAGTTTATAAGACATGGTCAAAATCAAAACCCCAATTGTATCTTCATTAATTCTTTTAAGGGTTTATTTGTTGTTTTTAAGATTAAAACATTGACTAATTGTCAACAGCAGGGGGTGGTAGTGTACCAGAAAACACCCATAGTCATCAGTGTATCAATGCCAAGCTTGTCACTCACTTAGTTTTATGAACTTTATTGATGTTTGGAGATGATCTGCTCAATGGCATAATTAACGTTTTTAACTTCTTTAAAAAAAAACAACAACTTGGAACTGTCAGTCAAAATAATAGTTTTATGATCTTTGTGTGCTATGTCAGCCAGTAGTTTACATTCTAACTTCTTTAATTCTATTATCACCAAGCACACAGACTGTGTACTCTGAAATTTTCCTCAGGTTACCGTAATAAAAAATTTAATCATAACCCATTTCCTGCTCCATTAATGTTAACATACTTTTGCTAATAAAGAGCTCTAACACGAAAGCCATTAACATGAGTAGAAACAACACTAATTACTGTGTCTTTGTCCCTCAGGACATCTTCAAACAGGCAACAGAAGACCGTCTAACTAGTGCCAAGGAGCTGCCATACTTTGAGGGAGACTTCTGGCCTAACGTTCTGGAGGAAAGTATCAAGGAGCTGGAGCAGGAGGAGGAGGAGCGGAAGAGAGAGGAAAACAGTACCTCAAATGAAAGCACAGATGTGAGTCCACATGGCATTTATACCTTATTTTAATAAGACAATGTCACTCTCTTTTTTTTTTTTTTTTTTTAACACAAGATGCGTTTTTATTTCATGACTAAGCTGTGTGCTAAAACTAACCTCACAACATTCACAGGCCACAAAAGGAGACAGCAAGAATGCCAAAAAGAAAAACAATAAAAAGACGAGCAAGAACAAGAGCAGCCTGAGCCGAGCCAATAAGAAGAAACCAGGGATGCCCAATGTTTCCAATGATCTCTCCCAAAAACTGTATGCCACTATGGAGAAACACAAAGAGGTATGGATGTCTGATTTGATCATAGCAATATTCATTTACTCATTTATTGGATTATTAGATTAGGTTAGATTTCATTTATTGGTCCCCATAGGGAAATTCGTCTTCACTAAGGGCACATTACATTTAGGGACAATATAACACACAGACAAACGCCAACACCAGCAACATACAACTACATGTGACAGTGACAACAACAATGTATTATACGGATAGACAATGTGAAAAGACTGAACAGTAGTGCCTGCTGTTCAAGGCAATTATAGCTGGTGGGATCAGACTTTTCCAGAGGCGATTATGTAGAATGAAAATAAGAATATTAGTGACTGAAGACAGAGTGTTGGCTCATTTCGAACCAGTTATTTCAGTACAGAGGAGATACAGTTTTTGGTAACACCTGATTTTAGTAAAAACATCTTTCAACCTACCCTATCTTTATCAGCAGCACTCAATTATAGATTAAACTAGTGCAACTAGTATTTTAACATTTTTGTTTTTTTTATTAAAATTAATTGTCAATGTATTCACAAAATCAAATGAGATCAGTGCTGTATTGAATATGACTGAACTGAATAAAATGTATTTATTGAATTCTGTTTTACCATCTTCAGACTATTTTAGAAAGCACTGATTCTCTTTACTTTGACTGGCAGGTCTTCTTTGTCATCCGTCTCATTGCTGGTCCCATGGCCAATTCACTGCCCCCCATTACTGACCTGGACCCCTTGATGGCCTGTGATCTGATGGATGGCCGTGATGCCTTCCTCACTCTGGCTAGGGACAAACACTTAGAGTTCAGCTCCCTTCGCAGGGCGATGTGGAGTTCTATGTGTATGCTGGTAGAGCTGCACAACCAGAGTCAGGACCGCTTTGTGTATACCTGCAATGAGTGTAAACACCACGTGGAAACCCGATTCCACTGCACCGTCTGTGAGGTGAGAGTTGTAGTCACTTTCATTAACAAAATATTTTTTTAAAAATTAATGGCATATAGCTTACTCTCTTTACATTCTATTTTTCCTCAGGACTATGACTTGTGCATCACCTGCTACAACACTAAAGGTCATGAGCATAAGATGGATAAATTGGGTCTTGGATTGGATGACGACAGCAACAATCAGGCAGCAGCTGCCACACAGAGCCCCGGAGACTCTCGCCGCCTCAGCATTCAGCGTTGCATCCAGTCACTGGTCCATGCATGCCAGTGCCGAAATGCCAACTGCTCTTTGCCGTCCTGCCAGAAGATGAAGCGTGTTGTTCAACACACAAAAGGCTGCAAGCGCAAAACAAATGGCGGTTGTCCCATTTGCAAGCAGCTCATTGCTCTATGTTGCTACCATGCCAAACACTGTCAGGAGAACAAATGTCCCGTCCCATTCTGCTTGAACATCAAGCAAAAGCTCCGTCAGCAACAGCTGCAGCACAGGCTCCAGCAGGCCCAGATGCTGAGGAGGAGGATGGCCAGCATGCAGAGGGTGGGACAGCCAGCTGGAGGCCCACCAGGAGGGCCTGTTGTAGGTCTGCCCTCACCCGGGAATAATGGTACCACAGCACCCAATACACCCACATCTGTTGGGACCCAACCCTTAACTCCCCAGACCCCAACACAAAACATGCCTCAGGTCCCACCACAAGGAATGGGCTCCACACCTGGAGTCCAACAGCAGCAGCAGGCAGGTGGAATGCCTTCACAAAGTGGCCTGCCTTCTCAGCACCATCTTCACCACCAGTTTCAGCAGATGGGCGGTACAGGGGGTGGGGCTGGGGGGATAATGAACTCTCCTCAGCATCAGCAGCAAATGCTTCCTCAGGTTCAGCAGCAGCAACAAAGTGGAGCAGGGACCAACCCTCAGCAGCTCCAGCAACACCCCAACAATTTGCCTCCGTATGCCAGCAGACCACCAGGATCCTCCCCAATGCACCAGTCCCAGGGCAAACCAGTCCTTGGCTCTGCAACACCTCCCCAACAGCAGCCTGGTGGTGTCATGTCTGGAAGTGTTGGTGGCCAGCCTCCCAGCCAACCACAAGGCCAGCCTCCACTTTCTCAGCAGCAACAGCAGCCCCCTTCTGGCCCGCCACCCGCGGCAGTGGAAATTGCAATGAAGATCCAACAGGTAGCTGATGCTCAAAGAAAGATGGCATTGCAGAGACAAGCCGCCCAAGCAGCTACAGGCCTGATGCAACCACACCCCCACCATCAACAGGGCCAAGGTCAGCAGATGGGTATGGGACACCCAGCAGCAGTGGGGATGGTTGGACCTCAGGGTATGCCATCACAGAACCAAGCAGCAGTCGCAGCAGCTCGAGCCCACATGGATCAACAAAGTGCTCCCCCAGGGATGATGGTTGGAGCTGGTGGGCCCATGCAGCAGGCCCCACAGCAGGGTAACCTGCCTCAGGGTCAGCTTCCCCCACAGGTCCAGCTTCAGCAGCAAAGGATTGGGGTTTCAATGCAAAACCCACAGCAGCAACAGCAGTGGACAGGTCAGGGGATGCCGCCGCAGCAGAGGCAAACAATGATGAACCAGATGAATCATCCAGGTATGATGGCAGCTCAGCAGCAGCAACAAATGCAGCAACAACAGCAGCAGCAGCAGCAAGCTCAGAGCCATGCTGCCTTGATGAATATGGCACAACAGCAGCAGCAAGGTGCTGGTGGTGGTGTTCCAGGAGGAGCTGTTCCTGGAGTTGCTGGTGTCCCAGGGGTGGGTACTGGTGGGAACATCCCACAGGGAGCCCTCCAAGAGCTATTACAGACACTGCGCTCACCTAGCTCTCCGCTCCAGCAGCAGCAGGTCCTCAATATCTTGCGGTCAAACCCGCAGCTCATGGCTGCATTTATTAAGCAGAGGGCCTCAAAATACAAGGGGGGGCCTGGAAGACCACCTGGTGGTGTCCCAGGAGGTCCTGGACCACCAGGGGGCCCTGTTGGAAATGTCATGGCAGGAGGAGGCCCACAGGTGAACATGAATGCTGCAAGTGGTGGCCAGGCAGGGATGCATGTGGGAAATCAGGGAGGGGCAAACGTGAATATGGCTGCCATGGCACAATTACAGCAAGTGCAGCAACAGCAACAGATGCAGCAGCAGCAGCTACAGCAGCAACAGAGACCAATGCTCACTGGATTACCACAGCAGCAAGTGGCAGCTCTGCAGCAGCAACAACAGGGAGGAACAAGAGGGATGCAGGGCCAGGGGCCACAAATGGCAAATCTCAACAATCCTCAATTCAGAGAGTTGCTCATGAGGCGACATATCCAACAACAACAGCAGCAGCAGCAACAACAGCAACAGCAACAAATGGGAGTAAACCACGGTCAGTTCCAGCAACCACAGCCACCCCAGGCCCAGGGTTACATGGGTCAGCCTGGAATGCAGCCTCCTCCAGTGGGCCAGGGCCCATCAGGTGGTCCTAATCTTGGCCCTCAGCAGCCCAGTGGTCCCCCAGGCCAGCAGGGCCAAGGATACCCTGGTTCAGCTCAGCAACAGGCCACAGCTGCACTCCAACAGAGGCTCCAGCACCAGCACCACCTCCAGATGCAGCAGCAGAACGCGATGGCTGGCTTGTCTGGTGGTGACACAGGACCTGGAGGAGGAGGAGGGGTGGGTGGTCCTCAGCAGCCACCTCAGGGCCCTCAGCCACCTCAGGGTGGCCCTCCACCACCATCCTCCCAAGCCTTGCTCCAGCAGGCCATTCACCAGAGGTTGCTCCAACAGCAGCAGCATCTTGGCCCTGGGGGGTCACCAGCCCAGCACAGCAACCCCATGAGCCCTCAGCAGCCACAGCAGATGGCTCAGTCTCCACACCCACATCTGCAGGGGCAGGCGCTGCCAACATCCTTGGCAAACCAAGTGCGGTCTCCTCAGCCTTCACCTAGACCCCAGTCTCAGCCACCGCACTCAAGCCCATCCCCACGCATGCAGCCTCAGCCCTCTCCACATCATATCTCCCCACAGATGCAAACAGGTTCCCCACACCCTGGCCACATGAACCAGCACCACCCAGGTATGGTGGTCCCGCCACAACAACAGCAACAACAGACATCCCAGCAACAGAATTCAATGGAGCAGTTTGGGTCGGACCAGACTGCCATGCTGTCTCAGCTGAGCGGCATGGCTGGTCTACATGGCCCAGGGGCCAACAGTCAGGATCCACTGGGTCAGAATATGAATCACAACCCTTTAGACATCATGTAGGAACTCTTCTTAATGTGTCAAGCTGAGCTGAAATGCTCTGTGGTTCTTCGCACAAACTGCACTCACCCAGGACAGTGTTATTGTTATTACTTAGCCTTTCTTTTTATACTATTATTAAATGTTATTTAAGATGTTTTCAATAAAGATGCATTGAACTGAACTTCCTATGGGAGATGAACAATAAATGAAGCAGTCGTTAAATAAATTAGAATAAATGAATTGTAAGTTATTGCTGTTAATATATTTTTTGCCAATTGTGGACAAAGAGGAGGGTGGTTTCTCTAGCACCCCTTCACCTCCACCACTTGCAGAATACAAGAAAGGAGATATTTTCGGGGTTCTGGGGATAAATGGAAGTACTTGCCTTTTTTAAGAAGTGTTTTTAAGATTTTAAAAGTGGACAAGAATTAAAGAGGAAATGATTTAATGCAAAGAACTTTTTTTATCCATTTTGTTTCCCATCATTCAGTCTGTCTATTTCTGTTTTGCAGAGTGATGTGGATTATTATAAATGTAAATCCAAACATGATGCATATCTTCCTTTTTAAATGTTTGGGTTTGCTTTATTTATTGTCTTATTTTGCGGGATGGGGGTGTTATGTACCTTGAGACTGCTACAATTCATATAGAAATATATTTTTGTTACTGACTGTTAAGAAGGGGAGTGGGGGGTGTAGGTAATATTACATTTTACTTTAGATATCTTTAGTTGGGTCTGTCCAGGTGGGAATAATTAAATGTCAGTGTTTTTCTCCAGTGGCGAGGGTCTGCTGTGAGTTTGAGATGTTCAGCAGACATATTGAGACGCCCCAGCCAGTTTCTGTATTGGACATCTGTCATGCTGGAAGAGACTCTTCCCCTCGCAAATGTGCAAGCCCTCTCCCTCGAATGTGTGCGCACTCCTTTAAAGACACTTAAACATGGAGCAGTGGAGGCTTGGGGAGGGGGGTGCATACCTGTGTGCCTGTAACATTTTGACAATATGGGCTGGGATGTGGGGGAAAAAATACTGGGTAGGGTGGGATTTGGGGTCATCCTTTTAGTGTTTTTAGGATTCTACTGTTTGGAGTAAACAGAGGATTTTGATCCAAATGAACTGTGTTGCACAGAATTGAGGAGAAAGGAGGGGGAGATCTGAGCAGTCAGTCTCTGCCTCTTTCTGCCTCGTCCCCTTTGCTGCTTCCCGTGGACTTTAAATCCCCCTCCATCTAACTCCTCTTCCGCCTCCACTGGGGGAAATTGCTCTCCCTCTCCCTAAACTCCACCCCTCTTTATGTTTCTGCTAAGAACTTTGGGAGTTTAATTTAATATTTTTTACTGTACAAAGGAAACACAAACTGTGGACTCAAATACTGTTTTTTTTTTTTTATAATAAAATGAAAATTACCAATAGTGATGTGCCCTGCATGTTTGTTAAAAATAAAACTTGGTCTTAACAAGTAAAGATAACAAATACTCACACCTTTAAAATGAACAGATGGATACATTACAACATGGTTATTACCCCCTATCTCCACTTGCCATGTAATTCATAAAGGGTTGAATACAGATTTTTTTTTCACTGAGGTGAATCACACTGAATTCCACAGAGGTGCAGTGATGGAATGTAACCAACTTATCCAAGCACAAACTCTAGGTACTAGCACTTTTGAGTATCTCTACTTTATACTATTGTTACTACAGAGGCAAGTACTGCACTTCTTTCACCACTACACATTTATGACAGTTTTAGTTCCTCTTCACATTACAGTTTTTTCTCTTTCTTGTCCAGCAGAAAAAGTTTCCAGATGTGCTGATTTAGTTTGTCATAAACTGAATGATTAGATGGTTTTTTTTTCTATAGGTTGAATTAATTTAAAGTTCTGCTTCTTAAACAGAATAAAATCCAATGGATTTACCCAGAAAGTGACATGTCCATAAGCTGATATCGGTTCTTTTTTTTCCTGAACTTGTGAAAAGATAACTTCTTAAAGAAACTTCACTGCCCAGAACAGCAACTCTACAGACGTAATAAATTAATAGAATATGATTCGCTGATTAGCTCAACCCAAACATCTATAGCAATAAAGTGCAAGCAAAACATCATATATAACGGTAAAGTTTTATCAGGGTTAAATATTTAAATTCACTTGCGTCCGTTCATTTAGCCTATGTGAGGTTCTGGAAATATGACTTATTTATAATGGAGTTTTTCACAGTACTTTTACCTAAATATAGGTCCTAAGTACTTGTTAAACTGCTACAGAGGTGCAGTAGTTGCTGAATAAATAAAAGTCAATCCCACACAGTCTAACCCCCCATTTCTAACATACTGAGGCTCTGATTCATCCACTGTTAAATTGCATTGGATGGCGTCAGTTACCGTAAACTGTTTGTTGAGAATAACACGCCCTCTAGTGGTGATATGAGGTCACAACACTTTGCTGGTGGAAAGCATTGGCACATAACGTAACAAATGTATTTAAATCTCATTTCTTTCCACCGGTTGAAAATAATGTTGATGTCTACTCTTGTTTATCCTGTGACTCTCCCGTTTCGCTTTCTTCTGCTCCTTTGGCCTTTTTCTTTTTGCTCTGGTTCCAGTGTCCATTATTACAACCAGGTAAATAAAAACTTTTTATTTTCAGGGGGAAAAAAAGACATGGCTCACTTTCTACTCGTTCAGCTTGCTACTGCCTACAGTGTTTAGTCCATTAGCATGGCGTCCAGCATACAGCGGTCCAATGGCGTTGTCATAGTTACATAGATCTGCCATAAATCAGTCCAGTTTTGCCGGACACTGACAGGGAAGCTGGGAATAGCATTTGGAAAAAGCCCATTTTTGGACTTTATCATCTCATTTTAAATTGCGGACAACGATCGCCCCAGGACAGCTGTGGCTTAAAGCATAGTTCGCCACCACCAGAGTGTGAAGGTGAGAGCAAATGAATAATGGATGGATAATGTAAAGCACTTTGGGTGCCTTGAGAAGTACTATAGAAATCTAACCTATTATTATCATGACTACTAATTAAAAGCTTGCTTTAATTTTTAAAGGTATTGTCCACTTTCATTTAAAAAAAACTCCTAAAATCCTCAGGAATAGATAAATCGTTTCTGTGTGTCTAGAATCTTGCTTTTTCACATATAAAAAAATAATGTAAGCTGCAGTGTTTTGGGGGCACTTTTGGCCACAAAACACAAGTAAAAAATAAAAATGCACACCTGGTTACTTGTCATCTGTACCCCCCTCACCCTCTACCTGATGTTTATTTATCAGGTAATTTGAATTTGGAGTAAACCCACACGAGACAGCAGTTTTACTACATATTTAATGGAAATGCAGTCAAAATAAAAATTTATTTTCCAAGAGAAGACATTTGTGACAATTCATGTTTGTCAGATAGACAGCTTCAGACACAGAAGTGACATAAGTTAGTTAAGCTCATAGCTTATCATATGACATGCAATAAATAATAGCTCACTACTGTCTGACCCTAATGTACACACAGTAAGCTTCCATTTGTACATTACCCTACACAGCATCAACAGCAGCGGTGTAAGCTGATATCTGCTCTTTTGAAATGCACAAAGGCTAGAGAAAAGAGTGGACTATCAATTGGTAATACAAAAATAGAAACAGGTAGCATTTCATACTTGAAAAGTAAAGCGACAGACGGACGGCAAACAACTGTGTACTTCTTTTAGTGCTTCCATCCTCCTTGAAATGCAGAACTTCATCTAAGCGTGAGGCATTAATTCTTTCCTTTTGTTTCATTTCTTTTGTGACAGAAATAAACCTCCTCAATAAAGCACAGGACAGGGCTTTGTGCATTATGTGGCACAGACTGACAGGGCATGCGGTTAGCTCTGTGCGAATACTGGAAAAAAGAAAGAAAAAAGAAATGCAATATTTTTACAAAACATTATTCGTAAGAAAGAGGAGCGACTGAAAACAGGCCCCGGTACAGATCTGAGTGAGACCAATGTCTTGCTGGAAAGCACCGAGGACGGCTGGAAAAAATAGCTGCATGGAAGTAATAATGTTTCAACTGCTGTCTCACAATCTGCCTCATGCTCTCAGTAAAACCCAACAACCCCAAGAGTGGAGACTGTTTTAGCACATTTTTTTGGGCCCCAGGCATCCTATCACACATAATAATTGAGCCACAATGATAAAATTACCACTCATTTTTTTTATTCAAAGGCAATAATGTCTTCATTGAACCCAGTAGGAAATGAGTGTAGCTTTGTAAACATGTGGAATTATCTTACATACACAACTATTTACAGTAAAAATGAGTGGTAAGTCTTATTATGGTTATTCTCATCTCCTTTCTCACCATTTCTTCATTCAATAACCTTTAAAGAAGCCTTCAGCCACTGTGGCTTCTTTAAAAGTCACTGTCAGGGAGTTGATGGTCACTTCTGTCACAATCACCTTCCTGGAATTCTCTGTAGTCTGACTGCCAGGGTGTTGTGTCGTTGTGGGAACAGATTGATTGTCACCGCTCACTTCCTCTCCCTTTGCCTCTGCATCCTCCTCCTCCTCATCCTCCTCTCCCTCACTGCTCACCTGAACGCTCGCTATGACTGAGGTCGTCTTGTTGCTCTCACATTCGCTGAGACACGGCGGCCCTAGCGCCACTCCCTCCTCACCTCTGCCCACGCCTGAGCTGTCGTCTGCAGGAACCGCATCTCCTGTTACAGCCTCAGGTGCAGCAGAAGAGCTGTCCTTTGATTGGTCACTCGCAAGAGTTTTATTTGTCGTTTCAAATGTCCCTCCACCTTGTCCGTCAGGTGTGCCCCATGTGTCTGTGCTAGCCGCTGTCAGTTTGACATCCACCTTCTCCTCCAACTCCATCTCCAAGTCTTGTCGTTCCAGTAAGGGAGGGGAACTGCATTCTGACTGACCTGGAAGATGCCAAGATGAAAATGTGGTTTTTAAAATGCAGCTCAGGAAAATTTAATTTATTGACAATGACTTGGCATTACTAGATAGTTTTTGTTCAGTAAAGACAAAAATTGAAAAAGCAAATTACTCAAAAAAAGACAGACATAGGTACACATGAGAAGATATCTAAACCGAGTGGCACCAATGACTCAACAACAAACAGGAAAACTAAAAAACTGCAATGAACACTTACTAAACTTAAAACTGCTAGGAAAGTATTTTGTTACTTTCCTCAAATACCCTATAAGAACAAGTGGTGGCCAGCATAACAAACCCCACGCCCCTTGTACACATTTTACCCAATTTACCCTCTCTTATCATTGTGAAAACACATTTTTAATCAAAATTAATGGGATCTATTCTTTCCTGAAAATTTCATAGAAATTGGCCCAGTAGTTTTTGCGTAAACCGGCAAACAATTAGACAGCCCAACAAACGGATTCAAAAACTATGCCCTTCTCCGCTTTTTTTTTTTTTTTTTTTGGGGGGGGGGGGTAAATTAACTGCCTTTACACAATATAAAGTAGGTATCACTTTTATCATACTTATCCTGTTCATAAAATTAACACAAGACAATTCAAAAACTCCACTAAAACTAGTCCATTTCTGAAAATGAAGATAAAGCAGTGAAAGAATGAATGGGTGTGCCACAGTCTCCATGTCAGTTTTCAGCTGCACTATAACCATGTTATCAACTAGGATACACCAAAGTACATGCACCACTATTTCAAAATATTAATTAAAACCAAAATAAAAGTATGTCTTTTAGTCATGGATGTTTTTATAAGTAAATTTCACTCATCTATTCTTCAAACATGCAGATATTTCTACGACTATTGTCAAAGTCAGACATACTCCTGAAAAATATTCTGTTAATTGTATGTACAATGCATTTAGACCATTGGTGTAGGTAGATTGCATTGTATTAAAGTTACAAAATCATAGTAATGGCTAAAGCATATCAACAATAACACTTGTACCAGTAATAGATTCCGTGCCTCCCATAATGCTGTTAGTTTTGTTAACCACTTATCTAGTCCTTGCTTAGTAGTATTACTGCCCTATTTTTGGGTTCCATTGAAGTGGAACATCTTGATTCTCTTCGAGATGTGACATTTACTCAAGTCAGACAACTGCCCTCCAGAAGTGGGGGATCTGCTTGAGGGTTTTGCCTCTTAAAAGGAAGATTTCCTCATTGCTGTTACCAAGAGTTTTCTCCTGGAGGGTTCTGTTGGGAGTCTATAACCTGGCTTGAGAATCTGGTTTCAATCAGCTTTATATGTAAAGTGTCATCAGATAACTTTTGTTATGATTTGGTGATTGATTAATACTCCTGTGGGCAGTGTTTGGGTGCAATGTTTTGCAATCCAAGACCCTCCAATTTTTGTATTGGAGGGGTCTCCCGCATGTACCATTTATACCATTAATATATTACAGTAACACCTTGCGTGCAGATTTTTGCACCCCACACAGGAAATGTGTGACTGTTCACTAAATTACCAAAAATTATTTTTAGACTACCGATGAGTGCAGATTATACATGGTATTCACGGGCTCTAAGTATAGCGCCTTTATTAAACATTAATATATTAATGTTTTTAATATCACCCAACATTGTTTGGGTGAGATTATTGTAATCACTTTGTGTGTGTGTGTGTGCAGAGACATATCATGCTACAACTCATGAATACTTTATATATCACCATGAAATTACATTGGCATATACATATACCTAATGCGCATCAGATGCAATGATCCATTTGAGTAAATGTCAAAGGTCACAATTAACGCAAAAGGTCAAAATCACATCAGTTATAACTCAAGAACGGAGGGTCACAGAACTTTCAGATTGGTACCAACCGATGCAGAATGAAGATTTCTACAATTCTCATATTTGGTGTTATCACCCACGACCAATAGTTTTTGAGATCTCTCGAGGTCAAAGGTGACATGTCCTAAAATTAACTTCTGTAACATTGTGTGTCAAGCATAGACATATCCCACTATAACTTAATTAGACCTTCGCTGCGTACAACGTCGGGCCAAGGCCTATTGATACTGCTTGCAGTTTGTTCTGATTCAGCCCTTTGAGCTCTAATTTGACCCCCTGAACATACATGAAAACTCACCTCATTTTGTTATTTCGTACTATAGCGCCCCCTACAGATTAGCCAAATACACCGTTAGTAAAATGGCAGTAGATCGGACATACGAACACGGATTTGGCTGAAATTGGACTCAGACGTCCATCTCTCGGTCCTACACCAGTTTATCAATAGAAATTGTGATTTTGCTCTATAGCGCCCCCTACAAAATTGCCTTTACTAAAATGGCTGTAGATCAGGCATACAAACACCGATTTGGCTCAAATTTGAATCGGATGTCGCGTGGGGAGGCGGTCGACAGGGATGGCGAAGGCCTTTGAGACTGCTTGCAGTTTTAATACTGGATATATTATCATAATATTACATGTACTGATGAATGTATACATATAATGAAATTATCAACATTGCAAAAGGTCAAAGGTCAAGGTCACATTTAGCAGAAAGGTCAAAATCCCATTATTGGCTCTAATTCAAGAACAGGTTGTCATAGAAACTTTAGATTGGAACAAAATAGGGGCAAGATTCTCCATGTGAAACCAGTGAAATGGTGCCCTTGCATTTTCAATTGACAAGTTGCCACATGCTGAAGGTCAAAGGTCATGATGCCACTCTGAAGCCTACATGTAGTTTCTTATCTGTCAACAATATCACCACTTTTCTGGAGTTATGACCATTTAAAATTATGTGACCTTAATTTTGACCTTTTAAGGTCACTCCAGGTCAAAAGTCACAATACCATTTTGAAGCCAATGCCAGGTTTCCCATCTGTCAATAAGTAACCAAGTCTCCACTGTATTTTTTGTTAATAGTCCATTTTACTTTAGGATTTGACTGAGTGAACCCCAACCTCGAGGGTCAACAACAGGTCAAACTCCACACACACACACACGATGCAGAATAATGAAAAATGGATTAATAGTTCAAAAGTCATATCCAACATTTGATTATGACCTTTATTGTGTGCTTGACATTGACCTATGACCTAGAGTCTACAAACTTGTCCTTGCTGTCAATGCACATCAACAATGGGAGCAATAAAAAGCTACATGTAAAACTGAGTATACAGGAATGAAAAGGAAATTAATGATTTGTGCCATCGCTGCAAATACACACTTTTAGCGACCTTGACCTTTGACCTACTTTCACCCAAATTTAATGGGATCCATTATGGACCACTTCACACCTTTCCTGAAAATTTAACGAAAATGTTTTTGTGTAAAATTGCTGGCAAACAAAACCACCAAACACCTTGCCTCCATCTCAAGTGGAGTGGGGTAAAAATAAGGCATTTGTGGATAAACTGACTGAACAGCAGTTTCAACTACTCAAACTGACCGTATAAACTGCCTTCACATCTGTCCTCAGTGGTGCACTCAGACTCCTGCTTCTCCTCTTCACTGATGCCTTCCCAGTCCTCTTCCTCCTTCTTCCTTACAGGACGCATTATTTTGTTGGAAGTCCCCTCAGGCCTCCGTTTGGACACCCTCTGCTTGGCCTTCCTTCTGACCTGGCGGTGGTACACGCTGCCCCTCTCACCATGGTCCACGTCGGTGCTCATGGAACGGGTAAGGGAGAGGCGCAGCCGAGGAGGGGGTTTGTCCGAGATCTTGTTGGCGCTGCGGAGGTCCATGGCAAAAATATTCTGATCCAAAGAGACAGGTGAACTAATTTTTTGAGACAATAGTTGCAAGTTTCATCTGAAGACAAGAACTGCCTGCACAAAATTAATGTCCTGAACATATTTGTACCAAAAAAAAAAAGACACTGAGTGCTGTGAAATGAAATAATACTTTTCAATCCTAATGTGATCTGTTTTAAGAAGATATTTAATGTGAGTATAGTTAAGTTATGTTTTTCCCTGTAAAATATGACCTCACTAACCTTTCATGATTTAGCAGAAATAGTAGTCCCTGGATTACTTTCATTTTCAACATCCAGTCACCCATTTAGTAATTTCCTAGAATTCCTCTCAACAAACCCTATCCTTTAATCTAAGTGAAAATGATAGTAATGTACAACAATAACCACACCCTATGCTATGAAAAACACACAGCTTTCCCCTGACTGAACAGTTGAGATTAAAGAACAAAAATATAACAAAGGCTTGTGAAATTAGAAGAGAGGGGGTGTCCCTACCCGCAGGACGAGCCTCCTTGGTCGGAGACCTTTCCTGCGATAGGCCAGAGCTCTGAGCTTCTCCTGACTAGGAAGAAAACAAAGACAATGAGAGAAATGACAAAATGTGAGGGACAACAAAGCAGAACTGACTGACTGGCATTAAAGATATTAAGAAAAAACTTTTTTTATCATGACTCACTTCTCTTCGTAGGCCAGGACCAGACGTGGGTCTAAAATATTGTCCTCTGGCTCCCAAGTACTGTACCTGTACAAACATCCACATAAATCTATCACAGTCAATTATATATTTATCCAGCTGTGCATCTATCTACACAAGACTGTGGTACTGCAAATAAAGACATATTGAACAGGATACTGAGTATATATTAAAGGGATGAGGTCACCGAGTGATGACTCAAGGCTTACTCACTTTTGGGGCCAACCTTGCCATTTCAGTAGGTACTCCACATTCCCCTGAGGAGAAACAGAGGAGGGAGGGGTTTAGAGAAGACACTGAGAACTGGACACACATACTCCTCCTCACATCGAGTTCAGTCTGATGCAGAAATTAGCTGCTGTATAAGTGAGTAAGGCAGAAAAGGGATGACTGTCACTTTAAAGTGTGGAGGGAGGGAGGGTCATGGACATTTTTCTCCCTTTCAAACGGTGTTTTTCTGGGGGATGACGTCAATGACAGCGGGGCTGGGTGGCCTCCAAACACCAGCTTTTCTCTCCCATCGCGGTGACGTGACCGCACATGGTTGCACGAGCCGGTCCCAACAATACACGGACTCTTTTCTAGAACATTACACCGGTGGTTGGAATAGGTGGGGCCACGGGAACATGTAAACAACGTGTGTTGCGCAACGTTTAAGTCTCCGCTCCCGTCAATTATCATAGAGATCCTGAGTGAAAAAAAAAAAACTAGTACTCCTGATAGGTCACAGCACGACTACACAGGAACACTGGAATAGTTCTAATAATAAATCATTCTCAACTCCAACATTCTGTTCCACTGAGTGACGTCGTCCTGTCATATCCATTTAGTAAAATAAAATAACAAAAATCACATGACATTAAAGCCCATGCGCGTGTGTACAATAACGGGACACTGTGTTCAGTCAGTGGTATCGCATCCACGCTATGGGGTCAATGTGTTAGCAGCTCACTTCACAACATCCCCTCCACGGGAAATCAATGGGTCACCATCACGCAGCAGTCAGTGACATTACGCAGCACTTTCAGGAACTTTCGGCTCCTCACTGCTGTAACCTAAATAAAGTGCGCAGCTCCTGCACGCTGACCGTACAGCCGTTTTCAGGATACACACCCCCTTCCACATTTTACTATAGCTGCGTAGGCTCCTCCAAAACACGGTCATGCTGCAGCAGCTCTACCACTGCACAGGAAGGTTACACAGGATGCCACTCCAAATGTGAAACAACATTCAAGTTTGTCGCCGGGGCAAAAATAGAGGAATGTAAATACATTTTACGTAAACTATAGGTAAACTGCGTAGCCTAGTTTTGTTGTGCAGGAGGACAAACCGTAGTGCACTGAGCACGCCACTCCACTAGGATAAAAAATAAGTTATGTAAGTTATATGAAGTGTGTAACTCAGTGCTCCCTCTTACCTTCCGGACTCTCTTCTTAGTTATTGATTCAACTGCAAACACTTGGTCTCCTATTGATGACAGCTCCATCGCCGCGCGCAGCTCAGCACGCACTGAACAAGACGCAAACTGGGTCTATGTTGTTTTTCTTGAGGTGCTGAAATCTAAAACAGCTAAAGAGCAGCGGGAAGAGGCTCAAAGTATGCCCACGCCAAGACTCTACACTTGTTTTATGCGCTAAGGCTCTGCGCACCAAACTCCAGCTGTCTGTCTCGCTCACTTTTTAAAATCTGCGACACATCAACACTGGACAACGCGTTGCTTTAAGTCGGGCGCGCCCCCTTTCCATTGCGTAGGGCCAAGCCCCCAGTGAACGTGCCTGTGCCCGCGGTGACGCGCACGCAAATTAGAGCAGAGTGCAGGAGGGGGACAGAAGAGTAGGAGGAGGAGGAGGAGGGTCAGAGCGACAAGGTTATCTAAGAAATAAGTTAGTGAATGCTGGTGCAGATATTGTTGCATCTGGACTGTTTTACAATTTTTTTTTTTACATACTGTCGTGATTAATATAGTATATATAAAAAAATAAACCACTTCAAGTTCATGTGTAGTTTTTTTAGGCTAAACTTTTGTTAAATGTTTATTTATAAGGTTCATAGGTCTTATTATTTTATTCTAAATGTCATTTGTACAATAAACAACACACCAGTCCAAATATAGTATGAACATAATGTTTATTTAGGTTTTCTGCTATTTCGTAGAATTGAATAAAAGGATGCTGTGTAGTGAACTCCAGCATCAGCATATAACAACAGTATGAGCTCATCTATTTTTATGTAACAGTTATAAAGCCAAGAAAGATCACAATCTGCAATGGAAATGAAACCCTTGCTTCACTCTCTGTATGGTGGAAATGTCCACCCTCTAGCTGTGTTTGATCTAAACATGGAATTAAACAGCCAAACTCTGGAACTCCTAATTTGACATTCTGAATGCTAAGCAACGTATCTGCAGTGAGCAGATCTGGAAGAAAGCTTGACTATGTTTAAAAATACAGATTGTTATGATAATAACTGCTGTTATGTAGCAGCCAGCTTTTGCTATTAGTGTTGGTGTGATTGCAGATACTGATGATACACACATCTCTCACACTTTATACCTGAGTATTGAGCCCCAGGGAGGGGGGACATAAAGGTAAGGGACTTCTATGGAAAAAAGGCCCAGAGCCAAATTCCTATTATCTTTCAATGAGAGTGGTGTGGATCAGTTTACAATCTAACTCTCTGTACCTCTCTCTACACACACACACACACACACACACACACACATAAAATCTATGGTCCACTGTCTCTGCACCTGGAACTCTTGCATCACTTATGGGCACTGGGTGTCATGGCAACTGTTTCTACGACGACCACTGAAAAGAGGAATGTTGTTGATGGTGATGATGAGACAGCAAGAGCATTGATCACTTGTTAAATGAACAGTGATCCATCTGCAGTGACCTTTGACCTCTGAAATCTGAAGGCAAATAACCAGCAAAAACAGAAGAAAAAAAACATAGGAGCAATGGCTTTGTATTTCACTGGTATGTTCTAACAAGAATCAATAACAAGTTACATTTGTGAGGTTGTCAGGTTCTGCCACTATTTGAGTGTTGATACAGAAAATCATTCTCCCAATAGAAGTGGGTGGGACTTTGGTACTTTTACTTGATGATAACTCATCCATGTTCTGAATCTGCTTATTCTCACTAGGGTCCTGGAGGTCATTAGAGCATATATCCCATGTATTTATGTTTGAAGGTGGAATACAACCTGGACATGTCATCAGTTCATCACAGGGCTGATATATAGTTACAAACAATCACACTTAAATTCACAAGAATAGGATGAGGATAACTAAAAAATAAATAAATGATTGCCTCATATATGGCTTTGGTCAGTATTTAGTAGTATATTGATATCTGCACCCATTTCCATGTTATAAGCCATAAAAATATGACCCATTGTAAATAAAGACACCTTTTTAATATAATTTTTTTTTTTAAATCTCAAAATTGTAGAAAAAAATCTTTTATCATGTAGTCTGATGCGGTTAGATTGACGCTGTTCCAGAGTGATGGGTGCATCAGGGTGAGAAGAGATGCAGATGAAGTAATTAGCCATCATCTTTATTGTCTACAGTACAACCATGTGGGGACAGTGAAATGATCTGGGGTTGATTGACATGGTCAGGTCCAGCTTTAGTCATCTTATGTGTTCATAAAATGAGTTTATTTGAACCTGAAGATACTGAATGACCAGGATTTAGCATTAGTGGATTTCTTGACAGTATTCCAAGGTCACATTACCAGGATTCATTAGGCTAAAATTGTGAATTACCCCATTAGTACCCCAAAGGGAAGGTGCAGGATATTGTTACCCAGCCCCCTGAAGGGGAGAGAGGTATTGTATTTGAGTCAGTTTGTTTGTCTGTCTATTTGTTTACTACTGGGCAAATTTCCATTATATTTTCAGAAAAGTTGTGAGGTGGTGACAGAATAGATCCCATTCAATTTTGGTGAATGTAGGTCAAAAGTCAAGGGGACAGTCACCAAAAATGTGTTTTTACTTTGACAAGATAATTTATTTTTTCATTCCTGTATACTCATATTTAGCTTCTTTTTGCTCTCACTATTGATGTGTATTGACATCAGAACCTTGAAGGACACATTCTTTAGGTCAGAGGTCAAAGTCACAACAAAGATCAGAATCTAATGTTGGATATCATTTTGAAATATTCATCTTAGAGACTTCTATTAAACACTGAATTGCTGGTCTTCCAATTCTGTACCTTGTGTCTATAGATTTTGACCTATTGTCGATCCAAGAGGTTGGCGGGCTGTACCTAAAAAACTCAAATGGACTATAATGGGAAAATGAGTGGAGATAGACGAGTGATACGGTGGTGCAGTGGTTAGCACTTGTGTCTCACAGCAAGAAGGTCCTGGGTTTGATTCCAACATGAGTGGGTGTTGTCTCTGCGCGGGTTCTTTCCAGCTTCCTGCCACCATCTAAAGACATGCACTGATAGGTTAATTAGTTAAACTAAATTGCCCATAGGTGTGAATGTGAGAGTGATTGGTCGATTCTATATGTTCAGCCCTGCAATGAACTGCGACTTGTCCTTGGTGAACTGTGCCTTCACCCATTGTAGACTCTATATGACCCTAGTGATGCCTCTACAACAAGCAGTGCTCCCAGTTGACTACACACCCTACCCTACATAACTGCACTTCATTTGCTCTTTTGTAACTGTACTTTATTGCACATAAATTGGCCACTTTACCTCATTTTGTACATTTGTCATTTTTGTCATTCATATATATTCTATTTCTTATATTTCTTATATTCCTTGTTTAAATTGTATATTGTTTTTTACCATAAATTAAGCTTCTCATTATTACGGTCCACTTTACTGCTATAACTATGGGAAAGTCCACACTGTGGGACTAATAAAGGATTATCTTATTATAGTATCGTAAAACATCATATCGTATTGTATCGTTTCGTATCGTATCGCATCGTATCGCATCGTATCGCATCGTATCGCATCGTATCGCATCGTATCGCATCTTATAAAGCAGGTTCAGAAAATTAAATGAGATAGAGACTAAACTACTATTAGTGGCAGATAGGAAACCTGGCATAGGCGTCAAAATGGTGTAATGACCTTTGACCTCAAAAGGTCAAAATCAAGGTCACGTGATCTTAAATGTTCAAAACTCAAAAAGAGTTTTGGTAAGGATTCAGTTCCTCTTGTTAATAGATAGGAAACTACATGTAGACTCCAAAATGACACCATGACCTTTGACCTTGAGCAACTTTGAATGGGAAAACAAATAGTCATTAAGAGCTAAAACAACAACACACAACAACAAGGGTTTGTTGTGGCTGGTACTACTTGTTTTCACATATGGCACTGAAGCCCATTGAAAATGTTTGAGATGTGATGGGAAGACTTTATGCAGCTGTTTGATTCTCCCATCATTAAAACAAGATGACAGTAATAATGACATTGGTTAAACATTACATGGCAACTTTCACTGCATGCTGTTATCAAATCTAAAGTTCATCCAATAAAACATGTATTTTTTGTCAGTTGGGTAGTGTTGTGCTAACGTAATATTATTTTCATAATTTTTCTGTCAACAAATCAATTAATTGTTCAGTCCAGAAAATGTCCGAAAAGATGTAAATAAGTGTTCACTTTACTATAAGACAAAAAGGAAAAAATCTGGAAAAATAAAGAAAGAAATGGTTTTTTTATTTAATCATTATGCATTAATTAGTTCATTGTTGCAGCTGTTCTTATGTATTCCTGTGGGTGTTGAGCATTTAAAATATTATTAAACACTACAAACTAAGTATAAAAATGTTAATTAAAAGTTCTACACAATTCCATAGGTCTCAGCTCTTTGTGAGATGAATTAACTAATAAGAACTAGGGATGTCAAAATGAAGGCATTAAAGCATTTTATAAGGCAATTAGATGAAACAACTGTTTACAGTTGATTTGTTTTCAAACTGTCAAAGCTGTTGAATAAGCATGTTCATTGCATACTGTATATAGTCATATTTTTGCTTATGTTTGTATATTTTATCACATTTTCTGGTGTTTTTTTCTCCTGTATTTTAGCAGAGTTTTTGAATATGTTTTGGGTGTTTCTTTGTTTTTTTGTGTTTCTTTTTTCTGCATTTTAGCATGGTTTTTTGTGTTTCTTACTGTATTTTTTGTGTATTTTGCTGGAAATTTGAGTAAAAAAACAAACAAACAAAAACCCAGAGACAGAACAGTTGACCGATGTAGAGTGTTTTGACTGTTTTCTTTTCACCAAACACTTCTAGCTTAAAATTCCACCTTAATGCAAAGCATATGTTAGTCACTAGCGCTAGGCTAATGCGTCACCAAGCTTGCATTAAACATATTAAGTTCAGATATATTCTCCCAGAGGGAAAGCTTTTTTTGGGGACACTGTCTTTTCACATATTAATTGGAAAGAGCACCATACAAATATTGCATTACTAATAAGATAAGAGAGTCGTGTAAAGATGTTACATAACATATGTCCCACTAGTGCTTCTCTTCCAAACGTTTTGGATCAGGAAGACAAATGTAGTTTTTGTGGTAGTGAAACTGAAACTTAAAAACATTTAGTTTTTCAATGCAACAATAATTTTCCTTCTGTTCTACATTGGAGGGATATATTGTATGTAAAATCAAATGTCACATTGAGATTGATTGTAGATCTGTGTTTGTAGGTTTTGTTCACAGTGACAGCAGTGTTGTGTATATTGTCAACCTGTTAATTTTGTTTGGTAAATTGCATATTCACAAACATAAACTGTGAAAGATATCCCCCAACTTTCATGGACCCCTAGCCAAATTTGAACAATATATCTGTAGAGTTAAAATGTATAGACTTCCCCAAATGTCAAAAAAATTGTCAATTTGTTTTTTTTTTCCCCAGTGAATCACTTTGTATGAAAAAAAAACTCTTTCTTGGTTTTATATGTTGATATTCAGTTCAATTTTATTTTAAGCACACATAATCCTCAAAACCTCAATAAACATGGTCAACAAATGTATTTTTTTTGCACTTGAAAAGGAGTGTGAAGAAGTAAAACTTATAAACTCCCACCCCCTTTTTTACAAACCAATAATCCAACCACTTGCTATGCTTTAACACACTTTTATATATCCATTTACCATTAACACAAAAGCATCCATAACTATTTATAAACACATTGTTTATAAGTCACCTCACACAATCTGATTTGTACAATCTGTTCAGTTCAGTTCAGTTCAGTTCAGTTCAGTTCAGTTCAGTTCAGTTCAGATCAGTTCAGTTCAGTTCAGTTCAGATCAGTTCAGTTCAGTTCAGATCAGTTCAGTTCAGTTCAGTTCAGTTCAGTTCAGTTCAGATCAGTTGAATCCACTTTGAATATGCAACCAACAAAAGAATCCCACTCTGTCCCCACTAGTGAAGAAAAGAAAAAAACAAAAACAAATTGAAACATCTTGCCTCGTCATCTGAACCTATCGTCACTAAGGTCGCGGGGGTCACTGGGGGCCTAATCCAGCTACAATGGGTGAAGGTGGGGTACACCCTGTATGAGTCTCCAGTTCATCTCAGGGCTGAACATATATAGACAAACAATCACTCTCACATTCACACCTGGACAATTTAGATTAACCAATTAACCTATCAGTGCATGTGTTTGGATGGAGGGGGTAAACTGGAGTACCTGGAGAAAACCCACGCAGACACAGTGAGAACATGCCAACTCCACACAGAAAGGTCTGGTGTGGGAATCAAACCAGGGTCCTTCTTGCTGTGAGGGATGAGTGCTAACCATTGCACCACCATGCAGCCCCAAACTGGAAAATGTATTTCAATATTGGTGTTGGTTACTGTGGCCTTGTTGTTTGTATGTTAAATTTTTATCACCCCCCCCCTAAATAAATAAAAACAAAAAGGGGAGAGGAGTATTGTGTTTGAGTCGGTTTGTTTGATTGTTTGTTTGTCTGATTGTAAACAGGTTTATGCAAAAACTACTGGACCAATTTCCATGAAATTGGAAAGATGCAGGTTGGTCCAGAATAAATCCCATTCAATTTTGATGAATGTAGGTCAAAGGTCACTGTCACAAAAAAAAAGTGTTTTCACAATAATAAGACCTAGGCCAAATGGGTGCAGGGTTTGTATGTCTTCTATGAAATAAAGTTTAATTAAAAAAAAGTTCAGATATATTCACTTCTTTCTTTGATCTGTTCGCTCATGAACAAATGAAATACAATTAATATGGATGAAAAAGTAAGATTTAATCATGATTCATCAAAATTAATCCAAAGCCACCTTGTGATGAATCTGATTACATTATTATTATTATTATTATTATTATTATTATTATTATTATTATTATTATTATTATTAGATAGCCCATGCAGTCAGTTCATTTTCACTCTGCAGTTGTTCTTTTTTGACAAACATCTTTATTGACTTTTTTCTGTAATGAATAAAACAAACACAGAATAACAAAAACAAAGCAAAACATAACAGGCACAATACCAAGTACACTCCTCAGGGACGACAGTAGCCTAAGTATATGTACAAATCAGAGATTAGCAGTATGAATGAGAAAAGTCAAAATAAATGAACAACCTGAATAAAGGACAATAAACTCCCTTCCTCCAAAAATGTCCTAAATAAGTCCCATATCTTCACAAATCTATTATATTTCCCCTTAATCATGTATGTAATGTTTTCCATGACAATACAATGCAATAGCAGTTGTTCTGTATAGGATCATATAAAAACATCCTTAAAGTATCTGTATAATACTGTAATACTTTATTCACTTCAGTGTTGTATACATTACTTAGTTCCCACTATAAAGTAAATGTATTGCAGTGTTCCTGTATGCTGTTGTTGTTCTAACTCCATTGGTGTGTGTTTTATGGTGTTGTCGTGCTTTATTGGCCTTATAATAATCCTGCAGGGACACACTTTACGGTACATGAGTTCAAATGTAATACAGCGCTTTTCCCGTAAGAAAGGAATTCAGAAAAGAGACACGACCGTCACATGACTTGTTATCTGCCCGGATACTACTGTAGTGGAGTTAGGAGAGCTGAGGATGGAGTGGCAAAAAAAAAAAAACAACACAGCAGGACGGATCCACAGCGCACACTCCCACCCACATGTTATGACTCACGGATGACTCACCAAACGTGCCAGTAACAAGATCGCCGTTACTTCCCTGGAATATCAAGAGAAAGAAGGGGGGAAAAAACCTGAGGGTTACTTAGAGCCTAATACCGGGAATCCACGCGTTTCTCATTTTTATCCCTTGTTCTAAACACGCATGCCCCCTTCCTCTTCCTCCTCCTCCTCCTCTTCCTCACCCCAGGGGCTTGTATACTTCATTTTTCTCGCTGCACTTCTGGGAACATCCAAATCTTGGCTCGAGGTTGCAGTATTTTTTTTTTTATTTAAAATGCTGATGTGATCTGAAACACGACGCAAACTTTGTCTAAGTTTGTTTTCTGGTGAAATGTCTGAGCATCATTTCAGAAATAATATGTGTAGGAAGTATGATCATATGAAATATATTTGAAGTTGTGGTCAAAGGTCAAAGGTTATTAACTCTTTGATGTATTAATTATGAGAACCTTAGTCAAGAAGTGTTTTTTTAAAATTCCTCTTTAGGCATGAAAAAAGCAGTGTGATTTTAATGAAACTATTTTTTTAATGGAATTACAAAAATGTCCACTCAGCTGCAGAAAAATGTGTTTAAAACCTTTTAACTCTTGAGACTTAAGCAATTTCACAGTAAACAATAAAATAAGGAACAAAATGAACAAAAACAGTGATCAGTAAAATGAACAAAAATGAATATTAAACTAACAAAATAATATGTAACATGAACAATTTAAGATGCTAACAGAACACAATTGAAGAAAAATAATAAAACAAAACATAGAAAAAACAAAATAAGCAACATCAACAGAAACTAATAATTATTCACAAAATAACAAAACAAAAACAAACAAAATAAAGTTAAAAAAAAAGAAATAAATAAATGACTAGTGTCCAGTAGTTCTAGTTTGGTCTATTTCTTTTTCTAAATCAGTTGCTTTTTGACACCTGTACATCCGTTCCACTGATGTTGCACACGCTTGAATTTTTCTGAATATTTAAACTAAACCATTCATTCAGAACACGTCAGTGCTGACGCATCAGGGGTTAAAGGGTTAAACTTTGAAGCAAAAGAACAAGTATTTAAAATGCAACATCAGAACACTAGGAAATAAAACATTTTTAATGCAGTTTTTTGTTTCAGAACAGACTGTTAATTACAGTCTAATAACTCATTGATTTATACGTGCAGATCAGGTATTAAGAACAGACCAGATACAGTAATGATATGAACTGACTGATATGGAACTAAAACAATAAAACCCATGAGTATACACGAGAACAACTGCAGAATAACTGTCCACTGGAGTGACCAGTATGTGTCAAAGGGTTCAAAACAATGTGCTGGTTTTTGTTGTTGTATTTTGGTGAAATACAGAAGGCCTCAAGGTTTTATATTATTTTATAATGAGGATGAGTGTAGTATAACTTTGTTCCATAAATACAGGGTGTCCCATAAGTCTCTGTACATATATGGTTCTATCATGTATTTCTTTATATTTCAGATAACCCAAAGAATACATTTGAATAAAGAGCAACAAATTGAAATCATCCTGATGGCCGGTCCAGTATTATATAAATAACAAGGCAGTTGGAGACAGCAGACCTCCGCTGAGGCTTGATATGATGTCATGTGGCGATAAAATGTGACGTGATGGAGATGGTGTTGACCCATCTGATGTCTGAAGGTGAGACGATGTAAATGAAAAAAAAAACCCACCAGGCTCTATCTTGTTTGAATCCTGAGATATTACCACCGATGTCTTTTAGCTGTTGACCTTTAGTGTGACCTTGACCTTTGACCTTCATTGTTGAAAATCTAATGGGTTCTTCCTTGACCCATTATCTATCATTCCTGAAAGTTTCATCAAAAGCCGTTCAGAACGTTTTGCATAATCCTGCTGACAGACAAACAGACCAGAATTAATACCTCCTTGGCAGAGGTAATAATGGTAAATAAACATGTCAAGACATGTTTATTTTTCCTATATATGCAGCCTTATGGGACACCCTGTACATCTCTACACTGATGCTTTTTTATATTTAAGAATTGTCACATGAAAGGTTAGCTTTACACTATTTTACACAGTTGCACTGTTTTCTACTGCAACAAATATCTGTAATAGTAGTTGAAATATTTATTTAGCGTTACCATTAGTTACACTGTAAAAAAAACTGTAGAATTAACAGCAAAAGTTGTAAAACTGCAACATAAAAACTGTTAAGTGAAAATACAATGCTAAATTGAGTTTTGTTTTAATGGTTAAATCAAATGCAGCGGTTGTTTTTACAGGAAAAGTATGTGAACAAAACCATATTTATACATTATATATTCCTATTGTTTGGAGAAAATAAAACTAAATTGAAAAATAACATGGTGCTGCTTAAATTACAAGAACACAATGTTGAAATAACAGCTGACTGGGTTTTTTTCTTTTAATAAAAAAAAAACATAAAAGAAGTAAACATTTCAAAATAGAATATTTTGAACATGTAAAATAAAAGGTGGTTCTGATGGTAGATTGGGTCAACTACTGACCAAAGAGTTGGCAGTTTGAATCCTAGCTCACTCTCCCAGTTTAGACATGATGGCTCTATGGACACCTGCAGGTCAAAATATAAGTGCAGTCCATTTACTGTTACATTTAATGGTTTAAAATGTTACATTTTCATTAAAAAAATGTTAAAGCTACATGTTTGAAATCTTAAATGTAGGCTACATGTTACTCTGTAAATATGTTTTATTATTCTGGCAATCAAGGTGGAAATGAATAAAAGGGACTTAGATGTTTACTGCCAAGTTCTTTTGTTTTTTTCTATGTCCTCAACGAGTTGACCATATTTTCATGTCCTTTACTTAACCAGATAATTCAGCACCGCTTGAACAAATGAATCCCAAATGTTAATTGTAGGAAACTGAGCTTGAAGGGGAATACAGGATCTCCAATCTGAGTTCCAGTGAAAGTTCCAGGTTTCAAGTTGGAGTGATCACATTTTTCTGGTATTGGAAGTATCTGAATTTTGAAAACTAACAAGTTATAAAACTAGAATACTGGTAAAATGCTACGACTTGACCATGAATTCAATCAAAATCCTGTCCTATTACAGGAATTCACATTCCAGATTTGGAATCGGTGTTGCTGGTTTGAGTATAATTATATCCCTGAATAGAGCGTCAAGGGTATTTGGTTTTTGGTCTGACTACTGCTACTGTTGGACATCCTTCACATTAAAGGACAACACTTTTGGGCCTTAATTATGACGCAATTTCAATTGTTCTACTCACCTATCTTACTTTTTTCCAATTTTGATTCCTTTGGAATAAATTAGGTTTGGGCACAGACTTGCAGATGCTAAATCAGTTAATATGTCCATTGTGATACTAGCTGTGCTAATTCTGTTGAAGTCCCATTTCAACTTTGAAAGATGCGGGCTGAGCTAAAATTAAATAAAGTAACCAGAGACAGACCAGTGACAGCATCTCTGCGCTGACTCAAGAGGCTTTAACCCTTTGCTTTATCTTAGCTACTTGGTACTCCGCAGTTGATAACGAGAAGTAGGGTGACCAGACATCCTGGTTTTACCGGGAAAGTCCTGATTTGGGGTTGTGTGACCAAAGTCCCAATAAGTCTGTCGTAACAGTTTTCGCCATTTGAGCAACGTGGAAATAATCACAGATATGCATACTAAACACCACATTGACCACTACCTTGTATATTGTGACTAACGGCTCCAGTCAGACAGAACATCAGCTGCCTTCGTCACATTCTGAGGACTAAACTCGCAGTTGCCATACAACAGTAAAAACAACATTGCCGTATAACACCAAATATAGCCGAGTTCAATTTAAGCACCGAGGTCCATTGAAAGGCTGGGTGCATTTACATTTTGGCAAATAAAGACCAGTTAAAAAAAAAGCAGGGTCTAATTGATTATGAATCAAGAAGGTTTGACCACTAGTGCCGCATGTTGTTCCTCTTAGCTCGGTTTCTTTAGTTTCTAGACTACGTAGTACCTACTGTGTTTTTTCACTCAATTGCTGCGTCAGTGGAGCGAACAGTAAAAAAAAAAAAAAAAATAAAAAAAATATATATATATATGTATTTGAAAACTTTGGGAAAGCAGGTGTTCTGGCATGCTTTATGGTGGCTATGGCATACACACAAAATGCCATTTAAGATAATTAATCTCATCTGAGATTGAGATAAATGTGAGTTTCAACAAAAGGATGAGAGCACTTCAGTGTCGTGTTTACATAAAAAAAGGTGTGTGTGCATGAGCATGGTCAAGTGCCCTGCAGTAAACATGCAAGTTAGCTAACATAGCCATAGTTGAATGAAAGAATGGGCATGTGCAGAGATGACGTCACTTGTGTGTCTTGGGTTACATTATTTTTTATTTTAGCTCCGTCTGGGTCTTTCAAAGTTGAAATGGGACTACAACAGAACTAGCGCTACTGTATCACAATGGATATATTAACTGATTTAAACAAAATAACTGATTTAGCATTAGGCTGACTCGCTGTATGCCATGTTGTGGATATCGGTGCAAACCCAATTCCTTCCAGAAAAATTAAAATAAAATAAAAAAAGTAACATTGGTGAGCAGAATAATTCAAATTACATCATAATTAAGGCTCCAATTGCAAAAAAGTGGCATTGTTATTTAACAACTTCCATGTTTTCTATATCAATGAATATCATGGAGATGAACTGATTGGGTTTGGATGATTTACTATTTGTAGATTATCTACAAGAGGGAGTGCAAAAGTTTAAAATCTCTAAACATCCTTTTGATCATATCTCTGGAACTTGTCTGGTTGACATTAAATCAAGTGCAAATGAAAGGTCGTGACCTGGGGATACTTCACGTTATAGTATCATAGCGATCTGACTAAGGAACATCACTTCCAATGGCATAAGCCTACTTGCGTATTTTCTTGCAATAGCATTATTCTTAACCTCTGCAATTACAACCATAACTAACAACTCGCTCTGTCAGTATTATCAAACTCTAATTTTTAAGTGTATTTAGCAAAATATTTCAAAGTTCAGTTGAAACTGGCCCATAAAGAGTACACAGGACAAAACCAAAAGTGGAGCAGGTAAAGAAGAAAAAAACTTAAAGTATGGCTTAAAATGAAACCAAAAGAGAAACAAGCTGGAAAGAATAAAAATAAAATACCCTAACATTTCAGTGAAACCAAAACTAACCAGCTGTAAATACTGAGCACCCATGACAGTAAGGTCATTAACAAACACAGAGATTTTATTAACATGAATCAATATTAAAATAGAAATGTCTCAAATCGACAGCTCTTTTTCTATATTTATATTTGTAATGTGTGAACATACATTGCTGTTCTTTCAACAGCAATTAACAGTCTGGCAAATCAAGAAACATGCTGCTGATTGGTAGTGATATGAAAGTGATAAAACTTCACATATAACACATTAACTACGTCATTATTTATGAACAAAAATATTTAAAAAAAATACATTTATTCCTTCTTGGAGAGCACTGTTCCTGCTTCACAGTCACCGTCTTCCAGCTGCTCTCAGTCATGCTGTGAAGCTTGTGAACACAGAAAAACACAGAAGGGATTAATTCGCTCCAAGGCCAAATGAGAAAATTTCCCATTAACTATTAAGCACTTTCAGGTTACCGCGGTTACAAACACCTACAAGTTTTAATAGTGGCTCAGCTCCTCAATCAGTGCTGCATCACTGCGTCTATTCTTAAAGTTGGAGCTTTTCTGTGAACAGTTCAACAGTTAACTATCACTCATGAAGAGTGCAACAACACTTTACAGATACAAACTGACAAAACATGACTCCAAGAGGCCCCTGGACTTTCTTTGCAGGAGCCACAAAGCCATAATAAATATGCGCATGGCAGATCTGAGATAGAAAGAGCTTTTATATGGAAACAAAATGTCTAAAATGTATAGAATGTCTAAAATGTTTTATAACAATGTTAACATTAACAATGTTAATAACATTGTTGATAATAACAATGTTAATTAACAATGTTAATGTTTGTCTTTAAAGCTCAGATAGTATGTCTGGGATTTATCGAGAGATGTAAAACGGCACATAAAATATGAGATGCATATTATTAAAAGCTCTGACACACTACACTTTTGAATCACAGTGTCCATTGGCTCCACAGTGTGCATCACCGCTGTGGACAGGTGACTCGGGTGTGTCCAGGCATGTGGCAGTTGCCACAGTTCCGTGGTTTCTTAGCAGCAGGAGGCTTGTTAACAGTGTTGTTTCCCATTTTCTTCTTTCCAGTCATCTGCCTGTTTTCATTGCTGTTAAATCCACCACCAAGACCACCTAACATAAGGGAAAAGACATCAAATAAACATAAAAGACAAAACTGATGTTTCTGTTTGCGTGAAGATTTTCCACCTCCTGTAAAACTGAAACCATGAAGGTCTTGCTGGGAGTGTTTATGAGTCATGACAACTTGTCTTAGTAAAGATGCAAGTGCAAAAGATTTCACATTCAATCTGTACATTTGGCTACGTGAGAAAAGCTTGTTGATTGCTGCAGACAGTGAAACATGAGAAACACACAAGAAAAGTATATACATACATATATATACACACACACACACACATATATATATATATATATATATATATACACACACACACACACACACACACACACACACATATATGAAATACAGCACACTAATGCAATCTAACGTTTGGAAGCACAGGCCACAACAAAATGCTGAGTGTACTTTTGAAACATCTGAAGATTTGATTTTCTTAAAGTCAACTTCAAACCCTGCAACAAATTTAGAAAAAGTGACTATACACCTTTAAGCTACTCACTGATCTATTTTTAATGCAGCCACAATAAGTAGCCCCTTTTAACTCAATGTAGCCTGTTTGTGTAAAAATATTACTAATCAAAACCTTATAATAACAAGACTACGGTTTGATTGTGCTTTGTACAGTGCTCTGGTTTGAGCTACGTATTAACAGCTGCTCATACTGACATTTCTAACAGCAGAGGCTTAAGGGAGGATTAGTTTTGCTGGTGTCTGGTCATATCTCTCTGTTTTTGTAAAGAAAGTTAAATTCCATTGCAATTTTTTTTCATTTCAATTAAATTTTATTTGTAGAGCCCCAAATCACAACGTCGTTTCATAGGACTTTACAGCAAGGAATGGTGCTATACAAATAAATTTACCTTACCTCAATAAGACTTCTTAATATTCTCACAGACATTAACATGAAATACATCAAACAGTAAGTGAAGTTTGTGTCCTTGTATATGGTTGAAATGTACTGGGTTGATTAATACTGATGGGTCCAGTGTCTGTGTGTGTGTGTGTGTGTGTGTGTGTGTGTGTGTGTGTGTGTGTGAGATGGCACATCAGTGTTTTAATTATTCATTTGTCCATATCTGATGTACACATTATCCTGAGGAATTACTTTTGTGACATTATTTAGATTTTTCCAGTATCACCTCTAAGTGTTGCTGACTGTTCCAAAGCACTACAAACGTGTGTGTGCCAGCTGTGGTGTTGGTGTGAAGGACAACACATTTCCATGGTAATTTCTCTCTTTGTATATCTGAACGTGAGCATGGATAAGGGCATATGCAACATTTTTGGGTGTACACGCCCTTTGTACATGAGGCCTAGGTCATGAACCCATTGCTAGTTCTATAGAACAGGCTGGTGTGAATATTTTCAGATCTTTTGATCAAGCTGCAGTTGCATCACCATCAGTATGAATAGTTTCGATAATCTTTGGGGCAAGTTATTTTGCACTTTCTTGTTGCTTATTAGTCATGCCGCTGATGTGCAAAGGCCTTTAGAGTGCAACATGATGGCAACAACCGATTTCTCAGTCAACGCATTAATTAGACCACAGGATAAAAATAAAACATGTTTTGAGTATGACATAGAGAGGTATGTCTACGTGTGTGTGTGTGTGTGTGTGTGCCTTACCTGCTGGAGGTACGTTCTCATCAATCCACTGAAAGAAGTTACATTGCTGTTCTCTTGGTTTCCCACATGTATGGAACATGCGTCCTTTGTTGGGACCATCTTTCTGCACGGTACGTGGTACCACTGCCTCATTGCAGTTACACACAATCTGTCTGTGTCCTCCTCCTCCTCTTCCTTCCGGCCTCCTGCCCTCTCCAGCTGTATTCCTGAAGCCCAGAGAATGTATGGATGGTTGGGAGGTCCCAGGTGGAGGTCCTCTACCTTGTGGCTCTCCCTGCTGGTCAGGTTGATCCGCCCACAGAAAGAAATTACAGCTACCAGAGTTGCATTTGTAAAACTGGCGACCTTGGTTAGGACCATCTTTGCGCACAGTCAAGAGGACTGCATCCTGTCCACAATTACACACAATAACATTGGTGTTGTTCATACCCCTAGCACTACCACCTGGTGGAGGTCGAGGCTGTGGGGGGTTCCAGGAAGAAACAGGAGCAGGAAGAAAAGTTTGAGGATTTGTAATTCGTGATGGTTCTGGTCTGGGAGGTCTGGAAGGTCTGGGAGGTGGAGGCCGAGGTTCTCCTTGACCTCCACCTGGTCTTAGATATTTCAGATCCAACACCTCTTGGAGAGTCTCATCACATCCTCCAATGCAGCCAACAAATTCTAAAGGCATCATGGGAGGGAGGGTTCCCCTGCGGAATGTGAACTTCAACCTGAAATAACAAAGAAAAGATACATACACACCAATGAAGTCAACTAAATGGGAGATACTTCCAAACCAGGAATAGTCTATGTTCCCCCAAAAAATAAACATTTGAAAAATGACAGAAAAAATGTGATGTGATGGTTGTCAACTCTTTAGAGTAACATGGTCAATATACAACATAAAGTGTTGGAAGTATATAAAGTTAACGTTGCTGCAATTAAATTTAAGATGAAAAAAAAAATCCCCACACACAGTGATTAGTGAATAATGTTCATTATCAAGATTATGTACCACAGTTGATGAGAAAAGAAAAAAGGAATTCTCACTTAAGTCACCCATATCATTACTTATAGAATTAAACCCTATCAAGCAACATCATCAATGGAAGAGAATGAATCTATCTGAAATTTAAAGACACTGTTGATAAACCACTATGAAGCACAAGTCTATGGGTTTTAATATAAAAAGGCCAGCAAGAATAAAAAAACAAAACATCCTTTTCAGAATGCTTCCAAGATTACAATTAGGTTAATATACCAAGTTGCTGTGGTGACCACCAAGGCAGATGCAGCAATAATAATAATAATAATCTTACCACTCTAGACATCTGCTACTATAAGCATTAGAAGTTATCTAACAAGATGAAACTTTTGAGTGAAATCTGATTTAAAAAATACCTCAAAAATACTTGTATTGTTTTCAAGTAAGTGCTGTAGTTCAACTCTGAGCTCTGTATCAGGTTGGTTGCTATGGTAACAAATGCTGGTGTGGAGCACTTTGGTTTGCAGTGAGCGAGTGTGCCCTATATTTGGATTGAGCTGAGGCACGTGCTCATGGGGTTAACGCCCACTTGTGTAAATAAGATTTCTGACAAGATTCTTGTGCTGGTGAAATGAGAGATTCATCTGTGTTTGTCAGTATAGTTCACTATGTGCTGCTGACAGGACATGGAGTCCATCCGAGTTAATACTGTACCATTTCTATTTCTATAAATAATGTCATTTAACCGTTTTGGCAACAGATGTATGAAAATTAATTATATAAAATTGCAATCCAAACTGCTCTTAAAGGTTCAGTTTGTAATAGCAGTGAAATCTAGTAATGAGTATTGCAGACTGTAAATAGCTCAATCAATTAACTTTATTTAATCGGACATTTAAAGAGATCCACGGGGGAAACCAAAGTGCTGTACACAAATATGAGAAAAATAAGTTCAAAACAAAAAGAAAAATGGCAATATGCTCAATACGCCGCTCCTCCTCTTCAACGGCCACTAACTATAATCTATTTAATGAAAAGTTCACTGTAAGGCAGATACTGACATGTGAACAGGGTGTGGCCGACATGTGTCGCAAATGCTGTCATCTCTGTTGACCTCCAGCACAATGTCAGGGAACCACACTGCTGTCTTACAGGCTGGGAATCCCACACAGGTCAAGTACTTACTGCCAGGATATAGAGACAGAGGACATGGGGGGGGTATATAGAACAGAGACAAAATAACATCATGAGTTTAAGCAATTATAGTGGGTATATTCAAGCCCATTCAATCATGTTTGGTCTCTTCTCACCTATTTCCTTCCTTCTTTTTCTTCAGCACCATGTCCAGCCCACAGTTAGGACACTTTCGAACTGGCAGGGGGATCTCCATATCCTGCTGCTCTGCCTCAGTGAACTCCTGAGCTGCACCAAGATATGGTGACAAAGCTTCATCTAACCTGAGGTAAGAACAAAACATAATTATTTGAATTATACAAAATAAACAGCATGCAGTAATACGACAATTGCACATAGTACATCAAACAAAAGTAATATAATTTCACAGAAGTACTAACTTCTTAGCCTTCTTGACAGACTCAATAAAAACAGCTTTATATTTCTGGATGTGGTGCTGCAGCACACTCCATTTGTCCTTTGTTCCCTCAGACACCAGCTTAAGATCAGCCTCTAATTCACGACGCAGGGTTGGTTTTGACATCTCGTAGCCCATAGAGTTATAACCTAAAACCACATACAGATGCATTTGAATGTACAATCTGTAGCATAACTAAATGACACAAATGTGCATCAAGATATTAGCAGAATGTGCCTTTGTACAAACCTTCCACAAGTCCCATGCCAAGCTCTCCAGGAAGAAATCTCTGGTCTGGAGTCAGACCTACATACATGCGGCTCTTTATAGTCTCTATGTGATCTGCATGGGTTGCATCTGTGCCTGGAAGAAAAACATTTCTTAAATGATGCCACGTTGGCATTTCATTGGGTACATGAACATATTAGAAAATTGTGTGTTGTGGTACCTATGCCGTGTTTCTCCATCAGCGATATGAGGTCGGCTTCGGTGAGCAACTGTGGAGGAGCTGTCTGTCCATCGACCATCTCGATAGCGGAGGGTTGAAATTGGGAGCCTCGTTCGTATACTGGAATCACCTGACACATACAAAGCAGGTGTAATCAGTGCCCACATTTGCATGCAAACTATTTAGGGTTGTGCAATTGGGTGAAAAATATGTGAACATTTTTCTTCATCACTGATAAAAATGGAACCAAGTGTCCTGTAGTTCATTGACATGTTCTAAGAGAAATTAATAACAAATTGAGTTTGCAAGGTTCTCAGGTTCTCGCACTATGTTAGAGTATTGTGGTCTTCATGCAGGAGATCAAAATCCCAATAGAAGTGGGTGGAACTTCACTGAAGGAGAACTCAAATTAAAACCCATATAGAACTTCCAATCAGGTGGTGGTTAAATGGTAAATGGTCTGCATATATATATGTAGTGCTTTTCCACCTTCATGGTGCTCAAAGCGCTTTACATCAGCTTCACATTCACCCATTCACACACACACCCAGTAGGTTTCTACGGTTCTTTCAGTCCTACTGGTGGCCTAAGTCAGGGTTCAGTGTCTTTGTCCAAGGACAGACAGAGCTGGGACTTTAACCTTTGACCCTTCAGTCATTGGACGACCCACTCTACCAACTGAGCCACAGTCGCCCCATTAACACTCGTGCCTCACAGCAAGAAGGACCCTGGTTCGATTCCCACACCAGACCTTTCTGTGTGGAGTTTGCATGTTCTCCCCGCGTCTGTGTGGGTTTTCTCCAGGTACGCCAGTTTCCTCCCACCATCCAAACACATGCACTGATAGGTTAATTGGCTTATCTAAATTGCCCGTAGGTGTGAATGTGAGAGTGATTGTTTGTCTATATATGTTCAGCCCTGAAATAAACTGGAGACTCATACAGGGTGTACCCCGCCTTCGCCATTGTAGCTGGATTAGGCCCCCAGTGACCCTAGTGAGGATAAAGTGGGTTCAGATGATGAGACGAGACTTCCAATCAAAGCTTAATAGTAACTATAGTGATAACTACCCTGTTAACCATATAGTTGGAATAATTTTGGCATCATTCTCTTTTTATTTCTACACATCAACAATCACCTTTACCAGGTGTGATGTTCACATAGAGTGCCACTTACACTTTATCATAAAGTGTAAGTAAGTGATAAAATAAATCACAATCATTTCATGATAACATTTAAATATATTTTATTTCTATGTTCTGTGGAACAATATATATAGAATTTGGTGTCACTCTGAAGACTCCATAGATAAGTATTCGGAGAACGCCTAATCTCGCCCCTATTTTGTGCCAATCTCGAGTTTCTATGACAACCCGTTCTTGCATTAGAGCCAATAATGTGATTTTGACCTTTCTGCTAAATGGGTCCTTGACCTCTGACCTTTTGCAATATTGATAATTTCATTATATGTATATATACGAGTTACTGCGTGTAATATCATGATAACATATCCAGTCCTGATTAAGTTATAGCATATGTCTATGCTTGACACACACAAACAGCGACATGTCACCTTTAACCTCCAGAGATCTAAAAAAAATGATTGGTCGTAGGTGATAAGACCAATTATAACAAAATATTCATTCCACATCATTTGGTACCAATCTGAAAGTTCTGTGACCCTCTGTTCTGGAGACCTTTGACCTTTACTCAAATAGATCATTGAATCTGATGCGCATTAGTTACATGTATATGTCCATGTAATTTCATGGTGATATCTCAAGTATTCATTGAGTTATAGCATGATATGTCTCTGCTGACACACACACACAGACAGACACAGTGATTACAATAATCTTAAGCGAGATTAATAATTTTCATCCTCTCAGTGCCTCTATGCATGTACACAAATGAAAGAAAGAAACATTTGTGGCCACATTAGTATAGATTTAAACATGTATGAATTAATCCTAACACCTGTCGGCACATAATGGAGATTTCATTATTTACAAGATACAGTGCTTCACGCAGCAGGAATGTGGCTAAAGACTACTTTAGCACAAAACATTTACCTGCCTCAAAATAACCTTTGAGATTTGCTCACCAAAGGAAAACAATTTGTTAAATTGTGGATGTGTATTTTCAGTTGCCTTTATTTATGAATTCTGTGTATTTTTATTCTACATAATCTGGTCATATAGAGTAAAAATATACAAAGCCTAACATTTTCAACATACATTTCTAAGGCTGCAGCTAATTAATATTCAAAGGTGAGGTAATTTATTTGTCATTATACAATGAAATGTGTCCTCTGCATTTAACCCATCCTTCATGCTATTGGGACACCTGTAAGGAGCAGTGGGCAGCCATGGAATTAGAAAAGCACTCCGACAGCGCAAACCTCAGCCAAGGCAGACCTTCCACCTCCGAATGAAGAGAGGCCACCAAGGAAGTTATGTTTTTGCCAGAGTTTGTCTGTCAGTTAGCAAGATAACCCAAAAAGTTATGGACGGATCTTGATGAAAATTTTGTGACGTGTTGGGGGTGTCACAAGAAACAAATGATTAGATTTTGGTGATGATCCGGAAGAGATCCTGGAACGCTTTGAGAATACATTTCAAAGCGATCCAGAATCATCACCAAAATCTAACCATTTGTTCCTTCTGACACCCCCAACACATCACAAAATTTTCATCAAGATCTGTCCATAACTTTTTGAGTTATCTTGCTAATAGACAAACAAACAAATTCCAGCAAAACATAACCTCCTTGGTGGAGGTAATTAACTGAAGTGAACTTGAACTCTCTGCACTTAAAAACTATCATTTGTGTTTATTGGATTTATTGAAGTTATTTTTCAAGGTCTTCCAATTTATTTTTCTTTGATTTTATTCAATTGTAGAATACTCTGAATGTAAAAAAATATATATTTAAACAATTGGTTAATAAATGGGTCAGTTTTTCTCAGACTGTCTGTTGCTGACTTGTCCTCTGAACAACAATACTTAATCAAGCCTTGTCTAACATTCTAAATGACAAAAGAAGTAAAAGTATATATGATTTGTGTTGATATTAGATATCAGCCACTACTCAAGGCTGCAATATCAGCATTGCATTGGAAGTGAAAACATTTTATCGGTACATCTCGACCAGTATACTAGGTCTCAGAATACATTTATATGCCCTACCTTAGCAGACCATCTGTCATATGGGTACACATCTAGGTAGTTCCTTGCAATGATCATGAGTCCAGAGGTAGAGAACTTCTCTTGGGCAATGTCTATATCCACAACTGTCTCATGCCCCAAAGCATCCTGGGACACGCACGCTAGAAAATGGCGGACGACGAACTCATACACACGAGCCTCATTACCCTGCACAAAGCAGAGTTAGAAAAAAATCATTACACAAATAATCTTACAAAAGAGATAATGGATGCATATTTTTTTATCAAAGAGACAGATACAAAGCTGTAAAATAAATTAATGAATAGATATAAACAAACTAAACTCCAGTTCTTGTAGACTTACCTGCAGACTGTCAGTGTACTTTGTGGGATGTATGGGAGGGTGGGCTTGGTCAGAGTTTTTGCCCTGTCGTGGGTTGGGACCCCCAGGCTGGTCAAGCACCCTCTGGGCAAACGTTCCCCAGGCCGGGCTGTTCGTCTGTTGCTCCACAAGGGGGCCAAGGGCCAGTGTAGCAGGGAAAATGTTTGTCTCCGTACGGGGGTAGCTGATAAACCTGAGTTGAATACACATTTACAACCCATCACTGCACGACAATCTTAAAAAGGGAAGCTTCTTTGGAAATGTGACAGTGTTGGTCATCAAATCCATAAAACTTCTAAAAGACATAACACTGCCAGATGGTGCCTTTTCATGTACAAAAATAGGCATGGCTTTGAGGCGATGTAACAACCTGGTAAACAAAAACTGCATTTGACACCATAAAGCCTTTTAATAAGGTGGCCAAGCCAACAATGTGACTGAAACAAGTTCAAATGAAACATCAGACACACTGCAGGATGACAAAATGACACACACATTTAGCATATGGTTGGACCAAACACCTTTTCAGAGTGCGTCTTCCATATATTGTTCACAAATAAAAAGGTGCACAGCAGTTTGTCTTAATATCATGTAAAATGCTACCTGTTCAAACATTCACACTCACCCTTGGGTATATAGTTTCTCTGCAATTTTCATGGTCTCTTTGGCATTTATTCGCAGCTTCCGTGAAGCAAGTTTCTCCAGTTCCTGTGGAGACAGAGGTAGGGGACAGAGTTAAGAAAAGGATGATGTGAAGGAAGAAAAACAGTACAGCTGAATACTGTAACAGCCCCATAGACATTACACATGTGTTTTTAGATGCATCTTATGCAAATGTGTAGTAGTTAGTTTTCTTTATATTCTTACCACAGTGTCCAAAGGCAGCGGTCTCCATTTGTTCTTGGGTTTGCTGGTTACTGAGGTGACTGTTGCTATGGGATCCTGGAAATAGATAAAATGTTATTGTGATGCGACAGACAGACAGACAGACAGACAGACAGATAGTTTATTTTGATATTCATATTCTGCAAGTTGACAAATCATGAAAATTGACTGCTTCGTGCTCCTGAGGTAACAGCTGCAGGGAGGAGGTGAGGTTATGAATGTAAATGTCATTAAAGCAGGGATTAGAACACATACACAGAACAAATCCATGAAGCACTGCTAGGTGGACAACATCTGTGTATTTTTGCATAAAATATGACTTAGTATGACATAGACAGCATGAAGTCCACTTTCCTCTGGCATTTCATACAGCAAATCAAATCTGCACCTGGTATGTATTTGTAAAATGCCATTTTAAAAAAATTAAGTTATGTAAAACTTTAAGAAAAAGAAGATTTATAGCATATGACCTCATTTAAAAAATCAATCAACTTGAAGCCCATCGAACAAACGTGGTCACTTTGTTAACTTATGATACTTATACATTTTCCAGAGTGTGACTCTCCAACATGCCTCAGCTATTGTTCATGAACTCTGCCATTGGTTACGTCCCAGCTGGATGCCACCGTCTACAGGTGCCCAGACAAACACAAAGATAATGACCTTCGCAATTCACATATTTCCCCAAACGTAAAAAAAAAAAGAAGCAACCTGAACTGAAAACGTTTACAACAACACTCACAAAAGTAAAAGGAATAGGCCTAATGATATCACGTCTCCCACTCTCTTTTTAGAATTAATTTTTAATTACATTTAATTAGCAAAAATCAAAGTCAAAGCCCTAGGGATGACTGGAGACAAAATAGCAGATGTGACTCAGGCATTGTAAAGTCGAAACAGTGTAGGTCGAGTACCGGGCAACCTGAGGACCTCCTGTATATCGTGGAAACATACCTCCATGCAGATCTGGTAGAGCACTAGACAAGCTGCGTGGTTAAAAAGACGGTTTCTTTTCCAGCTGAAGTCTACAGAGTCCTCCTCAACCTCATGGAGCACTTACATGAAAAGAAAGAACAGACAGTCAGTTAAAATCCTGGATTGTTAACATGAATGTAAGTGTGTGGATAAGATTGTACCTTTGATTTTGTAGAAAGTCTCAGGGATGAAAGCCTGTATAGCTTTGAACCGCTCTACCACAAAGCCCAGAGTGGGAAACTGGCAGCTGCCATATGAGATGAGCTGATTCGCCAGAGACCCTGGGAAAACCTTCTGAAGTCTAAGAGTCTGGAAACGAGTGAAGGATGCACCTGTAAGCGATGAACACAAGGAAGTGGATGTAATCATATCTTAAATCTTCGTTTTCTTTTTTGTGGGTGTTCCAACTACATAAATATACCCATAAAAGAGTTTCAAATTAAATATATTTTCAGATACTCAGTGCTTCAGTACTTACCGATTCGCAGGTCCAGCTCCTGACGCAAATCAACAGCATCACTGATGTTTGCATCTGGTTCAGTTAAAGTCTCACAAGCTCTCTGAATGGAGTTGGGAGTAATCTCAGAGAATTTGGCACGAAACACTTGTATATTGGACTTGACTAAAAAAATAAAAAAAATAAAAAAAAAAAAGAAAGAAAGAAAAAAGAATAAGATATTTTTAAAAATGATATCAGGAGCTATGTGTGAACATACAAAAATTGTATCTTCTGACTTTGCAAAGTCATAAGAAGAGGAGTTAGTTCCCCACCCCACCCTTCATAAGATCTGATTGCAAGATGTGCACAGTAACAATAAATTGAGTTAATTCTCACATGTAAGAATAACAAACACACCGTCATCATACTGTACCTGCTTTACAGACGTCTATAATTTCGAAGCCAATGTTCTCTCCCTCTCTGTCACAATCAGTCCAGATAATTAAGGCCTGGCACTGCCTCACCTCTTTCTCTAGTGTTTTCTAAAGACAAAAAGAAGCAAAAGTCAAAAGAAATACACACACGCATATATATATACATACATAGATACATACATACACACAGACCAGCTATTCATGTCATGTTATTTAATGCAACAGATCCAGAGGACACACTGTTGATTATGGTTTGGTATCCTGTAAATCATTTTTACATGATCATACAAATACCTAGATGTTAATAACAGGTTGTAAACAATAGTTTTTGATGAATATTTTACATTTTTGGAAGAAAAAAAAGATTTTACTAATTACTGAACAGTTTTCTTCATTTATGGCAGGGAAAGACTGAAAAAATAAAATAAAATATATATATATATATATATATATATATATATATATATATATATATACACACACACAAAAACACATTTTTGGGAAAAATGTTTAAAAAAATACTTCAACTTGTACAACCTTAATTATGGTAAGTATGGTTATTCTAAGGCCCTCTCTTAAGTGAGATATTTTTAATGTTGTTACCAGCGACTCCCTCCATGTGCAGCAGTGTGGTGTGCTTTGACAAACTGATTAAGAATAATTGTGATTGGTGGATCGCTATGCACAATGTGTGTCAGGTAGCCAAGTTGAACTTCAATGAGAATACATTACATTCAATTACAGGACCTTGTCACATGACTACTACACACATACATTACGGTGACAATGCTCAAGTGATATATACTGCAGCTCTAATCCCATAGCAGAAATATATGTACAGCCAGCAGTAAATATACAAACAAGCAAACCTACATTAATCATCCAACAACAACAAACCCAGATAAAATTCCAAATTACAGTGTTATTAACACTTCTGACAGCTAAGGTGTAAATACAATTGATAAGCATGTGTACAATATGATGGTGATAGGGTTGGTCTTCGATAATAATTAATGTGTTTACAGAGAAGTAGAGAGATCCTGCATTTAGAGAAGCGGTGATAAACAGTTTTATTTAACCTTTATTTGCCCAGGTGTGACCCATTGAGATCAAGGATCTCTTTATCAAGGGAGACCTCCACCTCACTTTATTAATGGAAACACGGTAGAAAAAGTGCCAAGCTTCAAGTTCCTTGATGTTAACATGTTGGAAGATGTAACAGCACTGTCATAGAAGTCAGAATAAACAGTGATAACCATTTAACTCAATACAGAAAGAAAACATGAAGAATAGCTTGTTCCCTTTTGCAGCCCTGACAGTTGTCACACATATTGCACCTAAACATGGTACATCAGCTGTGAAACAAGTGTATCCAGACCACCTAAGCTGCCAGCCCTTAAAAATATCTACAGCAACAATTCCAAACCTAAAGAAACAAATGCATACAAAAAGACACACATGTGATATCTGGAGGAGAGAAATAAAGCCTACCTTGATTGGCGTCATGTTATCTGGACAATACTTTTCTATCTCAGCATTAAATAACAGCACAGGATTGCAGCTGAGCCTGTGGAAATAAAGAGTCAAACCACTTAGGCTTCATGATTTCTATGTAGTAAACCATGTGAACTAGTGACCGATATAGATTTTTTTTGGCGTAAATACCAATACTGACCCCCCCCTCTCTCTCTCTTCATTCCTTGTGGCTTTGTTGAAGTCAAGAACAACACTCTTCTTTGATAAAAATTAATTAATACACTTACCACACTTCCAATTATTAGATATTTACTCTAACAGCTGGTGAATCAATAAACATTTTAGTATGGGTCGAGAATTATTCTATGTCTGGGAAAGTGAGACAGATAATTTTTACACTTACCATTTCTGAAAGGGTGTCTTAAACTCCAGACCCAGTAAATGACCTGACACTGAGGTCATTGTTACAGTCACATTCTGGTCCAAAAAACAGGGACAGATAAAAATATCAGAAACAACTTAAGGAAACAAAGGGAAAATACATGTGTCCATATTCACTTACCTGACCGAAGAGATGGTATTCATACTCATAGATTTTGTTAAACTTTGACAGCCCTTCTCTCTAAAAAGGAAACAGGAGCAGAATTGAAATAAAAGTTAATTTAGTGATTGTTTCAAGCTAGACCAATGTGCTTCCTGATCTTTAACACTGCAGTGGAGACAAGAAGCAATACTCCATTGCACCGCTAACTTTGTCGATGCTTAAAAGTTTATATTTTTGTTAGTAAAGTTGCAATTACAGCTTTATGAGACATGAGTTTACCCTTCTGGACCTGCCGTTGGACATGATCTCTGCGATGCCTTTGGCTGCGTCATTCTTCTCGGCTACACACAGGACCCGTTTGATCGGAGTTCGGCTCCGGATCATGTCTGCCTCCGCACAGTGTATACTTTGCACCGCACACAGCCACCTCGCCGGGACACGCGGCCGCTGTATACCAGATTGTAGCAAATATCTCCCGAGGAGGCGCACTATTAGCATGTCTGGACACAGTGACATAAAGAAGCCTCACTACTATCTACCCAGTGTGTTAGCATGTTAGCTAAGGTAGCTAGCCAAAATAGTATCAGCTCAGGAACTCACGAAGTGTTCACCTGTTAACTTAATTGACCTCCAACAAAAGACATGGGGCAAAAAAAGACTAACACGGTAGACTTGGAGAGTAAAAAATAATGAAAAGAAATGTCTATCTGTAATTCTTTTACTTCAGCATGTTTACAAATTCCGCGCCAGCCCCTCACATATCTGCCGTAAACGTCGTAACAGTGCCGGAAACCGACAATCGTGGGAACAGGAGAAAAAAAACCACACTTAATAAAAAAATAATAATAATAATGATGTCACATTATTATATAAATTAACAATAATACAAATCAACAGTTTGTCAGAAATATAAATCAGTTACAAATGTATTAATATTATAGAAATTATAACCCATTGTTAACAGATAGTCCATCCTAAATCAAAATGTAGGCTTTTATTATAGACCAAATGTTACATAATGCATCTACTAACCACAGGAATATCTTCGATATTTTTGACTAACCCAAATCGCAACCCTATTCCTAAACCTTAACACCATGTAAAGACGTTACATCCTTACTTTCTGATCCCTACAGCGATTTTACATTCTATTTTAACTTTTAAGATGAGTCATTAAATAAAGAGGAAATCAATGCTAACACTATAATAATGTTCAACTACAAAAATAGAATCAAACTTTTTCAGAGGTAGTGAGAGAGTTTAACGAATTAAACAAATATATTCAGATATTATTTACAATTTTAGAAGTTGAAGAACATCAACATTCATTTAATGTATATCTGATGTGACTGAAATGGCAGGACAACTGTCGTCGTACATAAAAAATGTAAAATTTCATTTTCAGGGTGGATTTCTCCCAGATGGGAGGCGGGATGGATTGGTCACCTGACAGGACTACAACCAGCTGGGTAAACATGGCGCCTGTCTCAGGATGTGAAATGTATGTGTAGCGTTTCTGTTTGTTGGCGGTGGTTCGGTTGCACCAAATAACCAATATTTTGTCCCACATCAAACTGATATGGCGGACGCGACGCGTAGAGACACGAAGAGGAGGAGAAGAGCAGCGACTCACTGATGCAGTTCTGTCATTTTTCCTCTCTGCACAGTATGAATGGTCCTTCCCGGACACTGTGATTGGCGCAAGACAATTGCTTTTGTTAACAGAGAGTCTGGTTAATATTACTATTTTTAGGCGTACTTTTATTTCCCTTGGCAAATATCAACGTTGATCATCTCTGGAATGTCTGCTACAATTTTTTGTTGCCACATCTGCTTCAATACTCCCTTTTTATAATTTATAATCTTAATCGATTTTTGGACCTTGTCCATGTCTTGGACCCTAGAATAGACACCTCACCAGAACATCGCTGTCTGTAAAGTGTGAGAGCAGAATGATCAGTCTGAAAGCACTCGGTGCGGTTGTGCCACAGCACTACCCTGTAACAGCTGGTTTATGGCTTTTGTGCTGCATGTAATGTTGCGTTTGTAATGCCTTGTTCAATAATACCACCATGATAGGCTCACCTGACGTGGTGGCTTTTACTAAAGAGGATGAGTATGGGCAGACAACTCCTGACCCCTGGGCCTCCATCCCAGAGGAGTTTTCTGTCCCTCTTCATCCTATTGCCGACTCCAATCCATGGGCCAAAACCTCCTACGCCAAGTTCACCAAAGACTTCATCCTCATCTCTGAGTTTTCTGAGCAGGTGGGTCCCCAGCCTCTTCTTACTATTCCAGATGACTCCAAAGTCTGTGGCACCTTTGATCTCAACTACTTCTCCTTACGCATCATGTCAGTGGACTACCAGGCTTCCTTTGTGGGGCATCCACCAGGCAGTGGGTACCCAAGGCTCAGCTTTGTGGAGGACTCCAGGGTAGTATTGGGTGACTCGAAGGAGGGGGCTTTTGCTTACGTCCATCACCTTACACTTTATGACCTGGAGGCAAGGGGCTTTGTGCGACCATTCTGTATGGCGTATGTTTCAGCAGATGAGAGGAAAATTATGTTGCAGTTTGAGGAGCTTTCCCTTCGCTTCTCACAAGCTTCTGAGTGTCTGAAGGCAGGAAACAGGAGGGCCTTCGCCAAGGAGCTCCAGAGGAAACTCCAGGACCTGGAGTAAGAATTTCAACAAATCCTACTCTCTACACCACATATTAATTTGTCAAATCATGTTTATAAAATAGATAACAACAAAAGTAACTTGTCAGAAAGGATCAACAGCATGGCCAAATTGAGCAATGGCCCTGGTGTGAAATTCAGTCTTTAAATCACTAGCTAAACCTATTCATTTAAACCATAGATACACTGTGTAATAACCAAATATATACAGTATATATATATGTATGTATATATATATGTATGTATATATATATATATATATATATATATATATTTAGTATGACGCACTTTTTATTTCCACTATTAAATCTAGCCAAAAAAAGTACTTTCTCAGTTTCCTATATTCTTGGTAATGTCTTCAGAACTGATTTCTATGTAGATGTCTCAGGATGAATGCATTGAATAATTACACAGAGTTATGCTCATTCACATTCACAAGGCACCTTTAGTGATATGGTCTTTTAGCATCAAAATAGGACCAGCTCCAGAGTGAATGCAGACAATCATAAACTCCTCATGAAGGACTATTTTATGATTTATGTAATGTTTTTGTTTGTGACAAGACTAAATGCTACCCGAGGGTCATTTAATTCAGGCATCTCTTGCCACAGGTATGAATTACAGGTACAACATGTACCATTCACATGCATGAATATCAGGAAACACCTACGTCTATAATTTATACTTGGTTGATTTGTGTATTTCCATTATATTACTTTTATTCTGTGTATCAGCCAACAAATGCCAGTGGCATCATATCTACTGTATTAATGTCAACCTTCAGAAGAATAAAATAATAGAATGGGAATAAATAGTACGTTACTTAACCTAATATCAATAAAATAGTGCATGCATGAGTGCAATCTCTCCCCAGAAATATGATTTGTGCTTGGTCATATTTTTAGTGGTGAGGGTGTTGAGAACAATTGCCATGATCACACTACAGTGTTCTAAAATACTAAACATTTTAATGATGTTTTGATTAAGACAATAATTGCTTCAGAAATTACATACTTGTGTATAAATGCCCAAATCCTTTCCCCATGTTTTGAGGATTCAGGATTTCTTCAGTCCTCTGGGTGTTCTCTACTGTGCTATTTTATCAGAATGACATTGTATTTTCCTATTTAAACACTGATTTCATTATCTCAGGTACACTCACTCTGTGCTACAGAAGGAGGAGGGTCTGCAGAGAGAGGCGGGACCCCAGAGCATGTACTCTGCTCACGCTGTGGAGAAGGCCAATGAGCTGGCAAATGTGGAAAAAAGCATTTATGAACATAGAGACCTGTTGAAGCAAATTACCTCCTACCATCACCGTCCACGCCGGGATCCCCATGCTGTCACCTGCCAAAAATGCATGTCAGAGTGTTTGAGTGAGTGTGAGGAGCTGTTAGAGAAATATGCTAAGCTCGCTGGGCCATATAGTTACACAGGTAAAGTGGAAGAGCGAGGCCGACTGGGTGAAGCCGGTGAAGATGAATTGGAGGAGGAAGAAGGAATTAAACGCAGGCCATCCTACACACCACAGCTGATCAAAGCGAAGTCTGCTAAATGTTTTGACAAGCGTCTAAAAACCCTCCAGGAATTGTGTGATGAGACTTTCTATGAGGCTTCTATGGAACTCTTGAAGGAGACAGAGAGGAGTTTCCGGGGGGATCTATGTTACCTGCACACACGTCACCTGGACAGGGTGCTACGCAGGAAGCAAAGAGTCATCAATTTCCTGTTTGAAGAGGACATTGGAGATGAGGATGAGGATGAAGTGGGAACAATACGACCATTTTGTGCTGTGAACCATACCGTAAACAACTGCGCACTACTAAATCCACCGCCTATTGTGCTGGGACCAGAACCGCCAGAGGACTCTACAGATCCTCTAGACCCAGTGTCTGAGACCAGTCAAACTCTGGAGAGTGAGCTGGGGCTTGTGGACAGTCGCCTTGAGTCCTCCCCTTCAGACCTGACCCAAGAGAGCTCAGAGGAGACCAAAGAAAGCTTTAGCAGTGATAAAAGTGGTTTAAAACAGAACCTGGCTGGTATGAAGTCAGAAGCACCTGATCCTGATTCTGATTTAACCCCTGACCCTGATATGGAGAGGGAGAGCAGCAGTGAAGACATGGAAACAACAGCTGGAGAAGATGAGGTTGATAATGGGGGAGACCAGACACCTGTGTCTTTGTTAGAAGTGGTGTCTGAGCTGGAGTCTGGTGGGATGGATGAGGGGTTAACTGAGGAGGTCTGTGACATAGAATCTGATTTGCTGGTACCGATAGACACAGCATGCTGTATGGCACAGGAGGGTTTCCTTTACGAGGCTTCAGCCCCAGAGGCAGCACCTCATCTGGGCCAGAGCTCCCACATGCAGTCCTCTCAAGTCCTGGTGGTAAACCAAGAGCCTCAGGCCCTACTTCCAGTCCAAGATGACTACACTGTGGGCTCTCCGTGCTCAGAGAGTCCAGCTGCTGGGCTGGAGCTGCCTGTGGGGCCTCTTGCAGATGCTGTTTCCCGGGCTTCAGTGGAAGAAGGCTCAGACTGTACCATGAGTGCTTCTACAGGGTCTGATCGAGCTGCTTCACCTCTTGGCTACGGAGGGGTGGTCACCCTGCGTCAGAGGAAGAAAGCCGGACAGGGAGCCTTGAGGTTTGTGCGACAGTATCCTTTCGCCATGCAAGCTCTATGGTGTCTGCTGAGCGGGAGGACTCTGGTGGTACTGGGGACCGATGAGGGGAGAGTCCGTCGGCTGGTTGCAGCACTGGCCCTTTTTGTACCTGGTCCAGGGAAGTGTGGAGAAAGAGTTCAAGCCTGGTTGTCCTGCCCCTTCAGCCTTACTGACCTGCAGAGGTGGAAACTCATTGGATTACAAAGGTAGGGTGGGACAATGTGGCAAAAAATGTTATGGGGGTAAAAAAAAAAAAAAATTCTCATCACCCAGTACTGATTATGATCATGATTAAAGTCAAATTATTATTATTATTATTATTATTAAAGGTTTTTAATGAAGGCCTTTAAAATAAAAACTAAATTGGAGCTGTACCATAATAAAAATAAGATAAATATAAAAATAAACACAAGAAAAAATGAAAACTGAGAAATTCAAAGAAACTTTCTTAAATTCACAGAAAAATCACTTGTTTGAAGAAATACATATAACTAGAATGTTAAACATTTTCAAAGGTTCATGTAAACGCAGCTCATGAATGGTTTAATCAAGTTTTGGGCATATAACTGTTTTACTGCCACTGGATATCCTTGGCCTAACTTCGATAACTGGACAGATAGGGGAACCTTATCAATTTCAACTTCTCTGAGTATTAGAATTCATCCAAATGGGGGCGCTCGAGTTAAAAATTTGGTTCATATTGATCATCTTACAAATGTCTGTTTTCTCGTTAGCATCCAGAGTTCATAGTGTCATTTTCATTCACTTGGTGGAGTTTTGTGGAGAAAAATTAGTTATCTGACCATTATTCTGACACTATCAGGATGATGTAACACAAATAATTCACAATTGCTACAAGACACAAGATTTACAGACATTAGGTAGAGGTAAATGTTTACTGTCCTTATCTCTCTTGTCATCTAAACCTGCTTTATCCTCACTAGGGTCGCAGGGGTCTAATCCAGCTACAATGGGTGAAGGCGGGGTACACCCTGTATGAGTCTCCAGTTCATCTCAGGGCTGAACATATATAGACAATCACTCTCACATTCACACCTATGGGCAATTTAGATTAACCAATTAACCTATCAGTGCATGTGTTTGGATGGTGGGAGGAAACTGGAGTACCTGGAGAAAACCCACACAGACATGAGGAGAACATGCAAACTCCACACAGAAAGGTCTGGTGTGGGGTTTAAACCAGGGACCTTCTTGCTGAGAGGCACAAGTGCTAACCACTGCACCACCATGTGACCCTGTCCTTATTTCTGTGTAGAAAAAAACAAAACAAGTGAGGGTATAATCTAGACACGGCCCCCCTTAATTACCACATATGTAGGTGACTAAGTATAATTATTTGAGCTAAACATTATTATTTTACATAATTATTCCTATCCACTTGTGTAAAAGCAGCTGGATACAAGTCGTATAATTATATTTCCATCACAATGTTCACATCATTCCTTTCTCTGAAACTGGAATCATAATCATACAATGATGAAGGTCTCATTGCATCTCAAAATACTTACCTTCTATTGGTACCTGTCATTGTTAGTCATTTTCCAGTATATTTCAATGATAGCTATTGTGTATTTAAGACGGTTATGCCTTGTATACTTATTTTGTCTGAAGCTTAAAATTCAGTCAGGGTTATCATGTTCCTCCTCTTCTTTGTTAGGTGTGATGTATCCTACTGGTAGCACCAAAATTAATTAAAAAAAGGCTGTTGGACAACAGTTGTGACGATATGCGTGACAATTGATCCTTAACTAAAATTTTATTCTTTTGACAGTACACAATAAAATAAGTTTAATACTCACAGATTGCCACAGTCTGCATCACAGTTTTTTCTTGACGGTATATTTCCTTTCTTTTTACACCTTTACTCCACTCTTACTCAGCTGGTGTGAGTCACTGCTCGATGACTCACAAACTATTCAATTATTCACCCTCCTGCTTCATGTCAGTCCTTGAAGGGCATTTTCATTTCTTTAATCTTTAGCCTGTTGGTTCCTGATACACAACTATATTCTATGTGAGCTGTACATGTGTATTCATTATGCGGTGATAAGTAGCCTCACTCTTCTAATAAGTAGAGGGTGGAGATTAGAACTGCTAGTCATTAGTTGATGTAAAGAGTAGGTTTCTAATATTGAAATTCATTTTAGTCAGTTTGTACAATGTCAGAGCTTTGCAGGATCCAGCTTATCAAATGTAAACATTTAATGCTTCTCTGATGTCTATGGCATCCGACAGTAAACTAAATATGTGTGGGAAATGGGGGGTATGTGTTTAAAAAAATAAATACATAAATATATATATATATATATATATATATATATATATATATATATATATATACAGTGAGAGTAAAAAGTATTTGATCCCTTGCTGATTTTGTTGGTTTGCCCACTAATAAAGACATGATCAATCTATACTTTTAATGGTAGATGTATTCTAACATGAAGAGACAGAATATCAAAACGAAAATCAAGAAAATAACTTGAAGGAATATATATGAATTTATTTGTATTTCATTGAGGGAAATAAGTATTTGATCCTCTAGTATGCATTAGGAGTTCTGGCTTTCACAGACCAGTTACACACTCCCAATCAACTTGTTACCTGAATTGAAGACACCTGTTCTAAATAATCACCTGTATAAAAGACACCTGTTCACAGAATCAGACAATCAGACAGATTCCAAACTCTCCAGCATGGGTAAGACTAAAGAACTCTCTCAGGACCTCAGAGACAGGATTGTTGACCTGCACAAATCTGGAATGGGCTACAAAAACATTAGCAAGATGCTGGGTATTAAAGTAACAACCATTGGTGCAATTGTGAGAAAATTTAAGGAGTATAACATGACCATCAATAGACCTCGGTCTGGTGCTCCACAGAAGATTTCACCTCGTGGGGTGGCAATGATCATGAGGACAGTGAGAAATCGGCCTGCAACCACACAGCGTGAGTTAGTGAATGACCTCAAGGCAGCTGGGACCACAGTCACCAGGAAAACAATTGGCAACACTTTGCGCCGCAATGGATTAAAATCCTGCAGTGCCCGAAAGGTACCCCTGCTTAAGAAGGCACATGTGGTGGCTCGCCTAAAGTATGCCAATGATCACCTCAAAGATGCACAAAGTGATTGGGAGAAGGTTCTGTGGTCAGACGAGACCAAAATTGAACTATTTGGCCTAAACTCTACTCGTCATGTGTGGAGGAAGAAAAATGCTGCCTATGATCCCAGGAACACTGTGCCCACCGTCAAGCATGGTGGTGGAAACATTATGTTTTGGGGGTGTTTCTCTGCCAAAGGCACAGGGCTACTTCACCGCATCAGTGGGAAGATGGATGGAGCCATGTACCGAGCAGTCCTGAGGGACAACCTCCTCCCCTCTGCTAGGAAGCTGAAAATGGGCCGTGGCTGGGTCTATGGAGAGAGCTGAAGGTCCAAGTTGCCAAGCGACAGCCCACCAACCTTAATGATTTAGAGAGGATCTGCAAAGAAGAGTGGGCCAAAATTCCCCCTGATATGTGTGCTCACCTTGTGGTTAACTACAACAAGCATTTGACCGCTGTGCTTGCAAACAAAGGCTTTGCCACCAAGTATTAAGTGCTTTCGGATAGAGGGATCAAATACTTATTTCCCTCAATGAAAAACAAATGAATTAAAATAAATTCTTTGAAGTTATTTTCTGGATTTTCATTTTGATAATCTGTCTCTTCATGTTAGAATACATCTACCATTAAAAGTATAGAATGATCATGTCTTTATTAGTGGGCAAACCAACAAAATCAGCAAGGGATCAAATACTTTTTACTCTCACTGTATATATAATCATTTTTCACTATCTACCAGCATTAACATGATGTAACAAAAAGTGAATTTAAACTGAACTAGAAAAGCACTCTGAAAAGGCAAGCCTCCGTCAAGGAGGTATTAAATACGAGTCTGTTTGTTTGTCAGCAGGATTACGCAAAAAGTTCTGAATGGATTTTGATAACATGTGTTTGGAGTGTCAAAAGGAACAAATAATTACATTTTGGTGGTGATCTGGAAGAGATCCTGGATTCTGGATCACTTTGAAATTTTACATTGCAGTAAATGGAGACTACATTTCAAATGATCCAGAATCCAGGATCTCTTCCGGACCACCACCAAAATGTATTCATTTGTTCCTTGTGACACTCCCAACACATCCTGAAAATTTTACCAAAAATCCATTCAGAACTTTTTGCATAATCCTGCTCACAGACAAACAGACTCAAATTGAATACCTCATTGATGGAGGTAATAAAAACAGAAGGGCACTCATGCACAAATATGCTCAAAAATGTAATTTCTTGTCGTGTTAAAGATAAAACGGCAAAACTCCTGGACTTGGGCCTTTGATGCTAATCCATCACAAAAATCTATGCAATTGTAAAAGTAATGTGACAGATCTGTAGGTGGAGGATGTGCTGGGTTATATAGCTCTGTAGATAAAGGTTGACCACCTGCTGCCCCCTGACAACTAATTTGTGATGGTGGTATTGGTGGAGGTGTTGCTGTATGTGATGGACCTCAATCTCTAAGGAGGGGGTGTTAATATTGTGATGTACAACAGTAGTTGGTAATGGACCCCATTTCTGCCTGAATGCCTTCCCTCTTAGCTTTCTCATTTCAGACACCCCCCACATGCTCATGCCCCCCAAGTTTGGGACCACTGTTGTAGTCGTAAGACACAACTTTAAGTGGAAACAAACCAATGAAATAAGTGATGTACTACAGCATTACACTTTAATATAATCGTAGGTATTAGAGGATGAAGAAAAACTGTTTAAAGGTCTAGTGAGTGTAATATAATGGATGTCACCAGGATCTAATTGAAGAAATTTAATACGGTATTACATTACTTAACTTGTTATTCTGTAATTACTGGAAAATAAATAATTATGTCGGTACTATTTTACAATAATCTGCTCCTAATACCTACCTTTTTTCTCCATTTTGGAGCAGGTGGCAGATTTGAGGTGCATTTCTGTCATCCACTGCACTACATGGATAAAAATAAAGCGACAAGTACTACAGGTTGTCAAACTTCAATAATTATGAATAAGTCAAATTAATATTTTCTTTGTTAAAAAGCTGATTTTCTTCCTGAGTGACAGGTAGAGAAAGCCAGTGGTTACTCATGCTTTAAAGGGATTATTTATGGTCACAATGTGACATATATTTCAGAAAGCTACAGGTATACCATAACAATATTATATGATGTAAAAAATAAATAAATAAATAAATATATATATATATATATATATATATATATATATATATATATATATATATATATATATATATATATATATATATACAAATTAGATATTTTTTTACAGAAATGTTCTTAAAGTGATTTGCAAGAATTTGAATCACAACAAAATGAAATGTTTATGGTCATAATATATCACAACATAAAATAACAGGACATTATGATTTGATTAAACACCTCCTGGTAGCGATAAAACACTTGACGTCATTGTGTCATAATACTTTGCATATATAGTGTATGTTTCAGTGACTTAATGAATGAATATCCTTTATTGTCATTGTACTCATATTAAAATGAAATTATGCAGCCCCTCCACCCACACTGCAACACAAGATAAAAACACTATTATAAATAACACTAGAAAAACATATAGACACTAATGAACATATATATATATATATATATATATATATATATATATATATATATGTATATATGTATATGTGTGTGTGTGTGTATGTACATACATATTAAATAAACATGGATACTAAAAGAAGATGTGTGGCAAAAGTGTTGTCCAAAGTTGATAATATCCTCTTAACTAAGATAGTCACATTAAATGTCGACTCTTAACGAGAAGCTTCACATTGTTTGTGGTCAGTTCAGTAAAGGATGAGGAGGTATTGAGTTGGTTGTAAAACTGCAACTTCACTACTTAATATAATTGAAAATCACACACTGAACCTTTTAAAAAGGTAAATGTATACCTGGGAGGGGGGGTCATCCTCTGAATTCTAACTGATGGACTTATTTACATGAAATAATGAACATTTACAAATTAACTAAAACCTTTTTTTTCTCTTTTTTTCCACACAGAATGGCATCTCCTGTTGGTTCCAGCATGCTTTATTCACTTTCCCGTTACACCCGCTACATTTCCATCCTGGACACAGACCAGAAGACCCTGCGCTGCCCACCCTACCGAGGCCATCTCCTCGCCAATATAGCTGACCACAGAACCTATATCCGCCGTGGTTCAACATATTTCCTTCATATCCAGAGCACGCTGTGTCGCCTGGCAGCCAAGGCCTTCCTGTTTACCTTCACCCACCACCTCCACCTGCCTGTTAGCTCCATGGAGGGACCCGAGGTTGTGGATGGGCGACGGCGCTGCTTCCTTCAGGAGCAGCTGGGTCTGGGTGAGGAGGACAGTCGGATACTGCTCTACCTCAGCCAGCTCATCACTCAGCAGTACCTGCACCCTGCCCCTGGGAGCAGTGCAGCAATACCTTGTTTTGCTTTTAACTACACCACCAGCGTTTTATACAAGATCTAGACTACTGGGCGGTGGATTCCCTCATACATTATAGCAGGAATCTTCTCTGACCCTTTGGTTTTAATGGAACAAACCTGATCTTAATAATAAGGTCATTTTAGTTTTTGGACATCATGCACTGGTTATTATTGTTTTACTTGTAACTTTCTTCTTCTTCCGTTTCCTCTCTGTGTAGGAAACAGGAGTGAGTAGTGAATGTCGGTGAGCGATGTGTATTTGAGGATATTGACACTCAACAAGTGCACACATAATATTGTCAGAGCAGACAAACATCCATTGTAGTTATTGTCCTCTGAGTCATTGGTTTGTTTTTTGCTTTCATACAAACAAATCTTACTTAGCTGGCTTTGTTTATGGCCAGTCCTCTCTCATGACGCGCACACACACACACAGACGGTTAAAAACCTCATCTTACAAGAGCAAGGCTGCCCGTGTCTGTGTCTCAGTCAGCTTGCCAAACACAGCTCTGTATTACTATCACACCCTCCAATCACTGAACAGGCTGCTCTCTGTGACATAATCTCATCTGTATGTAAACATGTTTTTCAGAATATGTGTAAAAAATCTTGCATATGCTGATTTTAGAGAACAGCCATCCATGAAAAATTATCAGTTTTTCATGCAGGCCTCTTGTCACAGCTGGTTTTGTGACAAGCTGTTCTGTTTTGCAAACTACAAGGCATTGATTTTAAAAGCCAAAACTTGTAAATGGTTTTTTTTTTGCACTTTTTTCTCCTCTCTCTGTCTGTCAAGATCACTCTTGCTGATTTCTCAACACGCATTCCTGCGATAAACGATGAATGTCTGTTTTGAGATGTTGGATTTTTAATTTATTTGACTTGTAAGGTCATGGAGGAAACATTCCCAGAGGCTCCGTCAGGTCGTCGTGCATGACGAAGTGTATTTGCAGCGTAAATTAGACCCGGTCAGCAGCACTGCACCATATTGCATGTCCAGAAAAATAATGCTAATACTCACCCAAGTAGGCCCGAAAGTGGTCAGAACTTACTTAATGCTGATGAGCATTTTCATTGATATTATTCATGGTCACAAAAGTTTGAAAACCACTTAACCTAAATGTATTAAATACTCTGTTGTCTTAAAATTGTGTGAGAGTGTTGTGCTGTCAGCATGAGATTGTGTTGTGCCAGGGTAAATCACCGTACTGATAATTTTACTGTTGAGTTATATTTGATCAACTAAGAAGATGCTGGACAGTTTGAGATGTTGCCGTGACAACTGTATGTATAGATTCTATCAAGGAGAAAAAAAAAAAAATCACCTGACTTGTTGGTGAAAAGAAATTAATCAAATAGTTTCATTTCTAAGAGCTGCCTTTCATTGTAATTTTCTTTTCCTCAGTGGACAAAATGTTTCTGCCCTTGCTGTTAGGACTAAATTTGGATATTTATTCTGACTACTGTGTTAACTCTGTTACTGGAGAACTGCAGATGTAAGAAATCTTTAAAGTCCTGCTGCATTTGTCCAGTGAACCACTGAAGAAGTATGTCTTAGTGTTTAGATTTTGCTGTCTTAACTCTGTGATGGAGCTATGAATCTGTATCTAGGACGGTATTACTGTACTTGTGACTGCATGGTCAGAGTTTCAATGTGAAAGGTCAAGCCATGTTGGATCATGGCAGCTTTGAACAAAAGCTTTTCATTCTTATGTTATAAATTGTATCACTGCACCAACTTGCCTCTGCTTTCAAATTTTAACCTCACATTGTGCATTCCACCTGATGTATTATTTCAGTTTAGTGCAGTGTTTATCTTTGTTTTCAGTGCTTGATTAACATTGCTCCAGCTTGGATCATTTTTTTCAGCCACTCCCCTAATGCAAAAAGCTGAATGTAATATGAACAAGCCATACCACAGTGTGCTTAACATGTTATCAGTCAAGGTCCTTATGTCGCCATATCATGTATATGTCCCTTTTCTATCTCATTATGAGGGGGCTTCATTGTCAGTGGTTTTAATAAAGCACGTTGTGAATATCTTAATGCTTTTATGTAATGTTTATAATATTCCTTTAATCCACTAAATTATTTGAAACCATTTCCATTGAGTGTTGGTGCCAGCAATGAGAATATGTCATGTTGATTATCCTAAATCTCACTGTGAGATCCTGATGAGGAGAAAACACCAATGCAACTTACGGATCATCATTAAACATTAAATATTTCAACAGGCTTGTGTTTGTGTGACTTGCTTTGGTGATGACGGATGTGTGAGTGTGAGGTGTCATGAATAATTCATCTCGTATGTGAAAACATCTAATTGGCCTGCTGATGCAGAATTAGATGACTGCTAACTGAAGAAAATGTTGCAAAAAAAAAAAAGTTTATCAGAACATATTACTGGAAGTACTGATAACTGATTAAATAATTTACATGTATGATAGAGATGTTTGTCTCTTAGATCAGATACATAGATATACAGTAATTTTTTTATTGCTTCTAGGAAAAACTGACTACTCTGCTGTAATTAAGAGTAGTTTTGTATCTTGTTTATGATGGGAAACATAGTTTTGTAGTTGAGAAATGTTTTAAGTTTTAGATGATATTGCAGTTTAGCTGTATTTGCTTTCCATTTTTCAAATTCAATTTTTATTGATAGCAGTTGTGAAAGGCTTAAATGTACATGAAAATATAATTTACAAAACCAATGTTTATCAGCAGTAAACACTGAAGGAAACAAACAAAGCTAACTTCACTTGCATTTTGTCTCTGCTTGTTCCAATGATCATATGCCAAGTTTAACTTCTTAAAAAAGCACTCCATTTAATCAAGATATTTTCTCCTAGTTTCATAAATTTTGGGTAAAAACCTTGAATCTTGGGTGTTTAATGGCACTTTAGGTGCAGAATTATAGTATACATTGTAACTGCTGTTAAAATAACTGAAAACTAAGCTTCTACTTAATCCTTGACAGAAAACTCAGTTTATACTGACTCAAAGGTAAATTGAGCCAATAATTTCCTAATAATATAAAATACAAAAAGAAGCACAGCTGGTTAGACAAAACAAAATTGCTTTTATTTAAAATTTACCACAACAATGATGAAGAAAAACAACTCATGGGCTTTTCAATAATGACGTTTCCAAACAAACCTTCCCATCTGGCCCTATTAAAATGAAATAAAACACATGAGAATGCAAAATGACTTTCACAGTGAGTTTGACTAGCTGGAATGATAGACCTGATCCAGAAACTACTGACATCAACTTCATTTATGGGCTTTAGTTAAGTAGAAAAAAAAATTAAACATACAGAAAAACACAGGTCATCACTATAATGTGGCCCCTCATTCAGTGTTTTCCCCTTTGCTCCTCTGTGGTCGTAAAGTTTGAGAAAACCAGTTATGGTCACCTTGTCATGACAGTTAGGGATGTTGGTGTAGGTATCAGTGGATCATTTCTGATGCAGATGACTGAATAATGAAGAAAAACTTGTTTGGTGTGAGAGCGCACAGGTGAAGGCTGCATGAGCCTGTATGAGCAATAGAAAACACGTAGATGTCCACACACTGCAATTAGCCAGAACAGCCTCTGCATCCACAGTGGGTGCACTCTATGATCCTTCCCTGCAGTGAGGAAATAAAGGTCAGGGTTAGTTAGTATATCAAGCAGACACAAAGGATTTACTTGTCACCATACTATTCAGTTAACCCTTCTTCAGGAAGAGCTGTGCTCATTCTTTGCTTTCAAATATTTACCTCCGCCAAGGAGGTAAAAATTTTATAGATTTCTTAGATTTTAGAGTTCTATCTACAAGTATACCATGTGTGAAGAGTACAAATATTAACAATTGAATGTAATTTAATAAATTAATTTGTCATTTTAAATGATAAAAGTTAATTTTCCCAAATCCTTTGAATCATCCGCACATAAGTAGGTTTATCCACTTATTCATTCAAGTAAGTTCTTTTAATTGAGACTGTGCTGATGGATGAATGCTGAATGTACCATTCAACTTTTTAATTGATTTTATAATTTATATTAAAATAGACCTACTACAGGTTTGAGTAATGTATCAAGGTGCAAAATGAACACAAGTAAATAAATTAGAGCAGGATAAAGCTGTATCTTCTCACAGACCACCTCAGTTACCTTATGTAAAAGGAAGGCAAGTGAAAGAATCAGAAACAGGATGAGAATGAGGGCATATCTCAATGGCCATTTGTTTTTAATGTCATGGCAAGGGAAAGCATCCCTGTCAAAATTCCTCTCCACAGGGGTACACCAAGGCTTGGTGCTGGGGCCCCTGCTCTTTGTCATGTACACAACACAATAAGCCATTAAAACAGATTCTCTTATCACTGTGACGCAGATGATACACAGGTCATACTGCTATTCCACCGAAATGACCCTATTATCTTGGCAAGAATATCAACCTGCCTCTGGGATATTTCTGTATGGATGAAGGAAAAGCACCTCCAAGTGAACCTAAGATAGAACTTTTGGTCATTCCTGCCCATCAAGATCACCTCAAACGATATCATTCTGTCCAAAGTAGGAAGGAGGTGTAACAATAGATGATTGGCTCTACTTTTCAACTCATGTTGCCTTGGTTACCCAACTGTGCCAATTTGTTTTATAGAACATAAAGAAAATCAAGCTGTACCTAATCAACTATGCAAATCCTTATCAAAGTAATTGTCATCCCTCAATTAGACTACTACAATGCCTAGCTAAATGCTTGGTCTGCTGACCTGTGTTATGAAATCTCTACAGATGGTCCAGAATGCAGTGATTCTGGTATTCAATAAACCCAAATGCGTTCATGTAACTTCATTACTCAACAGCCTCCACTGGTTCTCTGTTGCAGCTCAAATACAAGTCACTTCTGGCTGTCCTATAGAGTGACATCTGGGTCTGCTCCCTCCTACCTCAACTCCATCATATATGTTTACACAACTAAGTGTGAGGGGTGGGCTTTTATTGTCTCAATTTTTTGTTATTGTTTTTATTCATTCTTTTATGTGTTTTAATAATTTGTATGTCTGTGTACAGGACTTTGGCTGACTATGTTATTTTTAAAGTGCCTTATAAATAAAGTTTACTCGACTTCTCTCACACAAATCTCTTTTGTTCTGTCCTTTGGTTTACTACAATTGCATTTCACCCATTTTTTCTTAGGGTTAGCTCCTTTTTATGAGTTGCTTTAGAAAAAAAAGCATCTGGTAAAGTGCAATGTAGTGTAATGTCAGGGATATGCAGTAGGTATCTTAAACTGGGTCAGACTTACAACTTCCAGCTTGCTCTTAGGGACTCTGCAGATGCAGTTGGTTCCAAAATTGGTATCTCGCGTCTGGATGCAGCGCAGGCAGCACAGGTTTTCATAGCCCTGTTTTTTCCACTTTGCAATCAAGTTCTTGTCTGCGTAGCCTTCTTTTATACAGTACTCATACAGCTCTGCCAACAAAAAGAGATATCACTAGTTTAACATCCACTACAAATAATAGACCCATGCATGGGCATAAAGTGTCTGGCTGCAATATCAAGATAAATCCACACACCTCTGCTGATAGCTTTCCTTTTGTAGAAGAGATCATAGATGTATCGACTCCGTTGATGATGCAGCCTGAAAATTGGCCAAAGGGACTCCACCTTTCGTTTTCCCTCATGAGGCTCTGTTTCAGCTAGAACACACAAAGGAAAGTCAAGAGTTTCTGAACAATGGTACAACTTCCTTTGAATATAAATCTGTGGAATGAATAGAATTTAAATCATCAATATTATATATGACTTGTACTAGCAATTTAACAAAGGTGTTGAACATGCGCTTCAATATGCATAAACATTTGGGTGAGCTAAGATGGAAGGACAGAATCAATTTTACAAAAAGATGTTCCTTCATTCTGTTGTTCTGATGGAATTGGTCAGTGCTCAGTCCCAAACATCCCAAAGCTGATCAAGTGAGTTGAGAATAATTGACTAAAACTCATATTTTTTATTTTGATGTAGCCTCCATTAAGGCGACATATGATTCCAATCCATCACAAGAAACTTCCTTTCAGAAGGCTTCCTTTACATGTCTTAACCGGCTGGTAGTGATTTCAATGACATATTAATTATTTAGTGAAGTCACAGTGATCTTACTCATGAATTGCAATTAGCTTTCCAAAAGTGTTAAATTGGGGCAGCCTGGATATATTCTTTCGAACTAAACGAAACTAAAGTAGATTTTTTTTTAATCAGCTAGATTTGTACACGGAGACACTATATATAGAGAACATTAGGCCCTGGTTGTTCTAAAATACATTTGTAGTTAAACAAAACATAATGTCACTTTACATATGACAGAGGTAGGGACCAAAATCAATGTGTAAATACACGGAAAGGTTTAGAGCTGTGGTTCTTCACCTTGTTGGAGGTATTGAACCCTACCAGTTTCATTTGTACACTCACCGAACAATTCTTAATTGAAAAATAAAATAAGATTTGTATGTTTTTCTAACTGAAGACACAGGTATATGTTTTACTGGTGCACAAAATGAACCGTGCATTAAAATCACTGTGTTCAAAGTACAAAACCAATATATTTCATAAACTGCATGAATTACATACCTCAATTATTATTTATTGTATTTTTCCATTCATTTTCTGAACCTGTTTTATCCTCACTAGGGTCACATAATATAAAATACCCCCCAAATTCAAGATAAGCGCATAAATGTCTTACTGGTGCACAAAATGAGTTAGGTGCATTTCTTGACCTCCACCGAACCGCTGAGACTGACTCACCGAGCCCCTATGGTTCGATTGAACCCAGGTTAGGGACCGTTGGTTTCGAAGAATGGTGGAGTACTCGAAACTGAAACGTTTCAAATCAATCTTAAAACCATTTCACAACCACCAGCACCTCGCGTAAACATTACAGATCGGGTTCGGTCGACAATAACCCTCTATCGGTTTACCTTCTCTCATTTTCTGATCCAGCTCATCCAAAGTGGGCTCAATGAGCTCCCAACCATCTGGAGGCGGCTTCCGACTCCTCTTTACTTTGGGCATTTTTCTATTTTTTGATAAAATAGAACAAAAGTTCCTGATGTTTTCGTCTTGTTGTCACGAAGCCGACACGGGCGCCAGGGTTTGACGTCACATAAGGGTCCATATCCGGCTGTCGTCGCTCGTTTGACGTTTTCACTAAGCATTACAAACTGTATTTACGAGAGCTGAATCAAAACTGAAAGCTAGTTACAGACTCATAAATTATATGTGTGTATAACATATTTATGTAAGTAAGCACATATATTTTTATTATGCTAAAATTAAACGATGACGTTTTCTGTCGTTCCTAAATATTGCATCACTTTAGGATTTCATCAAGTGCCCGAAAATAAACAACATACTTTTGACCAATTTTACGTTACTATTCGTGTGTTCTTGTACAAAAAAATTGCATTTAACATTAAAATGTCAAATATTTATATATTTAAATAAGTTGCAATTATTTAAATGATTCATCATTCCTTGGTTTACAATTTTCTTGTCGGGCAAATCCTTGGTCCACTCAGAGTGTTCCAGTGCTAAATTCTGCTGTGAGTTTAGCCAGCTGTCAGTTCGGGTTGCTACCTTAACATCTATGTTTTTGTCAGTATTAATCTTTAGATAATTTACAAAGAAGGTGTGGTTTGTCAAAATGCCGAAGGGAGGTAAGGACACTATTTAAACCCATGACATCGTTTTGACATTATTTTTTTTGCACTTATGTTAGCTCCCTGTCAGCTAACAGCGATCCAGGCGAACACAGATGGTTTTTCTAACTTAACTACATGACTTCATGACATGAGTTCAGATGACAGTAAAATAGGAGTGACTGCCTGGTTACACACCCCTTTGCTTCTTTTTTTTGACACTTTTGTGTTCTCGCTGTCATTCCTGCTGTCAAACCTGCATTAAGTCGTTCTTGTGTTGTCTCTTTTTCTTACATTATGGCATTGGTACAGGTAAAAAGGGTGGCCATAAGGGCCGTATGCGGACGTACACCAGCCCAGAGGAGATCGACGCACAGATGGAGGCAGAAAAGGAGAGAAAAAAGGTCGGTGAATTGTAAATCAACAACTATGCATCACAGATGTTAAAAAGGTCATCTGCTGACTTGATGGTGCATGTATGTAAAGTTGGTAAACTGGTTAATTGAAAAGGTCCCAACAAGCAGATTGGGGTGATAGTTTTTTTTATATAATCTAAGATTGTCAAATAACTCATTTTAGTGGCATTTCAGCGTGGTAAACTGCCAGATGTTCCACATAACACTTTTGTGTGTGTTTCAGCAACAGCAAGAACAAGATGACAATGATGCAGGTGCAGCTCACACTGACATGGCAGAGGACAAGCTTCCAGCATCAGGATCAGATGACAGCGATGATGATGCTTCCGAGGTACCACAACACATATATTTTACTTAAAGTCAACTCTGAAATTAAGACTTAATTTTTAGTAAAGTGTTTATAATACACAGTAGATCTGTTTAATGCCACTCTAGGCTACAGCAGTGGACATATTAACACTAGACTTTATTATGCAGTTATTCTTATTCTTCAGGGTGTAAAAATGTTGTGAACTATTATGATGTGTTTGTAGAGGAAGAGAACTGGTGTGGAGGGGTTAATACAAATCGAAAACCCCAACAGAGTGGCTCAGAAATCTAAGAAGGTGACGCAGATTGAGTTGGATGAGCCAAAGCAATTGTCAAGAAGAGAAAGGTGTGTTAAAATGTGTCTGTCACTTAACATAATATCACATAAAGTGTCTAATCATCATCCAAGCGTTACAAATTACATCTCTAACTGTCCCTTCTTGACACACAGGTCAGGATATTTTTTGTCATCTTCTTTCATCCTCATTGACAAGGCTGTAAAATAAATCTCCCTTTCACCTACTTACATCTAGCCCATATAGCCAAGTATGATAGAACTCCTTCCAATCATGCTAATATTTATGTTATGGACTTGACATTCTATATGAAACAAGTTTGTATTTTGTGTTCATACCACATCAACAAACATTTTGCCATTTTTGTCCTTAATATCATAAAGCATAATGTTGTGGAAATGAATGGCAACTTGTTCATGTAAAGTGAGGATTGAAACCTTTTAACCCAGGGATTGCCATTGGTACTGTCACAGTGAAACATCTTTTCAGTAAATGTCTGATCAGATCTCTTCACAAGTCTGTTCCTAAGCAGAAGCATTTAACAATTTTCTCTTATATTAGAGCTCCTCTTCGCTATTACTGGTAGAGTTAGGTTGCTTTTGCATTGAAGCAGCTGCAATGTTATGTTCACCTGTCCTGACTAAATGTGTCCGTTTTAATTTCACTGTCTTTGTACAGAGAAGAAATTGAAAAGCAAAAAGCAAAGGAGCGCTATATGAAGATGCATTTGGCAGGGAAGACAGACCAGGCCAAAGCAGACCTCGCTCGCCTCGCCATTATCAGGAAACAGAGAGAGGAGGCAGCAAAAAAGAAAGAAGAGGAGAAAAAAGGTAAACAGCATAGCAATTACTGTACTAATCAGTGGTCGTAAATACTACACCACCAGCAGTACATTTGTGAATGGGGCAATTTTTTTAATGACACTTAGAGCATCTTCTATAAAACCCTGTCATATTTACTTATATACTAAATAAAACATTTTAATTCATTGTTGTATTTTAACTTTCAGCAAAAGAAGCAGCATCAGCGGCAGCTAGAGGAATGAACTCTCTCTCCCTGAAATGATGCAGAGTATTTATCAGAGGCATTTTCACACATTCATGGACTTGCGCAATATATATTTGACTATTTTTAAAGGAAGACCTATGAAGAGTATTTCACATAACTGTATCATATGACCATTTGGGAAATGGCTGAGGAGACCCCGTGGAAGTCGGGTCATGTATATTATGGCATGGAATAATTGCCTTTTTGATCCTGCCAGGAAGTAGAGCTACAGTTGAGAATACGTCGGTCTTCTCGTACACCTGGAATAACCGATGAGCTTGTACATGATATTAATAATGGTATACTTATCACTGTACAATTGTACCAACCTTGCTAACTGAGCTTTGCCACTAAGTTTTTGGGATCTTACATTGTATATAACAGAGTCATGAAAATATTTGAGATTAATATGATGAAATTGGTCAAATGTGTGTTTATTTATTAACTTATAGAACACTGAGGGGAAAATACTCATAAAGTCTGCCCAGCCTTACACACTAGAGCTCATGTTGGGTGCTTTGCTATGAAAAAGGACCAGTCTATATGGAAATGAAAATAAAACAGATTTTTTGTAGGGTCATAAATAATTATCAGCAGGTGTCAGTGGTGGAGGTGAGATTTCATAGTCTGTAATGGCATAAATAATTTTTTCTTTCCCTAAGTAGTGTAGGTTTACAAGGTTTTTTAAATATTGAGGAAAATAAAGTTACCAGGAAGTATAAAAGTAGTTTTCTTCCTTTTTTTCATGAACCTGACACAGTAGAAAAGCAAGATTTTGTTTAATTATGTTCACTGCAGGATGCTATTATTTAGATTTTTCAATAAGAAAGCATCACAAAATGAACTGTCTTCAAAATGCAATTCAGAACGAATATGAGGACCAACAGATGAAAAAAAAAAAAAAATTAAAGAGACATATACTCTCAGTCAAAAGTTTGGCAACAGCTGTTTTTTTTTTTTTTTTTTAATTTTCATAGCTATTTACATCGTAGAATGTCATCGAAGGCACCAAAACTATAAATTAACACATGAAACTAGACTCATGCCGTTGGAAGCAACAGGTAGGGAATATATCCCTAAACACATCAATCCTTAACCAGTGAGCTATGACATCATGATGTGAGGCATCCAAAGGTCATGACCTTTTATTTGCATTTGATTTGAAGTCAATCAGAAAAATAGTTCCAGAGATATGAGCCAGAGGGCTTATTGAATTTAAACTTTTGAGTAGCCCATTGTGGGCAATCTAGGAATAGTGAATTATCCGAAATTGAATCAGTTCTTCCTCTCCATGATATTCATTGATATGGAAAATGAGGAATTTCCAAGTCCAATATTATTCAAGCTATTGCATTAATACAAAGGATATCCAAAAATCCAAAAGGACCAAAACCATCCCCAAAACACTGTTTGGGGGTATAAATAATGTAGTTTAAAAAAATGTGACATAACTTTCTAGTTTATATTCTTCGCAATAACCACATCTTCACGAAGTAGTCACCTGAAATGTTTTCCAAAAGTCTTGAAGGAGTTCTCAGTGATGCTGAGCACTTGTTGACAATCTGCGGTTCATCTCATGTCATTTAAATGAGAAGGTGAGTCTAAACATTTGACTGGTAGTGTAAGGTTGAAGCTTATCCAAATCAGACTAATAGTCAAGATTAATATGTTAGAAAACTTTTTTTTTTTTTACCTGTCTCAGTAGAAAGAACTTAATGTGAATGACTGAATGAAGTTGTTGAACAACTAATTTTACCCCTATGTTTAAAAAAGTCAGTAAAAGTGGAGTTAATAAGTTTTTCGGATGTACCACATAGGTGTGATTTAGGTGTCCATGTGCTCTTCAGTGGATGTGTTTAGACTGTGACATTGTGCAGCAGCAGTGAGTCATTTCATTAATTCCTCATATCTTAACTTAAGCAGTAATTGGCTGTAATTTGCCAAGTAAAGACTGGACCTTACGTTGGATTTTGAAAATATTTACTGTTTTATAGTCTACTTTTTAAATAAATTAAAAGAAACACACAACATAATATGTGGACCGTTTTTCAGATAAACAAAGTGTAAAATACTAAGTTTACATCAGTTATATGAAGTTGAGAGCCTTGGCCTCCTGAATCAGATTATGTTTGTCAGTTGTTTCTTGATGCTGATAGAAAAAAATAGAAAAACTGAATAAAACGGCACAGGTTAAAAAGTGTTATGAGTCTTTGCAACAAAATGATTGGTCTATGCAATGTTGAAAGAAAGTAGGCATAAAAATGTTATAAAAGAGTAATAACAGAAGCTGACAGGTAGTTTATATATTATATTCAACTAGGTAACATCTGTTTTTGTATCCTCGCTATTTGGGACAAATATTCTTATTTATAACTACCAGACTGTATGTAATTCGATACGTACGCTTCAGTACAAATATAATTCTTCCTCCATAACACTAGGTGGCGCTATTTCACTTCATCACCGATTCGCAGCTATTACCTGTTAGACGAAGAAGAAAAAGTAGGGCGCTGATTGGTGGAAAGTTTCGCGGACTTTATTCTGAGGAGTGGTTTTTTTAACCAATGTTGTATGACATGTTCATGACAGAGAGCGGGTTTGTTGTTCCCTTCATTCCGGTTTGTAACTGTCAGCGGCGGGGTTCTCTTCTCTACTGGTGAGTCCGCTAAAGTTCACCTGGAAAATGACAATACTACAGTTAAAAATAAGATGTGTTAACTGACGTCCTTTTAGCATTTAGCTTCTTATTGAGTCACATATTTAGCATAATAGCCCCCACCCTGGGACAAGTAAATAATTTAAGGCGCGCTTCCTTACGAAGTCTGGCTTTCAGCTTTTTTTTTTGTTGTTCTTTATGTTAAATATTTTAATTTGTCATATTTTATCTTCAAGGTTAACTGTTATGCATTAACTACTTCCAGTCTTCATATTCATCCTCAGTCTTCATATTCATTCGCTGCTGTCTGATAATACAAGTCTTGTGCTCGGCTGTGTGGTTGTCCTGAAATGGCACTAACTCAATAAAATCAGCAGATTCTGATAAAGATTTGGAAACTGCACACACAGCAAAGATTTGGTAGCTGTACGTGGTCTTTTATCAGAGTGGTGTTGTGACACACTTTTCAAGTCGTGTGTTTAGTGTGTGTATGAGTCCAAAGTTGAAGTATGAGGCCACAACACAGCACGTCAGCAGAGATTTGTGTTTGTTGAGTCCTTTGTCTGAGGCTCTGGACTGTAAAAACGGCCTAAAACAACAACACTGTAATTTTATTGTGACTTCTGTCTTGTATTTCTGTCAAGATTGTCTAAAATTTGTCTTCTCTTAGATTTCTACTTCGTGTGAGCAGAAAAACTGCAGTCATGTCTTTCACAAACGGACACTGTGTGACCAAAGAAACTTGGGATTCACACAACAAGATGATGTTGGAGCCTCTATCTGTCAGTGACTCTGAGGTTTGTGTTTTCAGTTGTTTTTTTTTTTTAGGTATTTCAGACAACCATAACATACTTGGTACCACAAAACAGATAAAGCAGTCCACTTGTAAGTCAGACTGCTGAAGCCACAAAGTACCGTTCGTAATTGTTTCCTACAAAATTCCTGTGGCAATAATGTTATTGATTCTATATAACTTTTGTATGTTTGTTGTAGGTGTTCTCCATTATTAAAAAGGAGAAGCACAGGCAGACATATGGCCTAGAGCTCATCGCTTCAGAGAACTTTGCAAGTAGAGCTGTTTTGGAAGCTCTTGGTTCCTGTATGAACAACAAGTATTCTGAAGGGTATCCTGGTCAAAGGTACAACAGCTCTTCAAATAGATTACTTATTTCAAGGAGATGGATACATCTCAGTGGTTTTGCTGTATCCCTCATCCATTGCTTCATATTTTCAGGTATTATGGTGGAACAGAACATGTTGATGAGCTGGAGAGGCTCTGTCAGAAGAGGGCGCTGGAGGCCTATGGTCTGGACTCCGATAAATGGGGTGTCAATGTGCAGCCATACTCGGGTATGAAATACAGATTTAAACACAAGCTATGTTCATCTGTTGGTTTGTCTGTTTGTTACCAAGATAACTCAAAAAGTTATGGACAGATTTGACAGAAGTTTTCAGGGAATGTTCCTGTTTTCAGGAACAAATGATTGCCTCTCCCAGCAGTGGTTATGTAATCATCGGATTTTGTTAGTTTGTCTGTCTGTAAGCAACATAACTCAAAAGGTTATCGACGGATTTAAATAAAATTCACGGAATGTCCAGAATGATTTTGGGGGTGATCTGGATCACTGTCTGGATCCAGGATTTAAAAAAAAATATCAATAAATTTTATTTGAAAGTGCCTTTCAATACACCCAAGGTTGCTGTACAGGAATGTAAAACAGTGATATAAAATACAAGATGAAAACAATATACAATAAATAAGGAGGGGGGACCATCTGAAGCAGTTAGAGATTAGTAAGATTAGATAAAACTTTGATAGAGATTACTATTGGGAGATGGGGCCGGTTTGGACAGAAATGGTTCTAACTTGATATATAATACTGGTGGAGGTCTGTGCTCTCCAGGTGCTTTTCTAGTTACACCCCCCCCCCCCCCTCCAAAAAAAAAAGGAGAGGGGTATTGTTTGAGTCGATTTGTTTGAAGTAAGCAAGATTATGCAAAAACTACTGGACCAATTTCCATGATGTTTTTAGGAAAGGTGCAAGGTGGTCCATAATGGATCCCATTAAATTTTGATGAATGTTTGTCAAAGGTCAAGGTCACAGTCATGCGTTTTCACTATGATAAGAGATGTGGCAAATCAGGTAAAACGTGTACAAGGGTTTGGGGGCTGATCTCACTTGGCATAGTCTGCACTCTGAGCACTTCTATTTTATTCTGAATATATCCTCCTGACACCCTAGAAACAAAAAAGCTTTGCATTAAACAATTGTCTTGATTGGAAACTGCATAATACAGCTTTTTTTTCAGATTTTTAAAACAATTTAATGTATTTTTAATGGAAAATCCTTTGCAATGGACAGCATTTTTTAAGTGAAACTGTCCAATTGTGTTCCCTACAGAGGACAAGAACGTAAAACAACAAATGCCTGAACCAAATAATCACCAGAAAACTGAGAAAAGTAGTGTGTATAGTATTATACAAAAGAACTGGTTAATGCAACACTGTATTAAAGACAGTGTCATATCATATGAAAGCATGATTACTGCTTGGTTTAGTGGCCAACTAATGCATGTTGATTGATCTTATAATTTTGTCACACTTTTGTTACATTTTAAGGTTCACCAGCTAATTTTGCTGTCTACACGGCTGTTGTGGAGCCCCATGGGAGGATCATGGGACTGGACCTTCCTGACGGAGGCCACCTGACCCATGGCTTTATGACCGAGAAGAAGAAAATCTCTGCAACATCTATGTTTTTTGAGTCTATGCCATATAAGGTAAAAATAGAAATAAATTGCACCTAGGAATCTGTTGTTGCCACAATATAGTTTTTTAAAATAATTTTATTTAGATAGTGAAACTCAAATTTAAACACTTACTGACTGTGTTTTCTATATTCAATGTAGCTATTTCAAAAGTACGTCTAATGACTTTGTCTTCCTGTCTCCAGGTGAATCCAGAAACAGGCTACATTGACTATGACAGGCTGCAAGAAAATGCTCGACTGTTCCATCCCAGACTCATCATTGCAGGTTTATACACAAGCACACACCATAATTACTTTTTTCTATTTCCAAAGCTTGTTTTTTAGCATCGTAAAAGTCAATGAGATTAAAAAGTCTTTTTTAAAGAACTACTTGGCCAGGAGATGTTACAACAGTGAACGCAAGCAATGAAGTTTTGCACTAATAAGCAATTATATATTGTATTCATTTAAGATGTTTTTAAAAATCAAGGACAAGAACAGGAAATGTTTTCAGTGAAATTTTAGTCTGTCTTACTAATAAAGGGTTGTTGTTTCTCTGTCATTTAAAATTATCCTAGAAATAGGGATGATTTTTTTTTTTTTTTAAGAGTGTGTTTTCTTATATCTGCTCTAACTCTGCGGTTTCAGGACAAAGTGTAGACTGTATAGATTCTGGTATTTAGGCATGTTTGAAGATGACCACACAATGTGGGCATGCACATACAGCGCTGGAAAAAACAGACCATTGCAAAATGATTACTTTTTCAGATTTTTTACAATTTATACATGCAGTATGTATTTGAATGACATTTTTTGTTTTTTCTGAACTATTGACAATATGTCTCCCAGTATGTATTTGCAGAATATGACGCATAACCAAAACTTCTTTAAATGTTAGCATGGGAATAAGGTTTTCACTATGATTAAAAAAAAAAAAAAAAAAACATACTTAGAAATTATGAGCAGGACATTTGAGAAGAAGTGTATGTGTCAGTGATGTACGGGTCGATGTATAAACAACCTACAACCGACCGATTTTTTTAAATTAATTTTTAATTAGCCTGCCCACAACTCAGACTGCAAGAATTATATTTGAAAAGTTTTGACCCGCATTTTTAAAAAGTAGTCAATGGTCTTTATGAACAGCAAATGATCTTACTCGCATACCTGTTTTTATTTCTGTGTTAAAATCTGATGTCATTGCTTGTAAGTTAATAAGTTGAGAAAATATGTTTGTCCTGCTTCATCATTCAAAAGTCATTAACGCGCAGCATCTAAACCAGGAGTCGGCCACCTGTAACACCCAAAGAGACATTTGAACCTGGTTTCCACAGAAAAGAAAACACTGGGAGCCGCTCATTATCTTTAAAAATATCAGTGAATGCGTCCTAAACCTTACTTTTTGTTTGTATGTTTCCGGAACTTTCACTCTCCCAAATTGACTTTCTCTCTTGCCCCATCCATACCGTAGGATACTTACGACGTTGTACATCACCTTCACTAAAATTCAGTTAATGAACATTAAAATAACCTGGTAAATACGCTTTATCTTAAATGACCTGACCCACCGCCACCCAAATGTCATTAATAATATTTTTCAATGACCTGCACTGTTGTGTGTGTGTCTGTCTGTGTGATTTTTTTTTATTTATTTATTTATTTTTAAGTTTCATGCTGATCTCTTTCTTTTTTACCTTTTTCCAGGTACAAGCTGCTATTCCCGTAATCTTGATTATGCCCGCATGAAACAGATTGCCAATGAGAATGGAGCATATCTCATGGCAGACATGGCTCATATCAGTGGATTAGTTGCTGCTGGAGTCGTGCCCTCACCCTTTGACTACTGTGACATTGTTACCACAACAACGCATAAGACACTGCGTGGATGCCGTGCCGGACTTATCTTCTATAGGAAAGGTTGGGAGCCATAATGATGTTTCTGTCAAAAACCATCACCAATGTTATAATTTTCTCATTATTACTTGTAATGTGTATTACTGCTTCCATCTTAACCTTTGATGCCCCCGTCCCCCATCCTTCATCTTTCAAAACTAACAGGTGTGCGGAGTGTAGATGCTAAGGGGAAAGAAATCCTGTACAACCTGGAATCTCTCATCAATCAGGCTGTATTTCCAGGGCTGCAGGGAGGGCCACACAACCATGCGATCGCCGGTATTATCTTGTTATGGTTCTGCTTTTGACGTCATTGTCAGAAATATCTTCTTGTTCGGTCTGCTTTAGATCATGGTCTCCTCTGACTGCTTGTCCTCAGGTGTTGCTGTTGCTCTAAAACAAGCCATGACACCAGAGTTCAAGGCCTATCAGATGCAGGTTCTGGCTAACTGCAGAGCTCTTTCCAGCGCTCTCATTGACCATGGCTACAAAATTGTGACTGGTAAATGACTGAGACCAGAACATGTGTTGTTATGTATATATTGAGTAATATTCTTCACACTTATTTATATTAATCATCACTCAATTACTGACAACTGTAATTGTTTAACCTTGGATGTTCATAAATTACTTTTTCAGTAAGGGATTTGTTGTTGGTGGAATTTAGAGGGGGGCTTTAATGTGTGATTTTTATTTTATTTATTTGTTTTTTAATTAGTGGTTTATAAAATCTTTCCTTCCCTAGGTGGCTCTGACAATCATTTGATCCTTCTCGACCTCCGCAATAAAGGGTCTGATGGAGGACGAGCTGAGAAAGTTCTGGAGGCCTGTGCCATTGCTTGTAATAAGAACACTTGTCCAGGTACTGCATTTATTAGTAACGACAGTAAAAATATGGCATACATGGAGTTTGGATGTAAAGAAGAATTTCTATTTAAATTAATTCACAGAGCTGCATTAATGTCAGTTTTCATTTCTAAATGTGTTTTGAGCAATTTTTTGTATTGATGACACTGTAATAAAGGGAAGTAAGGACACTTGCTTCCCTCTCTTAATCTTTCCTCAAATATTTCTTTGAATATGGTCAAGTGTGATTTCAATAACATCTGGCTGACAGACGGTTCATCTAGTGCAGGGGTGTACAAATCCAGTCCTCAAGTGTTAGTGTCCTACATGTTTTAGATATTTCCCTCTTCTACATGATTCAATTTAACCCTTTAACTCCTGAAACTTTAGCAGTTCCACAGTAAAAAGAATTCAAATAAGCAACAAAATGAACAAAAGTGGTCAAAGTCATCAATAAAATGGAAAAAGAATAATACACTGACAAAATAATTAGTACATGAACAAAGTAAGACACATTTTTGTTCATGTTGTAGTTAATTATTTATTTTTCTACATTTTACTTTTTATTTTATTCTTTTTTTCTTTAATTTTGCTCCATTTGTGTCTTACTTTCTTCATGTTAGTTATTATTCATTTTTCGTAATTTTATTGATGATTTTGGCCATTTTTGTTCATTTTGGTGCTTATTTTAATACTTTTTACTGTGTAACTGCTAAAGTTTCAGGAGTTAAAGGGTTAAATTAAATCATGTGGAAGAGGGAAGTGTCTTAAACATGTAGGACACCGGCCCTCGAGGACTGGATTTGGACACCTCTGATCTAGTGCTTGGTTGGATGTGAAGTCTACTGTGTCTTGGCAATAAAACATTAAAAACAAGGAACTTTATATCCAGTAGAATCCAAAGTTTATATGAAATAGGTCTTAAATTGCATTTGTGATGATTGTAAAAACATTTCAAATTAACTTGATGAAACCTGTAAAAGCCTTGATACATTCAAGTGTAGTCCTTATATAACTGAGGGTATGTAAACTTCACAATGTAATTGTCCTCAAGAACACCATTCTTAAGTTCTCATCTACTGTACGTCTTGTTCTGTAGGAGATAAGAGTGCTTTACGCCCCAGTGGCCTGAGGTTTGGCTCTCCAGCTTTGACGTCCAGAGGTCTGATTGAAGATGACTTCAGGAAAGTGGCTGCGTTCATTCACAGAGGTAGTCAAATTAAGGCTGTTTCCATTTGTCTGTCAGGTACATATTGAAGAATTGGACTGAAATTTGAGAGCCCTATCAATGTCTTTTTTTTTTCTCTCCTCCAGGTATTGAGCTTACATTGGAGGTGCAGAGAAGCATGGAACCAAAGGCCACTCTGAAGGAGTTCATTCAGACTCTGGCACAGGGGGAGAAGTTCCAGCAGCGAGTGGCAGAGATAAAGGCTGAGGTGGAAGCTTTTGCTAGTCGGTTCCCCATGCCAGGCCTACCAGAGCTGTAGAAGATGACATCTTGGATCCAGATGATAAATATAGTTGTGTGTTTTTGTGTATATTTGTATTCACTAGCAACTTGTAAATCTGTCCAAGCTTTAATTTGGAGATGAACCCAAAATTCTTTTGTATTAATTTTGTAATACCAAAATCTTTGACAGGCATTATCACATTATGTATTGTGTTTTGAAATGTATGAAATAAACAAAATTTGAAATAAAACCTATGTGTTTGTGTGGAAAACTTAAAACAGAAAAAGCTATACAACACTTGGATAGTTGTTTTGTTTCTTAATCATTCATAACAGCTATCTGCAGTGTAAAGCAGAAATCTAATCTGTTAATGTGTAGTTTACTAAAACGAAAATACAACCTACTGTGGTCAGAACAATCTTAACCTACAACTCAGCTTCAAGACAGGACAACAACATTAATTAAATCAGACCAATTTTAATGTTTCAGCTGCTGTTGTGCATTACTATGTTCAGAAGTATTATTTCTAGCTTGAATATAAGTGCTTTACCAGTTGGTCATGCATTTTCCAAAGTAAACTTGTAATTGGGATCAAATGTGTATTTCTAATGGTTGTATATTATTAAAAAAAAGAATGCATTCGTTTACACAACGAAGATAAATGTTAATTTGATTTGAAACAGAGCGAATCCTTCAGGCAAAACGGAGTAAAACTGGCATTGCATGAGTAAAATGACATAAGAAAATGTTTTTCGCCAATTAAGTTATTTTTTTTCTTTAAGATTTCGAGTAGACGTTGAGTTCAGTATCGTACTATTTTCACTGGTGTTCACGTGCACTGATCGAGCCACTCGGGGATCATTTGGTCGTGACTTCTTCAGGCGGGTCAGAGGTGAGTGCGCGCGCCCTGATACAACTGCTGTGTTGAAGGAGCAGTTCCGTCTGAAACAAAAGTTATCAAAAACTAAACCTACTAGGGTCAATATTACGTCAATCAAGTTAAGTTACAAAACACGGTATAAGTTCACTGTGAATTCTACGTCAAGTAGCTTGCGGACTATCGTTAGCTTATCGATTAGCCTGGCTAACGTTGTTAGCCACATTAGCTGGCTAATGAAGAATTTACTGAGTGGTTTAAGTACGAGCTAACACAGCTAACAGAAGTATATATTTCTCTAATCGGGTTTGTTAGGGAATACCGAAGCAAAATGCAGGATTTACTAGCTAACGTGGATCACATCAAGTTTGATCTGGAGATCGCCGTGGAGCAGCAGCTCGGCGCCCAGCCGCTGCCTTTCCCCGGCATGGACAGTAAGTATTTGTTAGCTGGTACTTAACAGCTTAAACGAACATACAACGACAATGATTGACACCAAACTAATGACTGTTTTCAATATACTTTTGTGTTTCAAACCAAGTTTCTTTATTAATGTTGTTTAATAATGTTTGTCCCTGTAGAGTCGGGGTCTGCTGTGTGTGAATTTTTCATGAGGGCAGCTTGTATGAAAGGTAAAGATATGTTTTCATAGCAGCACATCATCAGTAGTTGAATAAACGGACTGAGTTTTCTGACTGTGTACTCTGCTGTATGTTCGTGTTTTCACCCTAGGTGGAATGTGTCCATTCCGTCACATCAGTGGAGAGAAGACTGTGGTGTGTAAGCACTGGCTCAGGGGACTGTGTAAGAAAGGAGACCAGTGCGAGTTTCTTCATGAGTACGACATGACCAAGATGCCCGAATGCTACTTCTACTCAAAGTTTGGTTAGTTGATGCAATACACACAATCTCTGACAAATTGAGATGTTTTCCTGTCACATTGTTAACGTTATGTTTCTGTTTTAATTGTTTATCCTCCCAGGCGAATGTAGCAACAAAGAATGCCCATTCCTGCACATTGACCCAGAGTCCAAGATCAAAGACTGTCCCTGGTATGACAGAGGCTTCTGTAAACATGGTAAGTTCCACTCATCATTGATATTAACACAATTAAACAGTCCATTTTTGGTCCCCTAAATGTCTTAACATTTTTGTATCTCAGGTCCTGACTGCAGACACAGGCACACAAGAAGGGTGATCTGTGTAAACTACCTTGTGGGATTCTGTCCAGAAGGAAAATCCTGTAAATTTATGCAGTATGTTATCATTTTTATTTTATTATTAGATAATATATGTAAGCTTGACCCACTCATTAAATTAAAGACAATTCTATGGCAGGGTATTGCATCAGTTATGATTTGTTTTTACATTTTATACACAAGACTTTTACGTATAACGTGAACTTTTATTTGCCCTTGATTTGAAGTCAATCAGACAAATACTTCCCAGAGATGTGAGCAAAAGAGTGTTTAGTAGTTTAAAAAAATTGTGGGTAATCTGGAAATGGTAAATTGTCCAAAATCAAATCAGCTCTTCCTCTCCATGACATTCACTAATATGGAATTTCCAAATGAATATATTTCACGTTATAGCATTAACAAAAATGATATCCAACTGCAGTAGTCTGACCAAAAACACAATCTCCCTGAAACTCTGTCCGCGGATGTAATTATACTACACAGTGGGGTCTACACTCATGTCAATATTTATATGATAATTGATAGGAATGGCTAATCTGATGTTCTTTTGTGTAGAATTTGTTAATGTGAGGTGTAACACCTTGAGCCCAGGACTTGGTGTATCAAATTGTACCGTATGAAACTATGGCTTGTAGCTTCTGTTCGTATCATATCAACAGGCTATTGCAAAATAAATAGTATATAATACAATTTATTTTAACAAAATGACAGGTTATATGAAATAAGGATTTAACTCGTTAGTTCAAGGATGATCATGTTAAATATGCTGGTTAAGTTTTGGGTTTTTTCATTGAACAAATATCTTCTCCAACGCTGAAAGTTTGACATTTCGGTGTAATGTTTTTGGGTTCCTTTTCAATATCCTTAGATGTTGTGTTGTAGATTTATGATTGAGATGTTTCTTCCACAGCCCTCGTTTTGAATTACCTATGGGAGCCTCTGAACAACCTCCTTTGCCACAGCAAACTCAGAATCAGACAAAGGTAAAAAAAAAAAAAAAAAAAAAACCTGCTGCAGATGCACCTAAATCACATAATTTTCAGATATGCTTAGTTACACTCCTGCTGCTTTGTTGATCGAGCTGATTGTGACTGTTTTGTCCCCCCCCCATTTTTCTGTTGCAGCCTGTGCCTACTCTTGGCCGTTCTTCCCTCTCTCTAATCCAACTGACCAACTCTATAGGCCAACGGCCACAGAACCACATGATGACTCCTGTTTCTCATCAAAACAACATGCCAACCAACAGAGGTCCTCGACCACTGGACCAGGTCACCTGCTACAAGGTCAGTTACTGTCTGTTAATATGCATTTATAGAAGCCCAGTCTCCGTCACTGTAGTCTTGAGTGTAACTGAAATTTGCTCAATTTAAGTTACTATGATGTAATGATGCAGGATCGGTCGTCAGTGATGAACTTCTACTAAACATTTAGTCTGTGCTAAAATTTCAGTTCCACCAAAAACACTTATACACCCAATGTGTATTTGTCTTATGTGTTTCTTTTTTCTTTCCTGTATCTGTAGTGTGGTGAGAAGGGCCATTATGCTAACAAATGCACTAAAGGACATCTTGCCTTCCTGAGTGGACAGTAAACTTCAGCCTCAGGATCCAAATATTGCAGCGCTGCCTTCGGTGACTGACAAGAACAGAGAAGAGTTGAACAGAGGTGGCCACTCTGCTCCATAGGTTGAAAGACTTTTAAGTGCTGCTCCTGTGTGTCAGTTCTTTGTGATTTTGTACAAACACAGGCAGCAGGAAGTATAAAGGATGAAAGTTAAAAATTTGCCTCTTAAAAACTGAACTCATGAAACTAAGAATCAGAAAAGGCACTGAAGTTATTATCTCTGTGGCCATGGTCAGAAAACCTGTCAATTGACGTCACCCACACAGGGTCCAAACTGCCACAAGCATCTGTGGAGAAATGTTGTGCTTGAATATGTGTATTCCTGGGTCACATGGCTGTGTTAGTAATACCAAACCATTGCTTATGTCTCGCAGTTTAAGTTAAAGCCAAACATTTACAGAAATAGAAGTATAAACTTAAAATTGATGTGAATGTTCAAACTATAATAATCAGTCCAAACAACCTGTACTGGCTGGTTAATTTTAGCCCAAGGGTGGGATCTTGTTCAGCCACGCAGCATTACACAATGTTGAGTTTCAGATGATCCTATTACTTACATGGTCTGTTTTTAAATGCTAAAAATGGTTTATCATCTGTGGTTTGAAGACGGTTATTTTAACTAGACGAAAAGGATCTGCAGCAATGTGGTCAAATCAAAAGTGAATCTGGAAGAGAAAAAACCTTGAATACAGTATAAACAGCCTGTACAGTGTACAAATAAACATGCTCTGTTAGATTTGACTAGTATTTGTGTTCATGGTGATGTGAGGTACTGTAACAATAAGCACAGGTGACGTTTAAATGGAGTAACGAAGGGTGCCATCACAGATATTGTAGATTTTGTAATTTGAATCAAAACTATACGGGTATGAAATCTTTGTCTCCAGCAAATTGAACCATGGATCACTTCATGTTTGGTGCATAAACACGAGTGAATTAACATGCAAACACCATTTAACTGCAAAAATTGTAGTCCAACACAAACGACATAAATGTATAATAAATCAACATAACAGTCTCTAAAGACACCCAATTACTCTCCCAAATTTAGAGTCAAAGAAGAAAACCCAAAACATTAAATCTTAATATTTTTATTGGTCACAACAGTCACATATTCAACACAGAGAGCTGAAAATACAAAGAGCAGGGGGAGCCAAGAGATTCATCTTCAACCCCTGACAGCTGCTGAAGGGGATCAGTGGTACTTCCTCCAGCGGTCATGTTCTGGATGAAAAGAGGGACAAAAACTACATTTAAAAATGGTCTTTTTCATATCGATAAATGGAGCTAAAAGTTCCTTGAGGAGACTTACTGATGTGGTCGTATTCCCACAGGTAGCTTATAGCCACATAACCAACCAGAAGCATAGCAATACCACCGATTCCACCCTTCTTTACATTAATGTACTTGTTGTAATATCTGTCATGGCCTGGAAAAAAGAAGAATGTATGAGCCTTGGTTGAAATTACAAATCACACTTAAATTAGACGGGATCAATTAATAAAAATGACCCCCCCCCCCCCCCCCAAAAAAAAACCCTGAATGGAGACCAGATTGTGTTTCCTGTTTACAGAATTGTTAAGAATGTATTCAGCAGGTTTCCTTACCCCTGCGGATGGATGCAATGATTCCATTGGGAGTGAAGTCCCGACCTCCAAGCCAGGTTCCCAGCTCACCCAGTTTCACATCCATGAGTCGCTTCTCAACTACAGGAACTATTAACACATGGAAGAAACAGTATAAGAACACAGAGCTTGTCAATACTGCCAAACATTAAAGATCCTTAAATGTGAAAAAAAAACAATCAAAATGGGCTGTAGTCAGACATGTTATCCGACTGGAGAAGTACATTAATTAAAATTTCACATTTTTGACATTTTGTTGAAAGAAATTCAGGCATTTTTTTAAAAAACAAAACTTCATTCAAATCTGATATTGCTCAACTTTACTGTGTTATGAATAGTGATTGTCACTGAATTTGAGTGGACTTAGTCAAATTAGGAGTATCTAAACTTTTTAAACATGCCTCAGCTTTGAAACACCTGTATTGCCAATCTATTGACATTTTCTAAAAATACAGATTTACATATACAATGGCAGGTATTATATAGCTCTTGTATCAGTGGGTTTTATTGCAAATAAAAATTCCAGACTTTCTCAAAGCCCTCCCAAATCCATGACTATGTAATTTTATACACGTGCCCCCTTTTTGGGTGGAGACTGTACCTGTAGTAAAAAGTTAATTTTAATAAATACACAAAATATATAATTTGCTGTAAATGTTTTAAACAAAATCTTATTTTTTTTTTTTAAATAATCATTCCAGTACCGACCGGTTTGTGTTATATGCTTTGCTCATGTATTATCTTATAAGAATATGTGCCTTGAAGCAGACTAATATTCGACTGAAACCTTTTCCATCCTTTATGAAGACTTTCACACAAAATTCCAGATTTTCCAGTCTGAAATACGTGTTTTTTTGTTTGTTTTTTTAATAGGACTTTAGGCCTGCGTTAGCACCCTTTTTAATTCCCGAACACAAAACTGCAGTAGTTTAACTGGCAACCCCTCAATTAACTTCATTAATTATCTGAACCTTCTTTATCCTCACTAGGGTTGCGGGGGTCACTGGAGCCTATCCCAGATACTATGGGTGAAGACGGGGTTCACTCTGGACATGTCACCAGTCCACAGCAAGGCTGACGAGTAGACACTTGACTCTGGAAATAATATTGACCACAAGTGACGTTCAGCCGTGAATTTAGCCAACCATCGGTTGCTCCACTGAATAACCACTGTAAAACACTACATGTCTTTTCATACTTTTAAGGTTTTTTCATGTTTTGGGAACAATATGTGTAGACACTGACCACAGGCTACAACACAAGCTACAGACGATTAGGCTATATAACACTTTAAAATGAGAATACACACGTTAATTTAATCAAAATTCAGAAAAAAATAACCATTAATGAGCACAGAGCACGAAAATTAAATATGTAAAATTAACGGACAGTTTAGTTAAATCTACAAAACAATGGCAATGACACGCAAAGTCCTTGACGTGTCTGTGAGGATTCAGTGCGGCCTTCATTCATTTACAAACCTTTAGGTGATACATGAACAGCCTGACCGACAGAAAAACACACAGTCTGCAAACACCTACTCATATACTAACGAAGAACCACTGAAATGGCAATAGTTGTGATTATTTTAGCAGAGGACATGCTGTATTACCTGGTCTGTCCGCCATCTTGACTGGTGCGAAGGGCTCGCGGCAAGGGATGATGGGAGTAAAGGGAGAGAGGCATTATGGGGGAAAATGTAGGCATCAAATATGTCCAGTAGAGGGCAGCAGAATAAATAAAACCTCATTGTTATTGTTATAACAATACTATTCTGAAGAACATGATAACAATTCTGGATCAAATGTTAATATATATATATATATATATATATATATATATATATATATATATATATATATATATATATAGTAATAGTGCTGTAATTTTGTATGATGTATAACTAATGTTTTTTTTTGTTTTTGTTTTGTTTTTTGCCATTGTTTTGTGTATATTACCAAGTCCATTTTATCTTCTTTCAAATATGAGCCTTGTCAGCAAAATTACAACATCTAAAACTTAAGATTTAAATGTCCCCTTATAATTATCAATGAAAAAAGACAATATGGACTGTGTACCTCAGTTATTGCTTTCCATCAGATCCTCACTGCTTTTGATGGTAAGACATACATTGTGTTTGTTAGATGTCTTTTCTTTTCTTTTTTTTTTTTTTTAAAAACAATGACCTGAAGCATTTACTCCATGTCTGTCTCCTGACAAGCTATCAAAGTAACCGGCCAATCAATAGACAACACAACAGCCAGTGGCAGTGAAATACATAATGTACCTTAAGATATAGTTCAGGTCTTATTCAGGCTGGTGTTTGAGTGGCAGAGGTGATGCTGTTGCGTTTCAAGTCCCTTTTCAACCTGCCCACAGATCAATACATCTCCCCCTCACCCTGACTCATTCTCAACACACACACACACACACACTAAAATATTTGGCCTTCGTCCAACACTGAGAAGCAGCCTCTTTCCTTTATTGGGCTGATTTTCTTGCTCTCCTCTAATGACTTTCATTAGATTGTAGACTCATATAGATGTCCGACACACTCCCCCTGGTCTTTTTATCTGCTTCAGTGCCTCACTACACACACACACACACACACACACACACACACTCTCTCTCTCATACATTCTATTACTATCTCTGTAATTTAGCTGTCATTTAAAATTGGGATAGAAATGTAGTTTACCTTGTGTGGTGAAGATAATGGGTGTTAGACAGAGTGTGTGTGTGTGTGTGTGTGTGTGTGTGTGTGTGTGTGTGTGTGTGTGTGTGTGAAATATGGATACATCTATAATAGGTTTGACTGTGATGATTCAGTTTAACTGACTACACAAGGACTCAATTGTCTCTTTCTTTGCTAATATTTCATTTAACTTTACATGTGGTCCATTTTTGTGCTTAAGGAAACTACCTCCTTATCCTTGTTTTTTTTGTCTACCATTTGTTGCTTGGCAGGTAGAGCAGTTTTAAAAGCTTTTTCTCCACATTATTTGTGATTCATTCTGTAGAAGTGTCACTTGTATGATGGAAAAAAAGTATTTAATCAAACATATCTATTATTCTGCCAAAAAAAAAAATTAGGATGAAAAAAATATTAATTTTACATGTGTTGACAATGACACAGTCTAAAATGTTTAATTTTCCCCACCTACCTGGTTTCAGTTTGTTGATGAATAAATTGTTCTGACCATTTCACAGTCAATTCTGCACTATTTGATCAATTGTATAGAAGATATATACTGGACACTTTATTAGGCATACCTTTTCAACTGCATGTTAACACAAATACCTAACAGGCTGAACCCATGGCTGCAGCTCAATATTTAGGCATGTAGAAAAAGGAAAAAAAAATGGTGAAATTCATTCAACATATAGAATCAGAATGTGGAGAGAAGGTGATTTAAGTGACTTTGAAAATGGTTGCTGTGACAGCTGACCTGGTGTGAGTATTTGAGAAAGTGCTGATCTACTGGGATTCTCTCACAAAACCATCTCTAGAGTTCACAGAGAATTATCCCAAAATCAGAAAATATCCAGTAAGCAGCCGCTCTCTGGCAGGAAATCTCTTGCTGATGCCAGAGGTCAAAGGAGAGAGGTGCTCAAATAACTACTTATTACAACCAAAAATTTTCTTGGCACATTTTGATCACCTTAAGAGCAACTGGGCAATGTTTAAATGTCACAGCACTGTTCCCTGATGACCACAGTGTACATACTATATCTTCTCACAGCTGCTTACATTAGAATAATACATCACAACTGCATGTCACAAAGTTCATATCTCAAACTGGTTTCTTGGACATAACAATGAGTTCATTGTTGTCACATGACCTCTACAGTCACCAGATTTCAACCCAACAGAGCACAGCTGGGATGTGCAAGACCAGGATATTTTCATCATGGATGTCCACATCCACATAGATCAAAATCTATGAGTAATGATTCCAGCACCTTCCCTGAATCTATGGCACAAATAATTTAACCAGTTCTGAAGGGAAAATTAGGTCCAACATAGTACTCGTAATCTAATAAAGTGGCCATGGCTGTATATGTTTGACAAAACACAACTTTATCTTATGTATAGACTAGAAAAACACTCTGAGAGTGCAGACCTCCACCAAGGTAGACCCCCCCCCACCCCTGAATCATCACCAAAATCTAATCATTTCCAGATCTCCCCATTAACAACCTACCCTGAAAATTTCATCAAAATCCGTCCATAGGTTTTTGAGTTATATTGTAAACAAACAAACCAACCAACCAACCATCCAACACTGGCAAAAACATAACCTCCTTGGCGGAGATAACAATTTGATAGAACTAATCTTTTGTTTTTCTCTCCTTCATAATTCAAAACTGTTTCAGTTTCAGTTTAGTTTTATTTCGAGCACATAATAATCATCAAAACATCATTGAAAATGGTCAACAATTTTTTTTCTTGTACTCGAAAAGGAGAATGTACACATTGTACAGAATGTAAGGTCTGATCAGCCTTTTGCAATGAATGCTCTAAATTATGCCACTTAATCCATTTGTATCCTAAAAGAATGATTTTCTGAAAACATTAGGTCCAAAACATATTTTTTTTAGCTTGCATTTACAGCATGTAGTTTCTACATAACTGTAGGGACATTCATTTATTTGTTACATGTAAATATAATGGATAAAGAAGAGAAAAATGTACAAATAGCACCATGTTATAGGTTAAATATATGAAATTGGTAGGAATGACCTAAATCAGTGGGTCTGTGTGGTTTGCACTACTGAGATATAAGAGAGTTCAACAGAAAAGATCTGCCTGTGATAGTGTGAAAGTGAATTAACACAATAAAACCAAACCTCTGTGCTTATGGAACATACAGAGTTTCAAAGAACTAGAGGAATGCAAAGCTAGCTTGTAATACTTTGTAGATTCACTATTTTGATCGATCCCCTTCACATTTGAGTAGTCTTGGAATCCACTGTTAAGAATATTGATTTCAGCTCCTCTAAAGTTGGCCGCAGAGAGTCTCACTGGCATACTCATTTGTAACCAGTCACTGGCAGCTTCCTTAAAGCTACCCTAAATCATCACAAACTGATGGAAGCAAAATTTACCCAGGCATTAAAGGGAAAACTAGCTCAAACAGACCAAAGAAAACATCTCTACCCTTCTTGTTTCCTCACTTCACTTCTCCTCTCAAAGGTCAGACTCAAGTCATCACCCACTCTGTTGAACCAACATCTTCTGCTTGTCTGATTTACACACAATGCAGGCCACAAGCTCTAATCCAATCTTACTCTGTGCTACTAAGAAGCCGGCACACGCCTCCAGAAGGTGGCAAATACCCAAATGTATCATCAAACCTCAATACACACACACACACACACACACACACGAGTGCAGCAGCAGACTGACATACACACATGCACACAAATTTCATTGTAAAGGTTACCAGCAACACAATAACATAATCTAATGTCTAGCATCAACCTATGAGCAGAAATGACCCAGTGGACCAGGTTCACCTGCTTCTTTATTGGTTTAGTGTTTCGTTTGTTTGTGATAGTGCTGCCTAGGGCCTCGGCACACTTCAGATGAGTCCACACCAGCTTCATGCTCACTCTCACAGACAAAGCACAAGGGGACAGATGATTTTATTCCACCTCAAGAGGCAGGTGCCCCCGAGGTCTGCCACAGAGACAGCTCTTTGAAGCTGATGGAGGGAGATAGAGGGAGATGGGATGAGAGATGGGAAGAGAAAGCAAGAGGAGGAGGAGGGAAGCGAAGGGCCGATGAGGGTGAGAGAGAGGGAGCTGGTTTGTGCTTTGGAGAGAAAAGGACACAGGGATGAAAGAGGATGAAGGGGGAGAGAGGAGACTGCAAGCACAAAAAGGAGAAACAGCAACAGAAAGGGAGCAAGAGATGGAGTGAATGAAGGATAAAGGGGAGGAAAGAGGAGACTGTGGGTCTGAGAACAGAGCCCATGTCTCTGCACACAGCTCTCTAATACACATGACCTTTAAACAACCACTCTGCCATCCCTCCCTGTTCATCTATGCTTCATGGCCTACATCTTTCATTTAATTTAAACCTATACTCGTGAGATTTCCAGAAAACAGCTGCTTTGTCCATGACTATTATTGATTTCTTTTTTTCCAATCCAGATTTCTCTAATGTTTTCTTTTTCCTCTTCTCAGTTTTTGTTCTTTTGTTCTCTTTCATCTCTGACATTTGCAGTTTGGTATTACATTTCCCGATGTTTCTATGTCACTTTTGTCTTCTTCCCTACTACAACCAACTAAAGTCACCCAAACTGACAGAATTTGTGGTTGTGGGTAATAGGTTTATCAACTCTCCTATGATTTCACTAATCTCATCAGAGATGTGAAGATCACTGGGGACCAGCTCAAAAGAACCTTCTGGCCCTGATGAGGGTCTCACAGGAAACCTCTGTGCTATGAAAGATAGGGATAGCTAGATAGAAAGGAAGGGAGAGCAAAAGAGAGAGAGCATACATGTGTAGAAACACTCCACAGGGACCATTTCATTCCTTGCAGCGATAATGGTGTTAGCCACTAAATCAAATATTCCTTTTCACTTTCACTCATACTCTTGAATGTAATGGGCACTAATAGCATACGACTAATCAATGTTGCACTTCTGTAGAATATTAAACCGCACAATGGAAAATGGACTGGAAGATTATATCAAACCTTACATTTATAAAACATTTATGGAATCAATACTAAAGCTAGAACATGCCAAATTTAACAGGTATTTACCTTAAATGGGTTGGTAAATTGTAACCATTATAGCATAATTTGTTTGGATTTGCAGAAAGTAAATGGATGTTTACACTGTACATTACTTTTCAAAGATTAAAATGTTATTTCTTTTTATTATGCAGTATTAGGGCAGACCAAGGAGTGTTATAAGCTGTCAGTTTAACCTAAATAGATAAGTATTGTCGTGTCTATTCACCTGAAAGGAGGGGTAGCATCAGTCCAACCTCACCAGAAAATATGACAATATGGATTAAAGGGATTAAAATAACCAATGTTTCTGTACATGTTGTGATCACTTAGTGTCTTAAAGTTGGTTGATAAAGTTGGTTTTGCGCCTAAATATAACCACACCTTGACCACAGTACTATCAGTCTAATGCAACAATTATATACACTTATCAACTCTAACATCATGGCCATTGAAAAGTGAAGTGGTAACAGTTTATTGATTATTAATTCACATTTTTTATGTTGGCAGGAGGTGACTATATTCAAAACAGGCAAACATTTAGTTCTCAAAGTTGACATGTTGGAAGCAGCATAAATATGCCTAGATGAGAGATTTATAGCATCACCAAGTCTTCAAATCTTGTTGGATGTTTGACATCTGCAGTTGTTGGTACACAACACAAATATATTTTATAAAGGACAATTTTATCCAAGCACAACTATGTATCCAGCAGACCAGTTTGGGAGACAATCTGGGAGATGCTCTGACCCGGTCATTATAGCTCTTTCAAACTTAATGAGGTCATACACTCAGGGCTTAATTTGTAAAGTGGGAGGTCCCAGAATACAGTGGGTGGGTGAATACTGGGTGAATCCACATGGGTTCGACTCACACATTTTGGGGAATGAATTCTCTCTCCCTCATTAAAATTTCTTCAGAGATTGACAAAAAAAAAAACCACCAGATTTTTTTGTTTTTGTGATGATTATTTTTCAGATTGGATCCTGACAAGTGTAAGCAGTGCTGACCCTAGTGCTGAAAGGTCACATGTTATGATCTTCTAAACAACAGTGCAAGGGTGCAGATAGAATTTTTGAACTGGAGATGCACAAAGCTGCCCCCCCCCCCAAAAAAAAAACCCCCAAAAAAAACCAAAAAAACAGCAACAGCAATAGCAAAAAATAAAGTGCAAATATGAAATGGAAAAGAAGAGGAGCATGTTTGCATATATATACAATATTTACATTGCATTGCACAATGGTTATAAGTTTAAATTTGAAGTTACTGAGTGCTATGATTCACTATTATTCACACAACATTTAGGAACAGACAGAATATTATTAAAATTCCCGATACTTCTCTTAAGACATTTACTTATTCATGTCTGTAGACATTTTTGTTTAATTATACTGTTTTTTGCATTAAAAATAGGGAAAATTGGTGGTTTTCATTATTAGGTTATTATGATAGTATTTTATTGGTCTGACCCACTTCAGATTGAATTGACCTACATGATTTTAACATCCTTGATTGTTAATATCTTTAGGGTAATTTTTGAATTTCATAAATTCAGCATGGGCCAGACTGGACCCTTTGGTGGACCAGCTTTGGGGCCCGGGCTGCATGTTTGACACCTCGATGTAAAAGATGCATGATAGTGGCTCAGGAGGACCAGATCTGGACCCTCCTGAACTAAGGAGTGAAAGTACAGAACAGAGGCAGAATGTGTGAGAGAATGAAAAGGACATGAACAAACACAAAACAGACAGACAGGAAAATAGACAAATAGATAGAGGGTGGGGAACAGAAAGGAAGAACGGGCTGAACCGGTACCAGGCTGAGGCTCCTGGACCTGCAGGACACAGAGCTGCTGTCTGTAGCTGCTTCAGGCAGAGTTGATAATGTACATTACATAAGTGTTTTGCTTCAGGACAGTGTGTGCATTTATCCTCTGCTTTGTATTTGCAAAGTGAGTCCTCTATAGATCGTGGGGCCCAATAGCCTAGCCACGCTAGATCCACTACCTGCAGCTAATCTTATGTGCTACCATAGCAGTCATGCTCAATGTAACTTTTTACTAGATTTCCCTGAAACTGGCTGATGAATCAGAGTGAAGTATAGAGTCAGAGGGCGGGCCTAACAAAGTGATGCTGCAATGATTTGGAGAAAAACAATTGGAAACATAACCTGATAGTTGCCAGATGCTATCTCATGATACCATCTGGGACCCTTCCCGCAACCGATCTGTTTTCAAAGGAGGGGCCTTATCTAAAATCCTTGCATGTGATTAGATGAAGAATCTGTCTGTCATCTTGACTGATGCGCCGCTTCAGCCACTCACGTTGAGCTCAAGCCGTGACGCTTTACGTCACACCAGCCACAAAGCCGCCCAGTCATGGAGTAGTCCCACCTGGCGACACTGATTGGCTCCTTCGTTTTGAAGAAAACCTGAACCTCACAGTACTCAAATGATGTGAGTCAGGTTACTGAAAACAACCATAGAGAAGAACAACAACATTTCCTTTTATCAAAGATAAATGAAGAATGTGAGAAAACGTCAGCAAACTTTAAATTCTTTCTCTGGACTCCTCCATAAACTTTCTGGCGTCTAACTATGCCATCATAAAGACTACGCTGATTGGTTATAGTCCCGTCCTATTGCATACAGAGGATTTGAAAGACAACCTTTTAGCTCCACCTCCTCTGACTATGAAGCGTTTCTCGACATATACATGTAATGAATAGGGATAGTGCGGCTAGGCTAGGGGCCCAACGCACTGCCTGTGTTCTGTGTGTAGGGAGGATCGGTTCTGATCAGCAAGAAATGGTATATGTGGCGAGTGAGCATGAAGTCCTTGAAATGGGTGTGTCGACTAAAAGAGAAAATGCTATCCTATAATCATAAAAAAATGTTTTGTCAGTGATTTGTGCCTTATGCAAAGATAGCAGATGAAGTTTTTTTCTCGCGCGTTGTCTGTGTGTGCGTGTGTGTGTGTGTGTGTGTGTGTATGGTGGTGGGGGCGGGGGGGTCGAGGTCAACCTGAATCTGAGGGGGACACATCCCCCTGTCCCCCGTCCCCATCTGTGCTCTTACAACAGTGTTTTCCCACAATTTATATTATATGTTTTTTTTCATTAGGTCACAGGGAGGTTCTTCACATACTGCTTGCCTACTTGACAGATCCAATTAAGTAGCTGCCGGATCCAACTTTGGAGGTTCTGGATCTTGTTCCGGCCTGTACTGGCTCAAATTAAGCCCCGCTTATCCTGCCCATTTTTATTACCGCTTCACATGCACACAAACTCTTATAGCTCAGTTATCGATCAGTACAGTATATATTGCGTCCACAGCTGCTGCAAATTTTGTGCGTATAGTTGGAGCAAAAATATGGTATTATATTAGACTGTTCTCTGTAAACACCATGTCCAGAGCACGAGTCATGGGTGGGTCGTGGTGACGTATTTTGGTAAGGCCAGACATATCCATACAGGATATGTCTACTAATTCTCTATCTGCCTGTTTTCCATCCAGTTTGGGACCAGAGTGGCCTATTGCCCTGGGGGAAGATCAGAGCATAGAGTGGGGAACACGGTCATTGAACCCATGTGTCACTGTGTTTTCTATATTTATACCTTGCAGTAAATTTATTTTGCAGGCTGCAACTTAGCAGTCCAAAATTTGACACACAAAACAAAATACAACTAGACAGACAGACAGACAGATAGACAGATAGACAGACAGGCAGATAGACAGACAGACAGATAGATAGATAGATAGATAGATAGATAGATAGATAGATAGATAGATAGATAGATAGATAGATAGATAGATAGATAGATAGATAGATAGATAGATAGATAGATAGATAGATAGATAGATAGATAGATAGATAGATAGATAGATAGATAGATTGATTGATTCAGATTTCAGCTAATTGTGAGTTTTAAATTGTTTTATTCTGAAGTCTTTAATCCATCTACTGTGTTTTTCAATAAAGTACTTAGATGAAATGGACACTTCTAATCATTTACATTCATCCTAATCAGTTAACTCAGTAATTATGTATGATGTAAATGTAAAGTCTTTGTATTTGAGTCTATCTCATGTAGTATATGATTAAGTAACACCCAAGTGAGCTTTTTGGCAAAAATTAGTGCTGCACTTCAAAGTTTAACCAGTCTAACATGAAGCGATATATATAATTTTAAAAAGACCACTGCAAGACAAAGTGAACTGGATGACCCGAGTGATGCCTGTGTGGCCAGGGAAGGTGATGTCAAACTGACCTCAAGGCTCTTCAGCAGATTAGACATAGATTCATGTTGTTGCTTTGCTGTGATATACTATAGCTATAAGGACAGAGTGAAATGAAATTACAGTACACAGACATACACAGAAATAGAAGACGAGACACAAATGCACACTCACTTGCACACTAGCACAGCTGTGTAATTGAAGTGATAAAGGGAGCAACCTTTAATAAACAACGGCTACAAGATGGAGACAGTGATAATGAGAGAGACATGAACTGAACCCTGGCTCTCTCAGTGTCTCTGAACTTTGGTTACATGGTTTCAGAACAAGGATTTATTATGGATGTGTGTGCAAGCGTAGGGGAGGGTGTTTAACAAAGCATTGAAAAACTCAAACTGACACACACTTGCATGCATAGAGACAGACCTCTCCAGAGAGAAAGGATCACATCTGAAAAGGAAACAGTGAACAGACCAGCAGAACTATAGAACTATGAATAGTGTTAGCCATCTATCTATCTATCTATCTATCTATCTATCTATCTATCTATCTATCTATCTATCTATCTATCTATCTATCTATCTATCTATCTATCTATCTATCTATCTATCTATCTATCTATCTATCTATCTATCTATCTATCTATCTATCTATCTATCTATCTATCTATCTATCTATCTATCTATCTATCTATCTATCTATCCATCCATCCATCCATCCATCCATCCATCCATCCATCCATCCATCCATCCATCATCCCTCCCTCTGTCTATCTATGTATCTTTCTGTCTATGCATGTATGTATGTATGTATGTATGAAAGAGCAGGTTATTAAATGGGAAATGTATTTGTATAAAAGAACACGCTTATATGTGTCACTACATTATGTTTGTGTCACAGATGAAATAACAAAGCTGTGTAATGCCTGTGCTGTCATGTATTTCCAGCCCAGAGCTGATCATAGCCAAACATAACAATAGTGTGGATTTACAGCAAGTGCTTTCCAAGTGCTCCTGGCACTTTCCAGTTTTCAGTGTCTTAGTGTGCATGTGTTTAAAAGTGTGTGTGCACCCAATTCAAGTGTATTCACATGTTTCTGCAGAGAAGTCCCGTGAGAGGAAAGATACAGAGATACTTGGTGCATGAGAGCATCGGGAGGTTTTATGTGTCTATGAGAATGTGCCTGTGCTCAAGCTTGTGTAGCATCCAGAAATAAAAATACTGAGTTGAGTGTGTGTGTGTGTGTGTGTTTGTGTGTGTGTATGTTTCTTCCCCAAAATGTGGGATTGTAGAATTGTCCTCACAGTGACATAATCAGGACAGAAGCAATTCCTCAGATATTAAAACCATGCTTTTGAAGAACTGGTTTTCAGTTGTGGTTAGGATAAATGCCTTTGTCAAAAAAGGGTGCTTATGTGGCAACAATGTAATTTCTTGTCTGTGTCTGTGGATGAAATTCCTGAAAATTCCTGTGATCGTAGCTCTGTAATAGTAAAATCATTTACTACAACAGATCAAAAACACCTTAAGATGACAAAATCTGTGATCAATCATGTTCAATGAGTCTATGACTTTAATATGTTCACTGTACTATAGGGGTTGTTATCACCTTTTGTCTATATAGACACACATTATGTTTCTGCAAATAAAAAAATGTACTCAATTTCAAAGTTTCAGTGGGGCTAGATGAAAATGAAGCCTAAGGATTCACAAATGTCTCCAGCTGAAATCCAAAAGCAAAATGTAATGTTTGCCTACAGCAAAAATGTACAAACACACATTAATTTATAAATGACTGTTTCATTTACATGCTCAATTATTATCTGTAAGTGCACATTGATATTGCTAATTCCACACAGGGTACAGACCTAAATGTCAAAAAAGCAATAGAACACTTTGGTTGACATACCTCAAATTCTAATAAAATGACTGACTTATATCATTACACTTCAAAAATGTGAGCTGAACATTTCCACCTTACTCAAGTTCATGTTCTTTCCTATAAGAGTTCATTTAGATTTGTCTGTACCACTGATTCATTGAGCGCATCCTCATATCCTCATCATATCCTCATCCTCCTCACATCCTATCTATACCTAGTGTTTACGTTCACAAGACAGAAGCCCAGAAAAGAGACTGCTCTTCCTCTGAGTTTATATAATAACCTTACATACCACAGGATTGTTGTGTATTTACTGTCCATTTGCTGGTAGTATAATCTATTTTGTTTCCTGACTAACTTTGTATAAAGAGCAAGAATATGTAGCTGCAAAAAAATCAGCAAATATTTTACATTTAATCCAGTGAAAATCTTGCCATAATGTTTCATCAATATCTTGAATTAATGATAGAAAATATAACCACTGTGTAAACTCTTCTTCTGTACATTCCAAACATTCTCAGTGGGATTCAGAACTGGACTTTGTGGAGGTTAATCCATGTATTTAAAATTATGTCTCATGTTCCCTGAACCACCTTTTTATAATTTGATCCTGATCAATCCTAATATTTCTGTATTGGAGAATATCTGTACTGTATCATCAGCAAAGAATACATCCACTAATGTTCACACCTGGCCATTCAGTATATTCTGCTTTGGCTGACCTCAATTTATGGGCAAATAATGTTGCTGAACCTAGAACTGAAGCAACCACAGATTTTAACACTGGGTGGTACTGGAGGAACTAGGTATCGCCTTGATGTGTCCATTACTCTAGAACAGGGTTAGTCTGGACTCATCAGACCACATGACCTTTTTCCAGTGAAACACAGTATAATTTTTATGTTCTCTATCAAACTGATGGTTGTTTAAGAAATGAGAAGCTACCTGCTGCATCAGTTAGGTTTGAAGAATTGAAATATATTAATCATTGCAAAAGGCTATTTATCCAAAGATCTTGCCCGTTAATTTAGGGAAAGGCAGGTGAAAATGACCCCAGGGTATGTATTGACCTCTAACCCCTGCCAGTTGTCTCTATAATAACCCTACATCATAACAGATGGCTAAGCTCATTTTATCACCTGAAATTATATCATGTCTTTATGAAGTACATAGGAGGCTTTAACCAGGAGCACGTTAGCTTGAGTTAGCATAAAGGGAAACCTAACTGTATCATGGCTCTAAATGTAGTTGTGAACACTAGTCATGTAGCACTGTTTCATTTTTATTTAACTCATTTAAAGAAATGTTTTCCTTTTTGCAGATTTTAATGCGAAGGTAAGTTTCCAGCCAAGACCCCAGTTTCATAGTACTGTAAAAAAAAAAAAAAAAAAATCTTGTCTAAACTAAATTTCTACACTTGTAACAGAATCTGATCTATCACAAAAGTGTAACACCTGCTACAGTTGATAGTCCAGACCTCTCTCTCCAACTCACTATATGTCAGTGAAAAATCTCTATTTCTCTGTCTGCTTTATCTCTTGCTCTGTGTTGCCATGTTTCAATAGTGTCCCAGTAGATTCAAAAGGCTTTCTCTCGCTCTTTCTTCCCTCAACCTGTTCCCGCCTCCTCTTTACGCCTCTCAACTTTCATTTCCCTCCAAATTCACTTGGCCACAGCGCATACCAATACAGTACACTCTGCTCTTTTTTTGGTAGAAAAGCCTGCAGTCTGTTGCAGCTTTCTGTACTTTCCCTTGTATGAACTGTCTTTTTCTTTTTCCTCCCTGGTATCTCTATCACCAGGGGTCTTTCCTATTCCAAGGAGCCTGTTCTCTTTCTGTCTCTCTCTCTCTTTATATATATATATATATATATATATATATATATATATGCTTCCATTTTCTCACACTGCAGCTCTCCTCTATCTCCATTCAGCCTTCGGACGCTGCTGTATCTTCATCTGTGCTCCTGTGAACTCCACCTCCTGCATATCTTTCGTCTTCGTACCTCCTGTTTCCCCCTCACTCTGGCTCCATCTGTCTCCATCCCTTGGCCCCTCTGCCTCTGCAGTTACACCTGTCTCCATCCTTTCATCCTCCTTCTTCACCTGCTTGCCTTGCACCTCATTACCTTCTCCTTTTCTTCCCACTGGAGCCTGGTTCTCACTCCTTTCCCTGTCTTTCTTTCACCATGTGACAGGATTAAGGCCCCATCTGTCTTTCTGTCATTGAATTTTAGATGTTTCTCGCAGCTTTGCTCTCATTTTTCTCGTCATTATTTCTTTAATTTGCTCATTTCACTGTCTCTCTTTTTCTATTTTTTCATGTCTGTCTTTATCTCTTCCTCCAGAATTGAGTGGAGGTGGTGATAGGCTGTAGTACTATCAGTATGCACAGTCATGGTGCTGTGGCTCTGCCGTCATTGATTGAACCAGCAGCTAAATATAGACACTGTCGAGGCTCAGCATCTTTACCAGGCTGAAAGGAGGAAGGCATGGATGGAGGGAGGGATAGATGCAGATAAACACACAGTCACAGCTGTGATGTGTAGTATTAAACATTAAATGCAGCCGTACACGCAGCAGGAGTCCACCGCACAACACATGAACATGAAGGATAAAGGCAAATATGCACAGACACACTTAAAGACACTCCAGACAGTTCAGTCCCACAGGGTACTGGTTGGAAAGAAAAATCATTCCATTTGAGTAAATGAGACATGCCATGGTCTGACCTTTTTACACATTCATAACAGTGATTTGCTGACAAAAATATTTATGAGACACACTCAATCTCAAACACACACACAAAATGACAGTAACTCATTCTTTCCTGGACAGATTGCTGTAGGATGAAACAATGTGACAATCTATTACTATTCACATTGCAGCATAATTTAAATCCAGAGCTGTAAGCCTGAACAGAGAGAAAGAAATGCCACAGAAAAGACTGAGACAGCAAGAGATGGAAAGTCACACACACAACCAAATAAAGAGCTAGACAGTTAAGGTGACAGGCAGACAGACAGACAGGGAGAGACAGCCATTTGGCAAGTCAGGTATAACTAGGACAGACAGGTAAAGTAAGGGGTAGACAGGTAAACAAACAACCAGCCAAGGAGATAACCAGGCAGCCGACCAGAAAACATCACATCGCCCTCCTGATCCAGAGGATTTAACGCAGATTAAATTCATCTCAAGAACATGTTTCTGGATCACCATCAAAACAGCTGTTTTGCAACAATATAATCACATGATACAGAATAGTTTAGATGATATGCCGTTTTTTTTAATTGTCTTGCTATTTCTAAGGAAGCTTTTGTACCATACTGCCTTTGGTGCAACATCTTATTTATTTCGATAAAGAAAAAGAAAATAAGCTCAACTTTATTTTAGCCTGGTTTTACCTGAGGAAACGTTGGTCACGAAACTGCAACTTCACTCTTTAATTCATCAGCTTTAGTTGAATAAATGCCACTATTTGCATTTAATGGTGTCCCATTAATGCGAAATGTGCAACTAAATTAATAAAAGAAATCCAGAATTGTTAATATTATAAGTAATGTTAAAACTTTATAGCAACCCATTTAAGCCACTCAGCTCTGTATGTTTGGGCTGAATGACTTTATTAACAATGGGATTCAATCCCTCAATCTGCAATGCAGCAGCAATAGAAGCAAACAGTAAGTACTGAGTTTACTATGGCACTAGTTCACATAAAAAGACAACTACTGTTTAGCTCATTCCCATATAACCTTGCTCCTCTATGGCAACGATAGATGTGCAATATGAAGGAGCTCCTGCCAACAGTAAAGCATTAGCATATTGAACAGAGCTGATAAAAATGTCAGTCACATAGAGGCTCCAGTGCCAGCTTTATGTTTGTGTGTGTGTGTGTTAAAAAACAAAATAAACACAAAAAAAAGAAACCAAAATTGAGATGCAGTAGATGAGGTGATTTTTTTTCATCCTTTTCCTTCCCACTCCTTTATTTATCTGTATGCCTTGGTGGCACATATGCAATTTGCATATTTTGTCCAATGTAACCCAAGTAAAAAACCATCAGAATTAAGGAACAGCTGCAAAAGAGAATCTCTAATTAAAACAACATTTTTTATAATATTCATGTAGGACCACCCGGGGATTTCTGTGCTCCACAGTAAATGCAATGAATTAAACATTAATCTTAGTAGACTTATGTGCCACTTTTGATCATTTAAGTCCTTATTATTTACTGACTCATTGCTCAGAGTCTTAGACAGTTTGTTCTGTGTGTTGACCAGAGGTTCTGTATTCTAACATTTCCTGCAGTTTTACCTCTTTCCGCTTCTTAATCTGACTCTTATGGCAGTAACTTTGATCTGTACAAATGTATTTCACACCAGTAATGACTTAATGCCTAAAACTGTGGGAAAGTTGATAAATAAAACATACATTTGGCTGGTTTCATCCTTGGCTCTAATGGTGCGTTTGAAAAGACTGATTGCAAAAGATGAACAGCCAGAGGCAACTCCCCCCATCCCCTCCCCTCCCCTCCACCCCCTCCCCTCTTTTCTCTCTCTCTCTCTCTCCTCCCCCCTCCTCGCGCTCTCTCATCCATCCATCCACGATACCTCTCCCCCCCTCCTCTATCTGCTGCTGGATGGTGCGTTCAGAGCGCAGGACCGCGGCAGCACCGGGACTTTCCCCCCCTTTCTGATGGAGACTGGCTGAGGAGGGTCCAGTCCAGGTCCAGCAGCAGGGACAGTGACCACCTGGAGTATCCCGGGAGGAAGGACACCTCGGCTGTGAAAGGGAAAACACACGAGACAGGGAGAGCTGGAGACCAGGGGGGAGACGCGGAGGTACGGGGGCCATTAATAACCTGTTGTTTGTGTGTTTTTGTTTTTTTGATCCAAGTGAAAAGCGGTTCTGGTTGTTTTTATCCACAGGGATGGAGCAATAAATGCAAGAAAATATGAAAATAATGGCACATAAACCTTGCGGGATGTTGACTTTTAATAATCACTGAGAAAAAAAAGGCAGAATAATTGAAAAAGGGGGTTCCGTGCATCCCCCAGTTCCTCCTCCTCCTCCTCTTTTTTTTTTTCTTCCACCGTTTCATCATTTTGTAATATAAAATATTCACACGCGTTTGTACAACATGAAAACACGTGAGGTTAATTGATTTGGGACTTTACGCACAGCACATAATGAGGCAAAGATGTGTGTTTGCATCAGGTATCTGCTGGAAGTGGATGTAGATCAGGTGCTTTTACAGTTTTACGAACGTTTTCTCCCATTTTAATGCTGTGTATTTAAACAATAGAAGCTGCAGCGTGATATCAGACCGCAAGTCAATTATGGTCGTTGGATGGAGCCGTTTTGTTAAAGGATGGAGGTTGAGAGCGCCGCCTTAAGTATGGAAAAGGAAACAGATCCAACTGTGAAAAAAAAAGATTTAAAACAATCATTAGTCTTTATACAGTCGCTTCCTTTCTCTGATTAATGATCTTGGTAGGGAGCCACGATTTATTCACCTTCTTCCTCTTCCTCTCTGAAGGTCGGGAAGAGCCTAAATTATATCCCTTCTAACACAGAGGTGCCCAATCCTGGTCCCCGAGGGCCGCTGTCCTGCATGTTTTTCCCTCTCTCAGCACACCTGACGGTCATTATCAGTTGATGACAGGCTGATAATTTGAATCAGGTGTGTTAAATGAGGGCAGGGGCGTCACAGCCATTTAAAATGTGGGGGTGTTCTAGGTTATGACACATGAGCAACATTTTCTGAATCTATCATTGGGAAAATTAACCAACAATTATCCATTAATGGTTAAATTTGTATATTAAAAAGGTAATATTTGGCCAAAAATAATAACCAAAATGTGGGTTTTTTTTTCCCAATTAAACATTTATTCCATGAAGAACAAAACTTTTGACAGAAATACAATAAGAATAAAAAGCTGTCCCTCCCTAACTCTACTCAAAACAAACAAAAGTGCTCCTCCTACTGTCAGAAAATTAGCTTAGGGTATATGTCACAAAGCAAGGGATAGTTTAGTTAACTTAGTTTAACAACAGCAACATTCTTCATTACTTACTGGTTGATGACTGTTTGCTAACACCGCAAAGAAGAGCTGTTTACATTTCACCCGGTGAACTGAGGTGCGCTTCATTTCCTTATGCTAGACGGTGGGTTAATGGTTTAAACCATAGATATTGTAATGACTCCGCAATGTTATTGCTGTTTGTTTGGTGTGATTGCGACTGACAGTAACTGTTTATCCTGCAATAAAAAGTATCATCTATTTAGGTGTAGGTGAGACCAACTCTCCATCTGTTTCTTGGATCCAGTGGAAAAACTGGGGGGTATGAAATCATCTGGTTGTAGAAGTGGGGGTGTCGCAACACCCCCATCCCCCATGGGTGTGACGCCCATGGATGAGGGATGCATCTAAAATATGCAGGATAGCGGCTCTCGAGGACCAGGATTGGGCACCCCTGTTCTAACATCATCTGATCCAACCAGTTTCCACAAAGCCAGAATATAGTTTACAGTCAAATCTGAAAATAGCATTGACGAAACCAGCCATTCTTGTCAACAAATAGTTAAATTTATAGGTCAGACACTACATGTCTGCAAGGCACCAAAGGGGCACCAGAGGTGAACATGAGGCACCCAGGCCCCACTGTGCAGATGTGTTCAGTGATGACAGAGCAAGATCAGCATGGCTGGACTGTGTTTGCGTTGCTCCACAGCAGGTGTGTAGGCTACAATGGATGAGCTTTAGTTCATTTTGTAAGTGTGTTTACATAAGAAGCAAAGTCAATATCCGTTCATAGGTTGACATATGCAGATCTACCATGTAATTACTACTGTGGTGACTGAAAGCTGATTATGGAGCCACTTTTCAGCTGCTGTAATGACAGAGAAGTGATGAGGAAGATCTAAATTTAAGCATGAAGGAGCAGAAAGCAGCTTCATGTTTACTTGAACATGGTGCAAGAATGCAATACGGTGAATATAATAAATAGCAGAACCCCCCTAATTTCATTAAATTTGTCAGTTTTCAGTATCATGGTGGTGACCATAACATATTTTTCAGTTTTATGTGCTTGTCTTATGCGTAATTTTGAAACAATTAGTGAGCCTTTGGAACAAAACACAATGGTCTTGTTTGTAACTTCAACACAATTCAACAAAACACTAAATTTGACCTCACACGGTTTATTATGTGAAATATGAGGCTAGGTCATATGGCTAAAATGTATATTAGACATTCTACCAATTGGCTTAAATCAAAAATACATTCTAAAAAATAATTAGGTTTTCAGATTTTACACGTACAAATATGTTATTGTCTAATTAATCACAATATATTAATTGAAATAATATGAAATTAAATGTGTTGAGAATACTTCTTTATATGATGCTTCCTATTGGAAGATGCTGTACCAATCTCTATTAATAAAAAAAATTGTACTAAAGTGATTTTCCAACTTCCCTACATTTTATTTTAAATACACCAATTTGACTTCTTTTATGAGGAAGTTGAAATAATGAGATTGATGGTGTGGATATTTTTTAAATGAAAATACTTCATATCAAAACTGCTGTCCCATTTTTTCATGTCACGACTGAAAGAGTGTTTTGAGCCTGGGTTTGATCTGTTTACACATGTTCAGAACTGTGTTTGTAGACATTTTTAGCCTAGCATTGTTGAGTTAAGATAATAATTAGCTAACAGTGTCACTACTGAAACAGACATGATGGCTTCAGTGGTGAGAAAAAATATGTTCATTCTTGTCATTGTTCGTCAGCCTTCCACATCACTGAGCATCACTAGCTCAGGTAAGTGAAGGTGATCAGACACCAGGGCGTAGAGGGTTAGGGTCACCTTTAGGGTCACCTCAGGTCACCTTAAAATTCCATTTAACATCAGTTTGAGTTCTAATCTAACGCTAGGGTAACCTAAATTTGCGTTCCTTCTGCATCCTTGTTTTTTGTGTGCTATTTGCTTCCAGCACCACCACTGTTGCCCATGGTGGTGGGGTGGGGGTGCTGATGGATATGTCCGTCCATGCTCTTAATGGTTGATGATAGTTGTCTAACTGTGCTGAGCAGGAAGAAAATATGTAGCAGAGCTTGAAGGCCTAGTTCAAATATTATATATACACTTATATTATAAGAATATATTTGTTCATTATGTTTTCTGAATGATCTGTCTACAAAATATTGTTTGTCATTCCAAATAAATGATATAAATTTTATAATAATGGTTGGTTAGGTGTATGTGTAATTTTATCTCTCATTGATGAAATCAATTTAACCAATTTTATATATTTGACAAGAAATTTATTATTTTGATTTGGATGCATCAGAAAAATCCAACATGATAAAATATGTTAAAATATGAATTTTAATGTATTTAAATTTGAAACTACCTATATTCATTTTAAAAGAATTGCCTGTATATGGGTAAATGGAAAAAAAGTTTAATATACTTATCTTAATTATAAAGGTAATGTTATGTTTCAGTACTGACATTTCTTGGGAGATTAAATTCATTCCAGTAATGTATGCAAATAAAAAATGAAGATAGGCTGTACTTTAATTAAATATATGTTCTTTACATCTGGTCCGACATGGATATGATCAAAGGTTTTCCAAAACAGCATAGAACTTTCACACACTTTCCAACCCTGGATTTGAACCAATTTAGTAGAATGCCTCTTATATCTGTTCATATATTATCTTTAATAATCAATAAAAGTAAAATCCTTATTTCTTTGTAGCTTCAATGTTGATTTTTGTTACTCAATGAAATGTGAGGAAATTAAATAGTGTTTTAAAATTTTTAATGGATTTACACTATTCTTTATGGTCTGATAATGACAAGCATCATTCAAAACAGTTATAATGCTAAAAGCTAAATGGAGTCAATAAAAAAGTAATGTATATATGGTTCGTATGAACTTTAGCTGACAAGATAAAAAAATGATCACGATAATTATTAGAATAAAATATTATATTAGAATAATTGCATGTACAACTTTTATTTTCCTATTGGCTGCAGGTACAAAAATACATTTCACTGAGTACCATATTTTGGATAACTGCATGTCATGAATAAAATCTTATCTTAGTCGTACTTTTCATTTCATTTCATTACCCACCCTATTATATATATATATATATATATATATATATATATATATATATATATATATATATATATATATATATATATATATATATATATATATATATATACAAGTTAGTTAGTATCCTTTTGCAATTAAAATGTGCTAAACGTTACAGTAGTAGTTCACAGTGTTATATAGATTGTTCATTCTATCGCTCAAACATGTCTGTTTGTTTAAAGCTCACTGTTATGTCTGTAGGGAGCTTCTTTTCTCTGGCTGACTGTCCAAAATATGAATGCTACACATGCAAAGGTAGAAAACTGATAACAATTGCAGATCCTCATATTTAAGATTCTTAAACCAGTAGGTGTTGGATGTTTTTTGCTTTACGTCTCCTCTTTGCGCCTCTCTCCTACACTGGTATATTTTTACTGTCTGTTTATTGAATGCAGAGCCATGTTTCCGCTCACGTCTCCCTCACCTTGTCTGACACCAAGTCATGCATCCTTTGTCACTCAGTTTCTCTCATCCAGTATGCCTCTCACACACAGCCACACAGTTTCTTTAAGGTGTCTAACCTTGGCTCTTGTCACGCTTGCTTTCAGTAAGTCACTGACAGATTTCTCTCTCTTTTTTTGCGCCAGCTTACTTTACATTTTAATTCCATTTCTGCTTCTGTTTCCTGTTGTTTCTCCCCTGCAGATCCTCCATCATCTTGAAGGGCTCCTGCCTCCTTTTTCTCACCCGCTGCCTCTACAGGGTGTGTCTTGGGGATTTGTGTTAAACATGCAGGCTCTTAAAACAGCCTGTTAGAGTCAAGACCACATTTGAGTGTCTGTCCTTCTGTTTTGTGTTGTGTGTATTTACCTCAGTGCTGAAATGGGTTCTGTGGGAGCGGAGCGCCGCAGGCCCACTCCGGTCCAGACGCCTGAGGAGAGGGATGTGTGGAGGGATGGAGGAAGAGTTGGATGGAGGGATGTAGGCAGGGAAGGCTGGAGAGAGGGAAGGGAGAGCGGTGTGGTGCAGAGCTACAGCTTCGACTCGTACCAGCTGGAGGAGGAGGAGATCAGTAAGGATGCCCCGGAGCGAGGAGTGTTAGCTCTGTCCGAGCCGGGTGAGGGACTTTTTGGCTACCTGTGCACGGGATATAGATAGATACCCTTCCAAATAAAATTGTTATTGGAGGCAGGACAGGATTGAAACAGTGAGGGGAGAAAAGGAAGCATATGTAAAACACAGGAAGCAGCCCTCTTAAGAGAAAATTGCTTTGTTGCCTGGTTACTACACAAAGGCCATGTTAATCAGATCAGAATTGACCCACAACTCACAGCAAGAAACCCATGTCTCATCATCTGCTTCTCTGCCTCTGTCTGTTTTTCTCCACCCCCTATTTTTCCTGCAGCTGTCAGTCTCCATACTTCAGTATACAGGCAACATAATAGAAAGACTGCAATTTCCACAGAGATGGTCCTGTCTCTTAAAGATGCACATAAAGGAAGGCAGACTCAAAAAGCTAAATTAGTATTTTCTTGTTATGTAATCTTGTACTTTCAGCACAGTTTGAGAATCTACTAAAGATGAGTGTGAAAAAGGGAAAATCTGCCCCAAAACGTTGTTACAATGTCACCAAAATGTCAGTCAGATGAGGTGGGAGGTGTGGCGGGGTCGTCTTTATTGGATTTTCTGCTAATTAGTTTGGAGTTTCTGCAGGCAGTGAGGTTTTCATCTGTCTGTGCAGCCATGATGACTCTTTCTGCTAATGTTAACTAGACACTGTGATGCTGTGAACAGACACTATTTTGCACTTTGTTCATTACCTGCCACCGTTCATTACCTGCCTGCGTTTTTAAGCCAAATATAGGTAATAGAAGTATAAAAAATGGTTCTAGTATGTTGTGTGGTTAGACATTTTTTGTAGATTAAGAGTGCACTTTTCCCATCAAAATGTATGATCTAGGTTTGCGAGCTTACATAATAACAAACTGCTAATGATATTTACAAGTGAAGTCCAAATGTTCATAAAACTACAGAAAAACTGCCACTTACATCTGTGAGGGTTAAAGTGAACTAAATGTAGTTGAATACATCAAATGTACATTTTCGCCCATTTATGTTATCTCTTTTAGTCAACTTCCTTACAACTTAAATTAACCAAAATTTTTATACTTGATCTGGAATTCACACTTGGCTGACCTCATTAAAATGCATTATACAGTTGTTTTAGAGGGTTGTATATTACTGAATTATCGTAGAGTGGTCAATGTCAAAGATGAGTCAGAATATTGCTGTTTCCATAAGTTGAACTGGCCTATATTTCTGATATAAATGTTGTAATAAAGGATCATTTCTGCATCTTTTCCCTCAAGTGTAAATCAAATGTTATAACTGTTCATAAATTCTGACCAAAAAATTAACCATTACCTAAATAAATGTTGCAGTGATCGTAATAATTCAGAATAGAATTGTCTACAAAGGTAAAATACTAAACCAGGGGACAACTGATAGTTTTTGTGTTTTGTAAGCATTCAAATCAACAAGTGGACCCATTCATTAATTTAAATAAAATGCATATAATTAAATGGAAGGTAAAACCTCCAGAACAAAAGGAGAGTTAAAGCCAAGTTTATTTATTTTATATAACAAGCGTGATTGAACCCCCAATGAAAACACAATTAAAATTATTTTGACAAATACATGCAAGATAAATAAAACTCCATATATTTAAGCAAATAAGAGACATTAATATTTATGATATGAAAGTCTGCAGAAAATGCCAATAATAAAGCAGTCTTTAACCTAACTGAACACTTTGAATCTGACTGAAAACTTGCAAAAATAAGTTTTAAGTCTGCTTTTCAAAGTAGACAGTGTTGTAACCAATCTTGGTTTATCCATTAAAGACTTTAATGACTGACACTAAAAAAAAAAAAAGAAATCTGAATAAATCGTTTAAACCCATTAAAAGTAGACTCAGAGGATTAAAGAAGGATTATGAAGAGTTGTAGAAAAACACCTGTACATCAGTCTTTAGCTGTGAAACTGAGTCAGGTGCAAAACTCACTCATCCAGCTTTTACACAAGCTTTCAACTACTCAGTTTGTCATTTTGTCCACGACCACCAATTCCATGGATTAACTTTTAGAGAAACAACCATCGAGGTCCTCCACTGCACAGGGCCGCTGCCGCTAATGCTGCTTCATTCATCCTAGTTAGCATTAATGACAACCCGATCCACTAAGTTCACAGCTAATTAAGACATTTTAGAGTCATTTTTCCCACTGTTCCAGTCTGATTTCATACCCATTTAATTCTCTAACCCCTGACTCCTTCCCTTCCTGCTCAGACTTTGAGGAGCCGATCCCTGACGACCGTTACCATGGCATCTACTTTGCAATGCTATTGGCTGGAGTGGGTTTCCTGCTGCCCTACAATAGTTTCATCACTGATGTGGACTACCTGCACCACAAGTTTGAAGGTATAAATATCCATGAGTAGGTGTTTACACAACAGCTACCTATAGAGCAGGGGTCTCAAACTAATTTTCTTCAGCCTGATTTGATGTCCAATGGGCCGGACCAGTAAAATGAAAACATAATAACCTATAAATAATGACAACTCCAAATTTGTGTCATTGTTTTAGTGCAAACATCCCCATTAAATTCTGAAAGTTATTTTAGAAATTATCGAAATGCAAAAAAAAAAGTTACATTTCATAATGAAATTAATGGCAATTTTAACAACAACATCCTCAATTTATCATTTGTCCATGTGTTTTATTATGGATCAGTTCTACAAAGACACTAAACTCTTATTAACAGAAGCAGAAAATGGTTCAAACTGTGTCTAATTTTCTTTAGACACTTCAGGTTGTTCACATATGATGACCTTATCCACATTTAATTGTTTAATGTAAATGTAAAAATGTTCATAATTTAGTTTTTGGTTTTTTTAGTTAATCAATGACAAAAATTTTAAGTTGTCATCATTTATAGGCAAAGAAAAACTAAATAAATACAGAGTAATTTATAGGTTATTATGATCTTCAGCCCATGGGCAGCATTGGAACCGTTGGCGGGCTGCATTTGGGCCACGGGCCGCATGTTTGAGAACCCTGCTATAGAGGATTCATGAGTTGTACAAAACAGGTACATTAATACTCAGTCCGTATATGCACAAAGAGAAAACACATTATTTGAATCCAACTCCCACACGTCATGATTCGTGTATATGTTTCAGGGACGTCCATTGTGTTTGACATGAGTCTGACGTACATCCTGGTGGCTCTTTTGGCTGTCATCCTCAACAACGTCCTTGTGGAGAGACTCAGCATGCACACCAGAATCACTGTGGGTATGTCACATGGGACCTGCACACAGACAGACAGACCGCTAATTGAGAAAAATGTTCCCCGTTTGTCTACAAGTCTACTCTTACTCATTTGTTACGGGCCTCTGAGAACCTCAGGACTTATCAGAGCAGAATGCACAGAGCAAACATGGAAAGACAGTGTGAAGAGAAAAATAAAAAATCCACTCTGTTCTTCCGTGTTTGTTTATTTGTGCAACGTTCCAAAGACTGAATTCACCAGAGGCTGTTTTTTTTTTGTTTTTTTTTAAGATTTCAGATATTTATTTTTTTTTTACATTTTATACAAATCTTCAGTTTGTTTTCTAAAGCTTTACTGTACATATTTTCATGCTTCTGTAAAAAAAAAAAAAAAAATCATTAATGTATAAGTTGAACTATCTTCAAGTTACAAAAAGCTCTCTGCGATACATAAATATTAAAGATGATCAGCTTAGTCAAAAGAAAAAAAAATGGAGGCATGGAAATGTTTGATATCTCTACACTTGTGCGATCAGTGTTCCACCACAGCACCCTTAAAATAGCTCTACTTGCATCCTTGAGGAGATGCCTTTTGAAGTGTGTTGTCTGCTCGAGAGCTTGTCTCTGGAGATAATAAACCCAAGATTGAGAGTGGGCTCCAGATTAAAGCGATGCAGCTCACATGTCAGCTGCGTCACATTGGTATTCAGCCAAGCGATAGTCACTACGTAACCCAGTTTGGCGGCATCTCCTCACCGTCTATCTGCCTGTCTGTCTCATCCTCTACAGGTTACATCTTAGCACTGGGGCCGCTGGTCTTTGTCAGTGTGTTTGACGTCTGGCTGGCCAAGTTCACCACCAGTCAGGCTTACATCGTCAATCTTGTGTCGGTGGGGGTGGTGGCTTTCGGATGTACAGGTACTACTAAAACACTTTCTTGTCTGTACATTATCAGACAGAGCTATTTTAACTTCTATTTAACTTCCATCAACTCACTTTTTTACTTTATTGGTGCTCCTGAACTGTTTTGCAAAATACAAGCTTTCATGACTCCCTTCTGTTAGACAATAAATGTTACAAGAAGGATAATACGCTACCTATTGTGGAGAATAATACAAACCTTAAAAGGATGAGGTTGCTTTGTGTATGCTGTCTGTAGCTACTCTCTAACTCATCTGCCACATTATCTTAATAAGGTAATTATGTTAATGTTGGTAGCTTGTTGTACTGCCAATGTTTTAATTGCCGCATTGATAAAAATCCCCCTTCGATGCAAAATGAGACAGTGTACATATTAACCAAGAAATACACACACATATAAAGGGCTCTTAACACATTCACCCTCCCACCCCTTCTGCTCTGTTGTAGCTGAACAATGAAGGTGGCTGTAATGGAAAATAATGCAAACAAGACTAAAGGTAAACACAATGAGTGTCCAATGAGGGTTGTTTAGTGAGAATCAGATGAGGCTTGACTAGATCTTATTGAATTGTATCTGTTTGTTCTTTAGAGGCTTACATTTCAATATGAAGTCTTCCCTTTATCCTCATTCTCCTATCAGAAAGTCACAATTTTTTTAGCAGTACAGACTACGGGAAAGATATTATACTGGTGTGTTGACATCAATAGAGATGTTGTGTCTGATGTTTCCAGTGTAATTAACCCTTACAGACATAAACAATCACCAGTGACCAAAACCATTCACAAATTTAAAATGTTTAAAAGGTATATTTTAAGCCACTAATCATGTACTTAAATAAATTCGGTGAAATACAGTTTCTTAGCTTTTCAGTGCCATCAAATGTGTTGGTTTTTTTTTGGACATTCAGAGCAGAGGTCTTCAACCCTGGTCCTCAGGGCCTGCTGTCCTGCACGTTTTAGTTGCAACCCTGCTCCACCACACCTGATTTAAAGCAGTGGGTCATTATCAGGTGTTCTTCAGCAGAGCTTGATAACGAGCTGATCATTTGAATCAGGTGTGTTGGAGTAGGGTTCCATCGAAAACATGCAGGACAACGTGGGTCTTGAGGACCAGGGTTGAAGACTTCTGATTCAGAGTGAACGTGGAAACACCATCATATTCTGCAACACAGATTCACCAATAAAACTCACGTAGTTTAACAAGTGACAGTGCCTATAGGCAATTGTTTTTATGTATAACTAATGATATACTTTGGTGAAAGGTTAACTTTCCCTCAGTTTTCTCTGTTTTGATAAAATAACCTTTACATTAACTCTATGCTTTTATGAACATCTAGAATCTATGATCTGTACATTAAATATAGAAAAAAAAATCTTTAATTGCAATAGCACCGCCTGTTAATTTTGTCCTGTTCAGTCTTTGTTTCCCCCACATATCACTGAGGTGTAGCACTGCCCTCCCTGGCTTATAATAGAGAGTTCTAATAAAGGATGTCTGCTCAGCTTTCAGGGAGGACCGATGATGGTCACACACATGCACTAAATATTAAAATATTTGGCTGCAAGACTAAAATATACATTGATCTCAAACAAAGTTGACTCCCCCTCTGTGGTGTTAAAGAATGAGAACAAATGCAGACAAAAAAAAAGAAAAAAAAGGAGAAAAATAGAAAAATAGGATAGCATCATAGTAAATAGGGATATACACTATTGACCATGAAGTTGGAATAATTTTCTTTTCAGATATATTCCTCATTTTATTCCTATGTATACACATCAGTCAATCCTATTGTACACATCTATTCATACTCAAACCTTTGACCAGGTACGATGATTACACACTCCGTCCCAGTTGTACTTTATTTCTCAAGAACAAATAATATGACAATCATTATATGAGATTAGGTGAAAGAAATTGTTCCAACTTTTTTGGGCAACAGTCTATCACTTAGGAAAGATTAAGTGTAGAGAAAATTTCATTTGGAAGTTACCACAAAAACACAGTTGTAGGTCTTTAACAGGATCAGGTTAGCTTTGAATTTATCAGACGGTTTATATTTATGTCCCATGTACCTCTATTCTGCTGTAGTAGACACTGAAAACTGACTTTTAGAAAAGCACTTCAAAATGTATATCCAGCTGTGAGCAATATTCATACCTTCAGGGCATTTGTGATGTGTTTGATAGGCTTTGCTGCATATCTAAAATATTTGACTGAAATATAGAACTACATGTCCTTGAAGTAATGCATGAGTGTGTGAGTACAAACCCCTGCCACAGAGCAAAAAGCCATATCTTGTAAAAGACGTCATAAAGGCATTTGAGTGTCTGCCCCGTTTTGTGGATCAGTTCCAGAATGTAACTGTTTTGCCCTTGGCTCATCCTCCAGTCTGCCCACAACTTTCATGAAAGTCAATGTAGCTATAATAGTGTTTGCATGATCCTGACAGACACACCAGTTCCTCTTTAACTCATTTAACTTCCAGTCCACATTTTACTTGGGGGGGAAAAATTCCAAAATATACCGATAGCTGATACAGTTTCAGAAACAATATGGACCCAGATGCAAAACTCAAAAGCAAAAATACATTTTAAATGGTTTATTATAAAAACAATATTTGGCAGGTGAACAGATTGCTGTGTTGCAGACCAGCAGGTGGCACACGATCAGAACAGCAACTGAGGTGCAGGGCAAAGGGACGGTCAGAATACAGGCAAGGGTCAGAACCAGAAATCCAAAAACAATACTCGAGGATATAATCCAGGCAAGACCAAGACAGATACAAGACCGCTCATTTGTTACAGGAAAGGCAGACAAACTCACACTGGACAATCCAACAAGAGGACTTTACAAACAACACAGAACAGGTGGAACACATGAGGATAAAATAAAGGTCGGGACAACACCAGTGACAGAAATTAATACCAGACAAAGTGAACATGAACCAACATATCAAAATAAAAGCCCAGACATGAACAATAACAGAAAAAACAGGAAGACTACAATAAGACAATAAGAATCCGGATTTATCACAGTAGTGTTGATTTTGATGCAGGGGAATTTATTGGAATAATATGGGTAGTGTTACTCATCATCATCCTTATCATTATCAGTGTTTATAAAAAATAATAAATATTAAAATACTATATAAGTCTCATGGAGTAAATTTCAAGCCTTTCTGAGGATCCTGCAATCAAATTGGATATTTGTTGTAGTTATTACTAATTATACTAGCAACAGCAGTTCTAGTTTTTAACAGTTGTAGTTTAGATTGTTTTGCATTTGTGCATCTCTCCTGCCCCCCCCCCCCAGTCTCTCTTTCTTGTCCTTTAACCCTTTCTCTTGAACCCCAACTGGTCAAGGCAGATGCCAAGTTTTTCTTCACCACTGTCAATATGTATTTGCTCTTGTAGGATTCCTTAGAGTCTAGTCTAGACTAGCTCTAAGTGTAAATTAGATTGATTAATTGATTTAAATGTAACTATCTGAAAGGTCATGTTTGCTGTATGACTAGATTTCACTCAAATTATATCTTTCTATCTATGATATCGTGTCTCACCATCTGAACCAGCTTTATCCCTACTATGGTCACTGGGTGACTAATCCAGCTACAATGGGTGAAGGCGGGGTACACCCTGTATGAGTCTCCAGTTCATCTCAGGGCTGAACATATATAGACAAACAATCACTCTCACATTCACACCTATGGACAATTTAGATTAACCTATTAACCTATCAGTGCATGTGTTTGGATGGTGGGAGGAAACTGGAGTACCTGGAGAAAACCCATGCAGACACAAGGAGGACATGCAAACTCCACACAGAAAGGTCTGGTGTGGGATTCGAAGCAGGGTCTATCTACGATATATTATGTATAATTTTTACAGTAATATATAGCTGTTATTATAATGAAGTGGTGATAGAGTAAGGACAAAGTGAGACCCCTTAGCCCTTCAGGCGTCTCCTCCTCTGCTGGTAATAACTTCCTTACAGCGAGCCTTGTCAACTCTAGAGTGCAAAGACGGTCTTTCAGTCAGCAGTAGTTTTTAATTAGTGGAGGTCACAGTGTCTTCTCTCTCGTGGCCTGTGGAAACTCAGGAAGTTGTGTCTAAATAAATTGTGTTGGTCCAATGTTGACTCTGTTAGCCCACTGTCTGCACACATAACCACTTCCCCTTCTCTCTCCAGTGCAGCAGTCTAGTTTCTATGGTTACATGGGGATGCTTCCCAAGAGGTACACACAGGGGGTGATGACTGGGGAGAGTAAGTACATTCACACAACATCAATACCCACAGTATCTTTCCAGTCTCACTTGTGTTTTCCACAGTCTCCTCTCCTGTTAATCTATAACGATTTTCTTTTTGTGTTTTTCCACCTCTCTACTTCCTCTCCATCCCTCAGGTACGGCCGGCGTGATCATCTCCCTGTCTCGCATCTTCACCAAGCTCCTGATCCACGACGACCGGAAGAATACGCTCATCTTTTTCCTTGTCTCGATCAGCATGGAGATGCTCTGCTTCCTGCTTCACTTGCTCGTCCGCCGCTCACGGTTCGTTCGCTACTACACCAGCCTTGGCCAGGGCAAAGGGCAGGGCAAAGGTCATGACCCCCGGGACAATGGGACTGGATACAGGGTTCATCACGATGTCACCGCAGAGGAAGTAAGATTTGTAAGTTTGTGAACATGTGACACTTAAACTGGGAGTCACAATGATTCATATATAATATTTTTCATTGTTTAGGTCAGTGTTTTCTAACCGTTTTTCAGCCACAGCATATATTTTATGTAACAAACATCACAAGGTACACCACACAAAAAAAGTCACAAAAAGTATATTTATTGAAATATTATGCAAATCTAGTCTAAATTTACTTATTCAGAGTGAAACCTGGGCCTGTTTAGTAAAACACAAAGCAATTTTTTTGCAGGAATTGAAGAAAAATGCACAAAAATCTTTTTCAACAGCTCTGAGCAGATCAGTGGTGTGTGCTGTCGTCTGTATCTAAATCACGCTGCTCACTTACAGTATCAATAAGGTGAAATTGGATTATTTTCCACAACACACTTGATGATTTATCTTATGTGCCCCACCACACTGGTTATCTCATCTGGACAAAGTCACGATGAGCTATTGCCATCATGCTTCATCTGTCCGCCGGCGTCCGTCTTCATCCACAATTCACTAAAATCACTTCTCATCCCTCAATTCTCAACAGATTTAAATTCTGATTGATTCATTAGATAGATCTAAGGATTAGGCACAAAACTCAAAATTTGCCTTTGTAAACAATTTATTTACAACTTTGTTTATTTTCCCAGTTAGTCACTAAAATGGCTTCTCCCTCGATTCTCATCGGATTTCAATTCTGATTTTATTATCTATTGAATGTCTCCCTTTTGTTGATAGCACGACATCCCAGCTGTGAGGTCTGGATGAGCACATGGCCATTGGCGCTATCTTTTAGATTATGTATGTCAAATGTAAGTCATTAAGTTAAATGTTTCATTTGTTACATGTTTATTTCCCATCATGGCCTTTTCATTTTCCAACAGTGAATTGTTTATTTTGTATCATCTCTCCAAAAGTAGACATAACAGTTTTGCTCATGGATTACAATGATGCCATACATGGTATCAAACTGTTTTGTTGAATAGGTGATTGTGAGTTTAGTGGCTTTTGGTCAACACATTTGCAAATATTTGAGGATGAGTTCTGACAGTAAATATTGATGGTGGACAGATTTTGACCTTAATCATTCTTAGGTGGTTTTAGACCAGAATATATAGTCTCTCCTTTATACCTAAACTACATAATACTTCCAAGCCCAGGTTAGCATAATGATAATCTGTAACCTTTAGGAATGCACATATTTATATCATTCAGTGTGTTTCCCTTAGGTTTGGAGTGCAACCTGGTTACACATGTATTTACACGATTCAGAGCTGGATTTGTCAACTATTCTGTTCTCAGAGTCCAACTGTCTGCACCTCAGACTTAGGTTTTGTTGATTTTATTTGTTTAGTTGTTGTTTTTTTACACCTGCTTATGGAAAATTAAATATCAATTGATCCTGCAGGTGATATAAATATAGATTAGTTTCTCTGTAGTGGCTCAAGAAAGACATTTAAGATGAAAAAGACAAATAACCAATACTTCAGAACTGAGCTGGAGGAACCCTTAAAACACAGTAATTATTATAAATTTCAGTGTATTGAAATTCAAATGGCCAGAGAGGAAATGGAAGTTGTGCATTCTTGACTTTATTTACATATTGCACAAAAGGTACTTTGTGGAACATGATTTTCAGAGAGGTACGAGGGTTAAATATGTGATTAACAAATTTAACTCATAAAGACCCAGTGCTACTTTTATGGCAATTCCCAAATGAACTGTTCTCTAGATTGAATTTTTCTTAAGTAATTTATCACCATTTATTTACAATATTATCCTCCGTATTTTGCATTTTATCAGTATAGATCAGGTATTTTCCTGTATTTAATCTACAGATGTTGTAAATGTGTCTAAAAGACCAGATTCAAGTTAATGACGACTTCAGTCAAATCTGTCATTACCTGAATATAAAGCCACAGTGTCCAACCACTGTCATTGATCCAACTTCATGGGTTTTACTGGAGAATCAATTTTGTAGAAGATTGCAGTGTTTCTATGGTAACTATGGAGCCTCAAAATGTGTCATATCTAATGATCCATGAAAAGATGGCAAACTGTATTTTACAATAATTATTGATGTGTATTCATAGGATTAGTGGATTAATACGTATTTAACAGTTTGGATCAGTAGATGCTTTTGAATATTTGGGTCTTTATTGATTAGTTACTGATCACTGGTAAGATTCTATAATATGTGTCTATGGCTTGACAACATAACATCTTGGGTTAATTTTTTTTAGGTGTGTAGAACACCAACAGGTCATCTACTGTATGTTGTGATTTGGACTGAGAGGAGAGAGCTGCAGAAAGATGGTCTGTGTTTTTCTTCAAATGTCTTGGTCCTACAGTTTTAACAAAATGGCAGTTATTGGTCTGGACTCATTAGGAGCTATGTATAAGTTTCAAGACTTTTGTTTCTATAAAAATCCTTCTGGTCATTCCCCGTTCTTCAGTACCTCATCTCTGCTTTTGTACATTATTCAATAACAATATTCAACACTCACCAATGTTAGCATAGAAATTGTGTCAGGTAACTTTGAGAAATGACAGATCCAAGCATAACATAGATACCAACAAATTCTATGTAAGACCAAAAATACATGAGAAAGACCTTGAGAGCCTTGTACTAGTAACTTGTGAAGTCTCTCGTCTCATCATCTGAACCCGCTTTATCCTCACTAGGGTCATGGGGGTCTGTCGGGGCCTAATCCAGCTACAATGGGTGAAGGCAGAGTACACCCTGTATGAGTCTCCAGTTCATCTCAGGGCTGAACATATATAGACAAACAATCACTCTCACATTCACACCTATGGACAATTTAGATTAACCAATTAACCTATCAGTGCATGTGTTTGGATGGTGGGAGGAAACTGGAGTACCTGGAGAAAACCCACGCAGAAAAGTCTGGTTACTGGAACCTTCTTGCTGTGAGGCATGAGTGCTAACCACTGCACCACCATGCCACTGCACCTGTGGAGTTTACTGTCGTATATCAAAAATAGTGAAAAACATCATATTTTCTATAATACTGTGTTGAACTCTGGAGAAATGGTGCAAATTACAAAATCAGTTATGGTGGCTTGAAACAAACTTTCATGGTTTTATGAAAAAGTGAACAATATTTTCACATATCAACTAGACTTGCACATGCAATTTGGGATCTTTAATAATTTCTCTTCTTTTTCTGGTCATATTGAAAGATTCATTCTTAAACTTTCTACAGACGAAAGCCTCTGGCACATGTTTAATGTATTAAAATCTATATAAATGTTGCAACTACAGATTCTTTATGAACCCAAACAGGAAGGAAATGTTAGTTTTATGCAAGTTGGTGTGGATGCACGCATATCTAAGGCACACTTTTTGAATAATTTATTTACGCTACGGGTTGCATTTTGGCTCAGAGTCAAAAAGAGAAACTTGGAGAGAGAGAGGGGGAACAAGATAGGGGGGTTTGTTAGAGGTGAAGTATGTGGGTACAGCATGAGGGTGATGCATTTGGAAGACAGATGGAGTTTTCGAGGGAAAGGGAGAGGCTGAGGCCTCCTACGAGCAGCAGAAAATGAAAGTCATGATGCTGAAAGGAGAAAAAATTGCAAGAAAATTGTAGAAGCGGAGAGGTGAAATGGAGGGGGGCTATGTAGAGGCTGCCAGCCAAAGGGGAGAAAGAGTAAGGGATCATCACAAAAAGTATCAAGAACATCAAACTGAAATAAATGAAACCGAGCGAGGAGGCAGTGGAGTGAGGGCAGAGATCAGGAGAGCAGTCAAGAAGAAAAATGACCAAGTCATACAAAAATTACACATAACTACACACAGACACGAGCCCAAAGATGCACTGCTAATATTTCACATCTCAACATGTGTGTGTTGCGAGCCTTTAGAGGAGAACACAGCGCCTCAGGCTGTTTTCCTTTTATGTGTTTGTTCCCCATTACACACAAGTCAAATGTGTGAGCTGTGTCTATCTGTGATTGACATGAGTGTGTGTGTGTGTGTATGAGCAGATATGTCTGTTTTTTTCTGCATCTGGGGGGGCTGATTCAAGCTGCTCTTTGTTCTCGTTGCCGGGGGAAACCAAAGCAGTGCTCTACATTATGGGATAATCAAGAAAAGTGGTGCCTTCTGGCCTGCAAGTCCCCTCTAATCAACTAATGGATCTCTGTGTGTGTGTGTGTGTGTGCGTGCGTGCGTGTGTGTGTGTGTGTGTGTGTGTTAGGGCTTTATTGCTTATGCAGACCTGTGTGTTGCTGTGTTGCCCTTATGAAAAAGTGTTTATTTTGAAAGAAACATGAATAGGGGTGTGAACACATGTAGTATATTTGGGTTAAAAAGGTTGTGTTTGTGTGTGTGTGTGTGTGTGTGTGTGTGTGTGTGTGTGTGTGTGTGTGTGTTCCAGTTTGATCTGCAGACTCTCTTAAATTATTATGTCGCCCTGCAGCCACTCACAGCACTCCTCTCTAATAGCTGCTACCATAAAAAGCTGATGTCATGCTGCCAGGAAGCCATTATTAATTAAAAAAGTAAAAACATAAAAAGCTCAAAAAGCAAATTTGTTTATTTACTGTATAATGGCTACCTCTAGTGTCATCTTCATGAACTAAACTCATCCTTCAAAAAGCCCTTGAAAAGGTTGGAAATGTTTGTCATGACTAATACGGTTTAGAGTGCGTAGTATTAAAAATAATGCAGGCTAATGCATCAGGATTTTATTAAATTAAAACATAAAGAACAAATATGGCAGTTCATAATGAATGATAGCCATAATGTGACATTCTTGATCCTGATTTATGAATTTCTTTATTTTAGTGCTGTCAAAACTATTCACATTTTAATCAGATTAATCACAGGGTTGTTGCAATTACAATTAAATATAATTCATTTTTAATCTATATTATTTGTGTATCATTTTGCATGAGCCAACAGACTCAATAAAGGGATATGTATGTACTTAACAGGTTTATTAAACACTTTCAACAGTTTCAACTAAACAACTGTGTCAACTGTTCCGTCTTCTTTTTTCTTTTCCTCATATTTCCATCCAGGACCAACGTGCTGTTTAGGCTTTTCCGTCTTTATGGGTTGGTTCTGCTTCCTGTAATTACTGGATCAAGTGCCCATTTGTTCATGCATGACGCTAACTACTTGGACAAACTGACCCAAATACATCAAGAGGGACATTCAGAGTCATTCTTTGCTGCAGATGCGTTAATTACATAATTAAAAAAAAAATCTGATTAATCTTGATGAAGGATTAATCTGAGTTAATGTGTTAATTTTGACAGCCCTAATTTATTTACATTCACATACTTTGACTTAACTGTGAATAGGTGGAAATGTCAGCTATTTGTTTTTTTTTTCTGTTCCAAACTCTTCTTATAATATTGATTTTCTAAAAACTACTATTTATCAATCTCTAATGTGGTCTAAATATAGTCATTCATTGGATGACATAATATAGTATTTCTGTTCTCTGTAGAGCATTTTTAAATCACATCATGCACAAAACCAGTACATTCAGATTTTCACAATTAGAAATAAAAATGTTACACACACACACACACACACACACACACACACACACACACACACACACACACACTAATCACCAGAGGTGGAAGTAACTAAGTAGAAGTACTTTCTTTACTGGACTTAAGTACAGTTTTTATGTATCTGTACTTCACTTGAGTAGTTATTTTTCTGGCAACTTTTTACTTTTACTCCCTACATTTTTGTATAAATATCTGTACTTTATACTCTTTACATTCTCAGAATAGACTCATTATTTTTTACTTTTTCCAAACTATACAAATGTGACAGTATGAAAAACAAGTTGTGAATGAGAAATTGTGACTTACTTTTACATCATTTGGAATGTTTATCTCCTAATTATCCATTTCTTATCTCATAATTAGGATTTTTTCCCTCATAATTTTGACTTTTTATCTCATAATTCAAACTTTTTTCTGATAATTTTCACTTTTTATCTTATAATTTAGATTTAAAAAAAAAAAAATCTAATAATTATCTACGTATTGTTTTTTTAATCTCCTATTTATGACTTTTGAATTTTTCCTAAATGTCCTGTCTATACCCACAAAACTGAGGACCATGACCAAATAAAACACATCATCTACTAATTAACACATTTTTAAAGGCTTTATTTTTGGATACTTCTGAAATGGTTCTGTTTTTTCCTTGTTAAATGTGTTTTATTTCATCCATAGCAAAAAAAAAAACCTGCAGTTTTACTTTTTACTTTATTACAATTCAGAAGTTGTCCTTTTTTACTTTTACTTCAGTAAATTGTTGAATCAGTACTTCTACTTTTAGTATTTTTTCACACAACTAGCTGTACTTGTACTTAAGTATAGAATGTGGCTACTTTTACCACCTCTGCTGATCACTATCAAAATATAATAATTTGTTCCTTGTGTTCCTTCCTGTCGATGTTTCCTGAAAATTCTATCCCAATTCATCCATAGTGTTTGAAGTTATCTTGCTCACAGACAGACAAACAAAATCCTGGTGAAAACATAACCTTCACCGCTCCTTGGCAGAGATAATTAAGGAATACATGGAGTGAATTAGTTCTAACCCTATTACTTACTGACCTGTGATTTGTAGATGCTTGTAAAAATTATGCTTTGGTTAATCATATAGTTCACGTTCTACAACAATCTAGCAAATAAATCAATGACATACACTAACAAATACTAGGTTTTTTTTCTGTTTTTTGTTGCAATAATTGACTTTATCTATAAATAATGAGAGGTGTAAATGTTTGCATAAATTAATATTCTGTCCATTCCATCTGTTTCTGCACAATATTATCTTGTAAATCAGAGAGATTGTAAATTTGATCAATTATAAATTTACTTTGATGTAAAACATTTGAACGACAATGTTAAATACTAATAAATGAGGCCTTATTATTTTGGCAGAGATAACAGGCTATTGGATTTCACCTAATCAGTGAAACAAACAGAATGTGCTTTTCATGCTGCGTGCAGAGTTATAAGAACACACATCTGAACAATATGAACATTCAGTACTAACAAAAACATGTTTTCATGTTACCAGTGGAAAGGTAGAGAAAAAAACTGCTTATGAGTCAGTCTGTAGGAGTAGAGGACATCGACCATATTCACAAATGTTTTTAGTGATGGGAACTGTCTTCATCTGTGTCTCTGCAGGGAAATGGAGGGACAGGACCAGCCTCAGCAGATGAAAATGTGGAGGATTTTGCAGGTGGAACATATGTACGATTTGATGCCCCAAAAGCCAAGATAAGGAAGACTTGGCCTGGGTTCTGTGGTACTTACATTACCTTTTTTTTTTTTTTTTTTTTTTTTTTTTTTCATTTTCTGTCATTTCACATGTTTTAACTTGGTAAATCTGAGCTTCTTTAATGCTCTCTCTTCTCCAAATAGACATGATTTTGCATCGTTATGTTGTGGCCCGTGTGATCTGGGCATACATGCTGTCCATAGCAGTGACCTACAGCATCACCCTGTGCCTGTTCCCTGGGCTGGAGTCAGAAATACGTAACCAGACTTTAGGAGAGTGGCTCCCCATCCTCATCATGGCCACCTTTAATATGTCTGACTTTGTTGGCAAGGTGAGGACCCAGTGACAAACACAAAAATAGGCTTTTATTGCTGAAAAGCTACATCATTAAACTACCAGATGGATCCGAAGCCCCAACAAAAGCATCCAGTTCTATAAATAAATGTTCTTTGCATGATAATAATGATCTACTGCAGCGTTCACACCAAGCGTTTTTTTTTTTTTCCCCCTGCAGTGCCTAACAATCCAGGAAAATATGGAAAAGAGATAAAGGACTCACTCCATTTATTAAACCTGAGAGTAGGGATGAAAAGAAATTGTTCAATTAGCTTAAAGGCTTTATGTGAATATGCAGAAATTAAACCTTTATCTTCGTCCTCTGGCTAAATTTTGACTTTGACACAAAAAAATCGATGATTGAGTGAAAGTTGCTTGGATTTTATTCTTTGACTTTGTCGTAATGGCAACTTTAACATTTGTTGCAATAAGAGAAAAGGTGATAGAGGAGAAATTCAGTAGTAAATGACAACGGAAAGGAAAATAAAGGTAGATAAAATAAGATGTTTTTTTTTCCTTTTGCATTGTTCTATATTCTACTGACTATGAGTTTGTATTTTACATAATTTTATTTATTTTATGCTACATTTTCGCATCCATATTCTATTTTTATCTTGTCATTTTATACTGAAGCAAGTTGTCTATCTAATAAAAGAGCAGGAAAATGCACGTTTCTCTTGTGATATGCAGTCGTTTTGTGCTTTAAGAGTCTCAGATTTATTTTCAACACTTTGCTTGATTCACAAAATTCCTGGAAACAACACAGATGGAAATGTAACTTTCATAACTTGCATATCCATCTGTTGTTCCTTCAGATTTTGGCTGCAGTGCCATATGAGTGGTCCGGAGGCCGCCTGCTCTTCTTCTCCTGCCTCAGGGTGGTCTTCATTCCTCTGTTCGTCATGTGCGTGTACCCAGCCAACGCGCCCACCCTGCCCCACCCTGCTTGGCCCTGTCTCTTCTCACTCCTCATGGGTGTCACCAACGGATACTTTGGGTCAGTGCCGATGATTCAGGCTGCGGGAAAAGTGCCGCCAGAGCAGAGGGAGTTGGCAGGTGAGAGAAAATGCATCATCATAGAAACATAAAAGCAAAAAAAGAAAATAATAAACCCATATGGAGAAAAAAATAGCCATCTCTCACACTGTTCAGTATATAAACCACAATTTAATCACTTCATATATTTAGTCAGTGAGTTTACTCATCAAATAAATCAATGTACAACACTAAATAAAATGACTTTACTTTAGTTATTATATTTTTTTAGTTTAGTTAATAAAGACCATGAATAAAAATCCTTAATCTTAAGGAGAAAAACATGTTCCATCAGATTTAGTTACAGGGTAATTTACAAATTTATATATATATATATATATATATATATATATATATATATATATATATATATATATATATATATATATATATATATATATATATATATATATATATATATATATATATATATATATATATATGTATATGTATATGTATATGTATATGTATATGTATATGTATATGTATATGTATATGTATACACACACACACACACATAGACACACACCAACCCCATCGTATACAGTTACATATAATTTAAACACATTCAATCCTTCCAGACAATCCCATAAATATTAGTGATATTAATGGGTGATAGAATATCAAACCACTGTTGGTGACAGAGTTGGTTTCCCAAAATGCATTTTTTAACCTCACAAGAAAATCCATAAAACTCAAGGGAAATATTCTGATGATAGCTTCAAGTTTTCTAATTCCACTTTTGCAATATGTAGTTTTTCATATTTAATCCTGATCAATACCAAAATATTTCCTGCTGGTGCTCGGGTCACAACTTCATCTCAGACTTTACACTTTCAGCAGCTGAATTAAAACATCCTCAGAGCATCAAACTGCCAAAACAGTAGTTATTGGTGAGAGACAAAACTAAAAAGCAGATCCTTGCTCATTTATGAGTTAACCTTCAAAGACCTAAAAAGCTGCCACGGACCTCAAGCATCTAAAGATATAAAATATTTAAGAAGTTTTTACAATCAACATTGAAATAATTCAAGTAAAATGCAATTTCTCATCTTTTTATCAGCATCAGATGTGTCTTATTAGGACGTTTAGAGACTCTGTAGAGACACTGCCATTATCTGCATCATTGATTCACCAGTAAAATAAAGTTTGGCGAAGGACAGCATTAATACACTTTCAATTTTATTTTATTTTTTTGCTGTTTTGGTAATAAGTTTTGAATTTACTCTGAGCTAATATAGGAAAATGACAGATATTCACTGAAAAATGCAAGATGCAGAGGATAATTTTACAAAAAAAAAAGAAAAAAGATGATTAGGAAAAGGTAATGAAGACAAAATGTATTTATATGTTACCATGAAATGCCTTTAAAGATTAATTTACATCAATGCAACCAATACACTGATTTCCTGAGACAAAGGATATGTTTTATCAATAGTATATCATATTTTGTGCATTTTCACACATAGAAGTTCCAGCTATTTGTGACGTTGATCTATTTTAGTCCTTTCTAAATTCTATTTGAGACAGATTCCAGGTCAGACCATTCAGTCAAACATATTTTTGTTATTGTTACGTTCCCAAAAACATCATGCTTTGACTGTTCATCCATTTCTATATAAATATTCACATCTATTTTCCGTTGTATATCATTACAAATACGGCATTTGTCTGTTGCTAAATTTTGTCTTTCCCATTTAATAACGTCAGGAGTTGTAGCGTTCATTTGAGAGTGAAGTTTCTCATCACATTAGAGAGTAGGAGAAACCTGCCCACTAAACCCTCACACTACGGCAATCTTTTATATTTTATCTATCCAACTTCCTTGGCACATCTCGCACTACTCAGGATAAAAGCTAGAGGTCAGATGATGGACTGAACCCAGCACAATCAGTCCTCGCCAAAGGAAGACTATCAACGTGTCCAAAAAAAACTGCAGAAGTACGGCTTACATGTGAGATGAAGATTCCTACATTTATATTCATATTAGAACAGAATAGAATGATCTTTATTGTCATTATGCACAACACCGATTACAATGAGATTTAAAAGACAACTTCCAGCAGTGCATAAACACACAAATATAAAAGACAAGATAAAATTCAAGTACTAGGTAAAAACATAAATAAAATATATGATGACTAAAAACTATTAAAATGTATAAAAGGTAGTAAAATTGAGAAAAAAAAAACACAGTAGAGAGGGCATGACAGCAATAGAATAAATATAAATATATTCAGAAAGAAATTAAATATTTACATAAAACATAAATTTTAATCATCAACAGTCAACTCAGTCTATGTTGTTGTGTTTTTACTTTCATTGCATCATATGTTATCTGATCATTTCAGTGCTGCTTGTCATATAAAGCTACACTTGGCAGACATGAGGAAACATTACCAAATTGAAAACATACACAGCTCTCTCCTCACTATTCAAAGCATGGACAGAAGAAAAGATAGATGATGTGACATTATTTCATATTATGATGGATAAATGAAGTTAAATTACTTGGAATATAATTATATTTCATAAACAACAATCATATTATACTTCTATTAAGGCTGAGGCATCACCATTTTGAAAGTTTAGAAAGTCATAGTTTGTCATAAAAATAGTAAAGTGCCATTTTTGCATTCATTTTTTATCCCATGTGATGTACAGAACCAGCAGCAGTGAAAGGTGTCACCTTGACGCATTTCATCTCATTTTTCAGAGAGATGAAATATATTAAGAGACATCTTCAACACGTCTGCAGTGTGTAGTCTTACACTTCTGTAGTTTCACATCAAACCACATGGTTTTTGATCTGTAAAATAATCTCTTAAATTGACGAGTGTGTCTGATGCTATGACTCAAGAGAAGTTGAAAAAAAAAATCACTTCAATTCAATTTATTTTGAATATGCAGTGTTTAGCACTCGTGCCTCACAGCAAGAAGGACCCTGGTTCAATTCCCACACCAGACCTTTCTGTGTGGAGTTTACATGTTCTCCTCGTGTCTGTGTGGGTTTTCTCCAAGTACTCCAGTTTCCTCCCACCATCCAAACACATGCACTGATAGGTTAACTGGTTAATCTAAATTGTCCATAGGTGTGAATGTGAGAGTGATTGTTTGTCTATATATGTTCAGCCTTGAGATGAACTCATACAGGGTGTACCCCGCCTTCACCCATTGTAGCTGGATTAGGCCCCCAGTGACCCTGTGACCCCTGTGAGGGTTCAGATGATGAGAAGAGACAAACGAGACAATGTCACTCTGTCCCCAATAGTGACAAGACAAAAAAAAAAAAAAAAAAGAACATGTACATGAAAAACAAAAGAAAACATGTCTTTGTTGAAATGAAGTTGTTTCTCGTCTTTTGGTTGATTGATCTTTGATTAATGTACATATTTGCAGTACTTTTGTTATTGTGTCAATACACAGTGTGGAATACTTGTATGTTACGTGTCCTAAAATGTTTAAATGTTTCATACAGTTAAGCAGAGATCATGTGAGTGCAAACTAAATCTACCATTGGGTACTAATAAAGTAATCTAATCTAATCTAATCTAATCTAATCTAATCTAATCTAATCTAATCTAATCTAATCTAATCTAATCTAATCTAATCTAATCTAATATAATAGAATAGAATAGAATAGAATAGAATAGAATAGAATATAATATAAACTAATCTAATCTCATATAATCTAATCTAAACTAATATTTTTTCTGTCTAACGTGCCGTGGTGGATCCACTCAGACCACCTCTAAGAAAGATCAACCCCCTGATTACCACCAAAATTGAACTATTTGTTCCTTGTGCCAGTATCCAGTGACTTCACTAACAGACAAACAAACAAATCAAGATGAAAATTTAACTTCCTTGGCGGAAGTAAAAAAAAAAAAAAAAAAGATCCATGAATGGTCAAACTGTTCTGTCAGATTTTCTAAAGTCTGAAACAGATTCAATAAGCAGAAGTATCATTTCCTTTCACACAATTTTAATCACAGTATATTGAAAGGTTACTGTGGGATTTTCCTGCCTACTGTACCTTTGAGAATTTTTCTAAAACTCCAAAAGGTTGAACTGAAACTTTGATGGAAATTGAACCATAAATGATCCTACTGTCAAATCCTGTCGTCTCTACTGTCGACTTTTTTTTTTTATTTTTATTTTTTTTTACCATACTTCAGTATTTATGATTTCAAACTCCAGACTGGGTATGTTCACTTCAGTTCAGTTCAGTTAATTTATTGATCTCCAGAGGGAAATTAAGGTGTCCATATAGCTTACATAATACACATAGTGGCCACATTAATGACACAACAACACAAGACACAAATATGCGTATAGCGCAATTAAGAGTCAGGAGACATATAAAGTGAAATAAAAGTAAGTAAACTAAAATAGTAGTCATGATAAGGCGCAGGAAAACATTGAGCAAAGATTAGAGTGTACAAGTAGACATAAGGCAAACATTTTAAGTGTACAGATAGAGAAATAAAGCTAAGATTTAAAGTGTACCAGTATAGAGCAAAGTTTTAAAGAGTACAGATAAAGACATAGGCAAAAATGTACATTTAAAATGTGCTAAGTCACTGAATTCAAATTCCAGAATCCAAGTTCTCGCTCAGTGTTTTCTGTGTCTCTACAGGGAACACCATGACAGTCTCCTACATGACGGGCCTGATGCTGGGGTCGGCTGTGGCATACGCAGCGTACAGTTTCACCGCTCCAGGTTCAGGAGCACGCCTCTCCACAGTCAGCATACACTCATCTGCCAACGCTACAGGGTATTGAATGTACACAGTATTAAACAAACACATAAATGCAGGTTAACACACATATTAATTTACACTCTAACAGCATTTACACACAAAAAATAACATGCACGGGGAGACAGTCTGGAGTCAAACCTGAGAATGTCCATCTGAAGATGATGACAAAGTCATCTTTAAAGGCTCAGTGTGTAGAAGATGTGGACATGTAAACTGGTTTATTTGTGGTGGAAATTGTGTGCAACAGTCAAAAAAGTAGCAAAACGATTCACTCTCTCCTTTCTCCATGAACTTTTTTTGGTGGATTTGAAGAGAGGGAGCAGCTGTGCATCTGTCAGCAAGGTCCTCACTGGCCTTTTGTGTGTTTCAAAGTCTTATTATTGTCTGCCTGCGTGTGCAAATACATGGGCTGACATTTGTACAGTGTAAAGTTGAGCGATATTTCACTTTGCCTGCATGCAGAAGCAGCAGGGAGTGGAAAAAAAAAGAGACCTTGTGTCATAGGTCATATATTTTACCGATGTCATGTCATTGTACAGATATCAAGACAAAACATGATGCGAGGACAGTTTGGCCTGGATTTATCCTCAATATAAAAATATGAATGAAATCTTTGGATGATGAAAAGTTGGAGCTCTTGAATATTGTACTGAATATTGTCTTCTGTTTTTTTTTTTCTTCCTCCTCTTGATGCACTGAAGTCCAGTAAACTACTGAGAAGAACATGATTCATGATGTTCAATGGGAAAAAATGTCTATAAAAGCTCATTGTGTGAGATTTATTAATATCTAGTTGCAGAGATTGCATATAATAAACCTTATTATGTGTTTATTAGCATATAATCACATCAAAATGAGCAACTGTATTTGTGTTGCACTAGAATGGACTCTTTATATCAACAGTAGCTGTGGGTGGACTTGCTCTACGTCTTTTTTTTCTGTTAAATAATGGGTGGCATCCAGATTTAAGGTCCATTTCTCGGAGTACAAGGTTAACTACAAAGGTTAATACAGAATGTTTTGACAAAATCCCACATTTCTTTCCAGCCAAGTGAATGTGAGGGGCTGTTAGTTTGGTTGTATTCTGCAACTTTACCACTAGATCTCACTAAATATCACACAATGAACCTTTAAGTTGTTTGAAAATAATGAATTGCCATTACACTAAACGTTTTTTTGATTATTTTGACTTCATCCGACTCACTTATTTGATCAGAGAAGTGTTTTTCCACTGTCCATAAAGAATATTTAATAATGTTAAACATGCTGCATCAGAAGAATATAATGAAAAATAAGAATATAATGAGTAATGTAGCTGCTCTAAATACTTCATTAAATAATGCCAGTATATACATGAGATTACTTTTCTAATAGATGTTTCAAAGAAGACAATTGCTTTGAGTTGTGTGCCAATCAAAACCAATTTAATTAATGCTCATCATTTTAGTTAATTTTGCCAAAATGACTTAATGGATCCTGTCTATATACAGACAGTAGTTCCATATGAACCATCCTATTTTTGGCTTGCATACATTGTCTAAGACATACCAAATGAAAAATTAAAATACCAGAAGAAAGGAAAGGTTATCTAAACGTTTTTTAATAAAAATAAAAAAAAAATTGGATATATATTATAGAACATTTTGATTTGTAAATATAATTCAATATCATTTTTTTCTTAGCAACTTATTACTCAAGTTATTTATTTTACAATTTAATAGCATAATGTTATTATTATTATTATTATTACATGGAAGTAGTTATTCCCCAGCACTGCCTGAGAATAAGCTGTTTTTCTGTCTGTACAGTAAGTTTCACAACTTGCTCCCTCTGACGGCTAAAAAGAGAACAAAAATATTGGTGATATTTTGTAAATTCACCAGCAGAGATAGGGTAGTTTTTTTCTTGTTCGTGTGCCAGGATGAAAACCTACCCCACGTCCTCTGAACAGAGTTAGTGCCAAAAAAAAAAAAAAAAGTCTATACAGGAGCATCTCAGAAAAAATGAATGTAGTAAAACCTACGGCAGGAGGAAAATTGTAAATGTGGATATTTAATTATTACATTTTTTCATACAAATACAACATCAGTTGTCGTCTGTACCTTCCTAGTTGCTCTGTGTTTCCTATTGGATGAATTTTTAAGGTCCTGTGTGGAACAGCAGGTCTGTAGTTTATACATAATGGAGAAAACGGGCCTCTGTGCTAGAAGCCGTGAAGTGCACTACATTATGCAGGTGATGCCTTGAACGAAGCCTAATGTTGGTGGTGTTTGAAAAATGCCAGGGTGTCGTTTGGGAGCTAACCTCATTACTGTATGTATGTCCCGCTGTGCTGATGCTGCTGTATCGCCCGGAGCCTCTCTCCTCCCTCCTCTCTGTGACTCTTTCTCTTTCGAACTGCTCAGTTTGAAGGTGTTTTAAGTTATTTTTGGTCAAATGTGTCATTAAAGGACATGAAAAGTCTCTTTCTCTGTAGGAACCACAGGGCTATTCTAAGAGTTAAGAGATCCCACCTTCCAAAAAAACTGTATCTGTAGCCGGTGCTTGAGGTTAAATTGCCTTGAGACGTGTAAATTCAGCATTACTTTAAAGGTAACCCAGTGTTATATCAGTGCAATAGTATTTTTATCTGTACTTTGGAAAAAAGTCTCACCAAATCAGGATTTAATGATATTTTATCACCCCCCTCTCCCCATATTGTATGTCTTATTAATTCCTTACTTAAGAGCAGAAGTGGTCAAAGTACTCACATTCTGTACTTAAGTAGAAGTACAGCTACTGGTGTGAAAAAATACTAAAGTATTGATTCAACTCCTTTACTAAAGTAAAAGTAAAATAAAAAGTACAACTTCTCAATTGTAATAAAGTAAAAAGTAAAACTGCTTATTTTGCTATGGATGAAATAATACTGATTTAAGCAGGAAAAACCAGAAAACATTTCAAAAATATCAAAAAAATAAAGCCTTCAAAACTGACTTACTGTGTAGATAATGTGTTTTATTGGGTCATGGTATTCGTTTTAGTGGGTATGGACAGGACATTTAGGAAAAATTAAAAAGTCATAAATAGGAGATTTAAAAAAAAAAAAAAGCATAATTATGAGATAAAATAATCTAAACAAGGAGACAAAAAGTGAAAATTATGAGATAAATAGTCTAAATTATGTGAAAAAAATCTGAATTATGAGTTAAAAAGTCAAAATTATGAGGAAAAAACTATAAATATGAGATAAAAAAGTCACAATTTCTGATTTGACTTATTTTTCACATTTGTCTAGTTTGAAAAAGTAATGAGTCTATTCTGAGAATGTAAAGAGTATAAAGTGCAGATATTTATACAAAAATGTAGGGAGTAAAAGTAAAAAGTTGCCAGAAAAATAAATGCTCAAGTAAAGTACAGATACCTAAAAACTCTTCTTAAGTACAGTAAAGGAAGTACTTCTACTTAGTTACTTCCACCTCTGCTTAAGAATTGGTCATTTGTTTTAATGCTGATGAATCTTTTATTCTTTCCTGACATGTTTTTGGCTCCAGTTGACCCTTGTAATCAGTGACTTAAGGTGAGTTCAACAGAAGATAAAGCTCAGTTAAGTGAAATCACCACAGATTACAGACAGTTTAACGTTAGGAGTTCAAAGACCAGATGAAAGTCCAGGTAACACTAGGACAATCTTGAAAAACACTAGTGTCAAGAAATGGAGAGTCATATCCTTTTAGAGGGTTTTCACCTCCTGTTGCAAAATAACTGTATTTATTTTTATTTTACCTCAGCCTTAAACTGCCATTTGACTTCCTATTTCTGTTTTTTCATCTCTGCAAAGATAATTTTCTCACCACAAACAGCACTGAAATTCATCAGAAATCATGTGATAGACTGTTTTAGATTGAACTCTCATGTGACTGTGCACTGTGAAATAACAGGAAGGTGTAAGAAATGCAAAGAGAAAAAAAATGATTACATACAGATTCCTTACACATGTATATTTATCTTCTGTAAAATAAAATATTTTGCTGAGACCAGATTAGTGGTGAAGATGTGATTCTTTTTACAGTCTATGAAAGTAATGAAGCCTTTATGCTGGTGCTGTCATTTTACAAAGGTGGGGTAAGATATTCGACCATTTATTCACAATCCATGTCTTTGTCAAATTAAAACAAATGGTTTTAACATTTGTATGAAACAACATTGATATAATAAAAAAACGTGATACTTTGTGAGATTAGGTGTGAAAAAAAAAAAATCAAAATCTGATTGATCCAAAAACGAATCACAATTGCCAAGAGCTGTAATGAGGAATGGATTTCCATCATTACCTGCTGCTGGTATGAATGTGTGTATTTTAAAATAAAATGTCTATTGGTTTGGATCAGAGCTTCTTTATGTCTGTCAAAACAAGAGAGAACATTGTGTGATTTCTCTTCCTGTTGAGACAGCTGTGAGCATTACAACACCTCAGATCACAGAATCAGAAGTATTAGTTTTTACTCTTTACTTTTGAGCTTAAATAAAACATGAAACATCAGATGAAGGTTTGATCTATGATTTTCACTCCCTAAGGTATTACGCTGTAGCAGATATATTTCCTCTGAGTCTGCAGACACTGAGCCAAGAAAATCGTTAGCCAAGAACTGTAATGTCATTTCTCATCCGCAGTAACTGTCTGGCCTGCTCAAAGTGTCCTTGAGCAAACTTTGAAACCCCTCCAGGGAGAGGACATTAACTTTGCTTACTTTATGGCTACAGGGATCAATAAATGAAATGAAGTTGGTGCATAAGAGAAACTTGTATTAACTCGTTTTAACCACCAGAGGGTGCTGCAGCTCAGACTATAACATTGAGGAGCTGTTTTCTGGTGATACTGATGTAAAGCAGAGGGTGTGTGTTCATTTAACTTCATATCTGTGTCACAGGGTGTTAGAAAAGAAGTCACTTGTAAAAGGAAGTTCTTCATTTTGACCTTTGACCTGTCTGTTGTAGGACAGTGTTTCTGCTCACATTCACATATGATGAGGCATGCATATACAGCCTTTATACCATCGATCATGTATTTATAGTGTTATGGAGGTCAGCGTGTTCTGCAGGAGTGGCCTCCTCTGCAGGTGCGTGTGTGTGTGTGTGTGTGTGTGTGTGTGTGTGTGTGTGTGTGTGTGTGTGTGTGTGTGTTGGTGCTAATTTTGGATGTGGCTGCAGGGAAAGAAAGTCTCTGGCGTGAGACAGAGCAACTGATCATTAGTCATTCTGCTCCACATACAGTGGGGAGGAAGAGGAAAAGAGGAGCAAGATGGAGGAGAGAGAAGGAGGTGGAAAGAGGCCGAGAGGGAAAAAAAAACAAAAACCCCAGAGCTGATCGTGGGTTCTTAGTGAATTTTAATGGTTTTTACAAAATCTTCAAATTAGTTTGATTTATGATGATGTTCAACAAATGTGTTTTCTACTCTATTATTTATCATCAGTGTGACACTTGTTCCAGTAGATATTAGATCCATGGATAATGTCCCTGCTGAAAGTCTGATTGTTTTATGCTATGTGATATTTTCAAGCCCTACTTTATTAATACAAATAGTAAATCAATAGATAAGTCTTATTTTTATGTTGTTGAATATCAGACGCCAGGAATCTTCAGAGTTAGGGGGGCAAAAACTGTTGGGTGATCTGCCCTTGAGCAAGGCAATTAACTGCACAGCTGATATGAAGTACGTAGTGTGTTCCTGAATGTGTTCAAAGGACAGCGACAGTTTGAGTGTGTGTGTCACATGTTCACAATACACTGAGAAAGAAACAGCTTCTTGTTAATGTTGCTCTTGTTCTTCTTCTTGTTGATCTTGTTTTTCAACTTGTTCTTGTCCTTCTTCTTTCTCTCCTACCCCCATCCTGTGTTAGTCTCCCTCAGATCCTTTTGCTCATATCATAAATATATGCGGTACACTGGGTTAACTCTCTAAGGTACTGGCATAGATCTGGAATTGGACTTTCTGTTTGTATTAGAACTGCTTAAATACAGAGGGTGACTTTCCCTGAGGTTCGACAAGTATAGTTAGGACAATTTTACTTAACTTAATCACTTTATTTGTTTTATAAATATTTTAACAGTCAGCAGCTGGTTGCCTTAGCTTAGCATAATACTAGAAAAACAGGAACTGGTAAGTAACATGGGTCTAATTTCCTTCAACAGATGGAAAACCATCGCAAATTATTGTCTTAGTACACTCCTGAATTCATTTAAGTCAAATCAAATTAAGATCCAACATTTTCACAAAATGTTTTTAGATTTATCTTAGAATAGTGATCCTTATTGATAATGGTTGAATGCCGCATGCAGAAATATTAAGACAGTGTCCTTTTGTGACGTGTTTTATTGTGAAAATAACACTTGTACTATTTCATGTGAATAAAATGATCAAACTATGATGAAGAAGGATGGTTCATGAAAATACACTTTTGTAATCACAGACAGGCACTTGGAAATGACAAATGAAACCAGTGTTGGTAGATGTCTTTTCTGGATAACTTTTAATATGCAGTGATAGGATTACAGTGTAACCAAGGAGGAAGAGGTATGGAAGAGATGAAGAAGACTGAGGTGGGATGTGGAGAGAAGAGACAAGAGGGCAATGATGGAAAAGGGAAAGAAGGAATACTTTAGAATGAGACGGGAATGAAAGGACAGAGGGGGACATTATGATAAGTGACACCATGTACACATGTGTCTCCTAAGTGGGATGGATAGAGGAGAATAAAGACAGTCTGGTTGTTAGAACAAGATATAAAAATGAAATATGACAGTAAAGTTCCTGTGCCCTCTCCTACAGGTGGCAGTGTTGAACTAAATGCTGCTCAGTCTGATTTACGAGATCAGTTTTCTGATAAATGGTCTTGTCATATTAAAAGGAACTGCTCGATACATTGCATATTGTTATGATTATAGGGCTTTTGCTGTATTTTTGCATAATGTAAAACTGAATGAGAGGACTTAAAAAGATTTTTTTTATGAACAGCAGTCACAGTCACAGTCAGATAAATCTGTTAAGGGCCAATAAGAAGCTGCAGGGACTGTGTTAAGACAGAACCTGTCACTGTGTTTATACTGTCTGTGTTAAATACCACCTGGCTGCACCTTTACTCTGTGGATAGTTTTAAGTGGGGGATATGAACATAGATTCAGGAATCCTAGTGTGACGTCCCTCCTCCTCCTCCTCCTCCTCCTCCTCCTCCTCCTCTATCTTTCAGTTCTACGCTAAAGCAGTAATTTGTAATATTTTAATGGTGGCATTTAAATAAAGTGTGAGAAAATAAGTCTAACTATTCTTATGTTACATGCTTAAAACACCCCATCAGGGAGGTGTCCAAGAAGCGTCCAACCAGATACTCAGCTGGCTCCTCTTGATGTGGAGGAGCAGTGGTTCTACCCCTCAAACTATCTTTAATGCCATGTTTAAATTAGTATTGACTCGTCTTAGCTCGCTTTGGTGTGTTTCCATTATGAAAAAGTATCTGGTACCATGGTGCCAGGTTAGATTTTTGGTGTCTCCTCTGCCCAGGTGCCAAGTGATACTAAAAGGTGCCGTATAAACCCTGTAGACTGATTGGTCAGCCAGTTGTCGCTGTGATCCACCACTTTGTAACATTGACAGTAAATATAGTGAATATAGTGCATTAATCCACATGATGACAGCCCATAATTTGTTTGTTTGGAGTTTGTTTGTATTTAATTTATTTCGAATATGCAACAACTAAAATGATTGCACTCAATTAATATAAAAACATTTCCACGAAAAACTAAAATAACACATTACAAATCATGGTGAAGTGGGAAGAAGCCAAACTTATTTAATCCCACCCCTTCTCCTTAAATTAAAAATAAAAATCAAGTCCTTTGGATCAATTCAGTTCACTTTTCACATACACAAACACATTCCTACAAACTAATTTTACATACCAAGAAAATAAAATATGAATATAATAACATCACAATATCAAGGTTTATATATCCAATAATAATAATAATAATATAGATTATCTAATACTATACACCCATAATTACATTGTAATATAAATATCTAATGTATATCATACTACATTATTTAACAGTATACATATATACACATGCATAGTATGTATAATAGTATAATAGTACAATAGTTCAGGAGATTCAGTCTTTGGTGGTCGACATAAAAATTCAGGCGAGACTACATGGAACAAATGAGTTTTCAGCAATTTCCTGAACAAACGACACAGAAGTAATGCACCACACTAATATAGCAACCAGGCCCTGTCAAATCAGCACTGTCCTGTAATGGAAACGTTACAGAGTTAAGCCAAGTGTACCAGTTTCCACTAGTACCAGCATAAGAGAGTGTTGAATCACCCTGTGGAGGAAACTCATTTCCACCACTTGTATTTCAGTCACTACCCACCGCTCATGCCCATAGGTGAGAGTAGGAATGTACATCGACTGGTAAAATGAGATTTTCATTTTTGGCTCAGCTTCTTCACCACAAACTGTGCATGTCTGCAGTACTACTGATGCAGTGCCAATCCACCTGTTCATCTGATGTCCCACTGTTCCCTCCTCAGAAGCTCCTGAGATACTTAAACCCCTCCTTTTGGGTCAGCAACTCTACCCAACCCAGAGGAGACAAACCCATCCTTTTCCATCTCAGAGCCGTGGCCTCAGACTTGGATGTGCTAATCTTCATCCCGGCTGTGAACTGTCTGAGTGCAAACTGGAGGTCACAGCTTGATGAAGCCAACACGACCACATCATCTGCCAAAAGCAGAGATGCGACCCTGTGGCGGCCAAAGCGGACTGCCTCCTACGTCTGGCTGTGTCGACAAAATCTGTCCACAAAGATGATGAACTGCCATTGAGATCATGCACTGGAATTTTGGCTAGTGCCATCTTGGCGTCTCGGAGCCATGAAGTGATCATATTTGGACAAAATCACAGGGAGTGTGAGAGGTCATTATAAGTTAATGGTCAATACAAACCCAATGACAAAACAATACATTTCATCAAACGATAACTTTAATTCAATGAACAGAAGCTTATCTGACATGGTGGAAGAGTGAGCTGTCCATTAAAGCTCATCAGGGCAGACATTTACAACATCGCTTACTAGTAAAATGCTGCCTCACATCATTATAGACAGAGGTATTTGTTGAATGTTGACCCTTTAAAGCTGTCATTCCATGGTTATTTCATTAATAATACTGTGTTCTCCATTGTTATTAAATACATTGTGTGTTGGTTCTATTTTAAAAAACGTCCGGATTGCTTTGTTTCAAACTGTTTTTTCGCGGTAGAAAAATTACAACAGAGTTTAACGGTACTTCCTCATACATGTCCATGACGCTATGACAAGGTGTCTCTGATTGGCTCAGAATGCATGAAGGAACACTCCTCACCTCTTGCTCTAGGTATGTGTTTACCTTTACCAGAGTATCATCCAGCTAGGTTTCGTGCTGTTGCTTATTATGAAAACGTGCAGGGAAAAATTAGGTTTTATTTCCACAGAGAGCACACGAACCAGTTTGATTTTTTTCAAGTTTGTGCAGCAGCTACTTTGGCACCGTCTTCTCTCGTAGATGCTAATGCTAATGCTACTTCAGATTCGCTGTCAGGGTCGGGTTTAATCCCACGTGGGTGACGCTAAAATCCATTTGACATCAGATGACCGGCTTTTTCTGGGTCCCTCGTTCCTCTTGTTGTTTTCTGTGAATGCAGTATGCAGCCAGTGGAGGTGACAAACCATTGTCAAAGGCAGCATTTGTTGGTAACTCAGGGTGACCCATTAGATTCCAAAAGGAGCGTGGAAAAGTGGTTTTCAGCGGAATGATAACTTTAATAAGAAGATATTGGAAAGACATGTTACATGACAACATGGATAGAAATATGAACAAATCAAAACACTCATTAATTGTTCATAATAGATTTAAAAGAACAAGTCCACGAACATGAGTGATTAATGTATCTTAATTATATAATACAGAGCTGAAGTCCTATCTTTTCCACTGGAAACTTAAAATATGAAGACGGTCAATGTTTGATCCTGTTTACATTGTGTCACCTTTAAGACATATAATGTTTGTCAGTTTAAAACATCATTTACACGCCATGAAAGTCATAGTTTGTGGAACTTAGTAAAGAAACATGTAGTTTAGTGATTAACAGCTCAGTGGACTGCATCTCTCATCACATATAAAGCATGTTACTGACACCAAAACAACCACTGACTTGGCACATTTTACCAAATGCTTGAACAGTAGGATGATCAAGTATTAAAACATGTGATAATCACATCAAATGTGGTCATGTTGAAGTTGCAGAGATACCTTCAGTGACTCTGAACAGATCGTGGACACAAACAGTTGCACATCACCTTCTTGATTTTTGGGTTTTTTCACACTTTGGCAATTTTTCCACAAACTGTGATGTTCTTAACTAACTTTTATATTGACAAAATATTACGTGTCTTGACTTTTTGTTCTTTTTGCACCCATTTTACATGAGCTGAACTCAAAGCAAGCTAGGTTTATTTGTATAGTACAAGTCAAACACAGGGTAATTCACAGTGCTTTACAAAAATAGTTAAAAACATACAATTATAAATAAAATGTAAATATCAATCTATTAAAATAAAGTAAAAGTGAAGAGTGCAGATAAAACCTTTTCAGTTGTTAGTTGAATAGAACTGTTCAGAGTCAAGGCCTGTTTGACGTCATCAGGATCTAAAAACATTTTCTAACTACACAAAAGGACAGTTTCTTTCAAATATTGTTGATACATTTATCGAAGTCTGTGTTAATGTGAACACCTCCCATTTGCTAAGATAATCCATCCACCTCACATGTCATATCAAGATGTTGATTAGACAGCATGATTCTGGAGCAGGTGTGCCTTCGGCTGGACACAATGAAAGGCCACTAAAATGTGCAGTTTTATCACACAGCACAATGTCACACATGTCACAAGCTGTAAAGGAGCGTGCATTCGGCATGCTGACTGTAGGAATGTCCACCAGAGCTGCAGCCTATGAATTAAAAGTTCAGTTCTCCACCATAAGCCGTCTCCAAAGGCATTTCAGAGAATTTGGCAGTACATCCAACTGGCCTCACAAGCAATGGTGTTGCTAGGGTCTCCTGGGGCTCTGAGCAAGACATCCCTGGGGCTCCCATCCCATATGTGCATGCTGCATAAAAAAAGGTTTTTGCACAATTTCCAAGATATTTCAGATGCATAGTGAAAAAATAGATTAGTTACGTTCTCAAAGAAGGTCCAACAGATGTCCCTGAAAACCCAGGATGTTAAGTAATTATTGTTTTAAATAATCTGACACTTAACAAAAATATATAAAATATGAAATTTTCTGAAAGTAGAACTTCATATATAATAAGAATAAGAATAAGAATAAGAATAAGAATAAGAATAAGAATAAGAATAAGAATAAGAATAAGAATAAGAATGAATAAAAACAAATTGAAAAATATTTTTAAAATTGAAAAAATAAATAAAAATAACTAATAATACATATTTTTGCACTGTCCAAGTGCAGGCTGAAGGCAGAGGGGGCAGGGTTCCACAAGGGGGGTTTAATCAGTACCTGGGAGGACACCATCGTACCCAGAGAAAACCCACACAGACACGGGGAGAACATGCAAAATACACACAGAAAGGTCTGGTGCTGGAATCAAACCAGGGACCTTCTTGCTGTGAGGCATGAGTGTTAACCACTGCACCACCTTTGTAAGCTCGATGAGACACTGAAACCTATTACTGATTGGGGGGGGGGGGGGTGATCTCCCTTGGCGGAGTTATTGTACAAAGTGCAACAAAACTGAGGAAGAGTTCAGGTTCTGAACAAGAAATTGCATACAGACAACAAATATCAGTCGAAAAACAACAAATATAAGTAAAATGTACAGTTACTTATAATAAAAAATGTAATGCTAACTAAGATATTTGTAAAACAGAATTTAAGTAGAGTGAATACCAGGAGAAGTAGAGCAAATGACATGAAAGATAAATGCTGTGGTATAAACAAAGTGAAAAATAAATAATATGACATGTTCAGATCTCTGATTCTGATATGGGTGAACATATGGAAACTGTGGACAAACCCAGATGGGACCTTTATATGCAGCCCAAATGTAACCCTTGTGGGTAGAAAATGTTTTAGATCATTGAGGTCAGCTAATGAAAAATGGAAGCAAAAACAAAAGTATTGCATTCATGGCTTCATTCAATATAGATGAACTAACTCTGTATGGTACCCTGTCCTGACCAAAATTCATCTAATACTATCCAGGGATTTCCATATTTCCAATATTTGACTGGTTCATACCCACTGAAATAATATCACTGAAACTATGAATTATGAATTTCCATCAGTGTGCAGTAGCTTGTGTTACATGTGTGTAATATTGGACCTTTGTAGAGGATGTAAGAGTGTGAGTTCGTAGGAAGTGACATCAACAGGGTTAAAGCCAATGCAAAAGCTAAGAAAATTAAGTCCACTGCTCCTCTTAAAAGAAGAAAAGATGCCTAATAAGTCAATATCAGCTTCTTCTCTTGTGTTATCGGGACATTAGTAGCTGGTCATTCACTTCTCTAAATCCAAGTGGAATTGTGTCCCCTTCACCAGTGGAAAATTCCTCCCTTGCGCCTTCATTAGGAGCTTCTGGATTCAGCTGTCAGGTATTCAGTGGGCATCACCTCGTCTTCACAGCTACAATGGGATTTCGTTCACACTGTCACTCCTGTCTAAATATCCACAACGGCAGCTGTATGTGTGTGTGTGTGTGTGTGTGTGTGTGTGTGTGTGTGTGTGAGAGAGAGAGAGAGAGAGAGAGAGAGAGAGAGAGAGAAGTAAACATGCCTGAAATACAAAGACTGTGATGTTTCATTCATTACGTTGTCAGCATGAATAATAGATAGCTAATTGATATGCAGTACATCACACACACATACACACACACCTCACACACAAACACGAGCACAGTCTTGCATGTGGGATTGCGCTCTGAACTAATATTTGTGAGGCTCAGTTGTCATTTCACATTTAGATTTATCACAAGAGCCAAAAGAACAAGATGCGCAGTGAGGGGCGAATAGAGACGGTGATCAAAAGCCTGAGGAAAACAAAGAGCACACACACACACACACACACACACACACACATGTATCATACAAACATGTAGATGGTGGAAATTAATGACATGTTTCTTCGTAACTTTGTTTTTCATTGTAACAGAAGTTTATCTTAAATATGCATCTCTGGTAACTCCTCAATCTACTTATGGATAAACATGAAACAGTTGAAACCACTTTGTTTTTTGAATAATATGGAGAATATTTTAGTAAAGTAAGGTAAGGGACTAAATAAGTTTAGTTTCTCTGCACTCCTTTTCCAATGTGCAAATGAATACATGTTTTGTTTGGGTGTTCCATGTACATGTCCTTTGTTTGTTTATTTATTTATTTCTCTTGATTTCATTACTAGGGATGGATCGGGATTGTTTTGTTTGATACATATTCAAATAGGATTGATATTAACTGAATTGATGGTGTAAATCAGATTGACAATGTGTTGATAAATGATTATGGATGTTTGTGTTGATAGAGGATAAGAGGTGTGTTGGAGCAGACAGTAGGAAGTAGAATCTATCAAAAGTATTGGTTTGTAAAAGAAGGATGGGAGTTTATAAGTTTACTTCTTCCCACTCCTTTTCGAGTACATAATTTCTTAAAAATATTTTTCTTTTTTTTTTACGATGTTGATGATTTTGTGTGCTAGAAATAAATTGAACTGAACTAAACTGAACTGAACTGAACTGAATATTTGGTCTTTTAATTGGGCACATGTATCTCTGATGGCTTTCAGATGCAAATTAAATACAGCAATCCTGAAGCACACCCAGCTATGGGGGCAGAGAGACGGGCTGGGCTAGCTGGACTGCATAATGGGGCTTGAAGATATTTTCTAACAAAGAAAACAGCATTTTAAGTAATCCTCCATGAATAGGACGTTGTTTTGTTTCTGCAAAGCAGCTATTTAATTTATACTGTAGCTAAACTTCCTTTCTCTTAGATCACAGGTGGCAAACATATGGCCTGTGGGCCAAAACCGACCAACTCAAGGGTTAAATTCTCAATTTGTGAGATGCAAAAATAGATATTAACAAGATATTCACAATCAGTGATGTCAAAATCATTTTAGTTCAGGTTCCACATATAGACCAACATGATATGAAGTGCATTAGACGAGTAAAATACAACCACAATACCCTATAAATAATGACAACTCCAAATGTTTGTCTTTTGTATGAAAAAGTAAAATTACATGAAAACTTTTATATTTACAAACTACCTTTTCACAAAAATATGAACAATCTGAACCTAAAATGTCTCAAGAGAAATAAGTATTATTGTGCCAATATTCTGTCTGTTACTAAATGTATTGTATAAATTTGTCTGTAATCTGTCAATTGTATGTATATGTCAATGATAAACTGAGGCAGAATATCATTATAAATGCACTTACAATTAAGAAACCTCAGGTTGTTCACGTTATTTACCTTTTTAATTAGTTTTTGAAAATGTAAACTTTTTCACAACGTAGTTTTATGGTTTTTTCCCACTAGTATTGATCTGTACAGCCCTGTTTTAGATGCTTCAACTGCAATCACTCAAACACTGGGCAGGAAATATAAAAAATCCCAATTAAAGTATAATCATTATAAATATGAACAATATTAACATGTCTGTAGTATTACGAGTTACTTATAAAAGATCAAACTAGCTGTTTATCCTAAACCTGCTTTTTGTGTAATAAGTGTTGGGACTCAAAAAAGGTTGAATAAAATACAACAAAAATTTCTAGTATGCAAATTAATTATTGTAACTCCGGTAATGAGATGACAGAAAGCTACAGGAGCTGCTATAAGAAATAAAGTATACACACTCCATCTGTAGCTTTATGATCTAAATAAAAATACTAAATATAAATGTAGACGAACCTGACAATATAGAAATGCCTTGGAGTGGATCTGAACACACATCCATATTTACAGCCATCAATCACATATTTAACCCCTGACCTGTCTGTAATTACTTCTCTGTATTTTCAGTTTTCTACAGCCTGAAAAGAGTTCAGAATGATGGGTAGAACACGTGTTTCCTTTCAGGCCACATGAATTTAAATATCCTGAAATGTAATTAGGTAGGTTAAAGAGGTATAGGATAAATAGGTTAATTGGTTACTCTAAAATTGCCCTAAGGTGTGAATCTGAGTTTGTCCCTTTCTGTCCAGTCCTGTGATTAACTGGTGACTCATCCAAGGGTGTACCCCACCTTAACCCTTAAGTCATGGATGGATGGATGGATGGATGAATGGGTGGGTGGATGAATGGGTGGGTGGGTGGTTGATGGTTGGTTGGATGGGTGGATGGGTGGATGGATGGATGGATGGATGGATGGATGGATGGATGGATGGATGGATGGGTGGGTGGGTGACGGTTGGATGGATGGATGGATGGATGGGTGGGTGGGTTTGTGGATGGATGGATGGATGGATGGATGGATGGGTGGGTGGGTGGGTTTATGGATGGATGGGTGATACAGATACAAACAATCATTCTTATATTCACCCCTATGAACTATTTAAATCAACTCATTAACCTATCAGTGCGTGTGTTTGGATGGTGGGAGGAGCCAGAGTACCTGGAGAGAATCCTTACATGTAAACTCCATACAGGAAGGTCCCGCCCCCATCGACTGGTGTTGGAATTGAACCTTCTTGCTATGAGGCACCAGTGCTATCCACTGCACCACCATGTCATCCATACATTCATATATGATGCAGAAATACATACTGTACCTGTACTTTTAATCTTCCCAGTAACATGCAAAAAATCTAAAATTGCCACTACGTTGAACAACTCTATAATTAAAACATTTATGTGTTAGTAATCACAATTAAATAATACATTAAAGTATTCAATGCAATACTTATATATGTATGTATATATGTAATACAATACTACAATTTCAATACATTAAAGTGCATTTAAAGAACTTTTGCTGAACCTACTTCTGTAGTTAGTAACATGTTTAGTTCAGGACTTTTCCTTTCATTAGAATATACTGCAGTGTTTCTACTTTATACTGAGGTGAATTAATTATTTTCCACTGCTGCTGAATGCAAATTGAGTTCACTATTAATCCCAGACATTATGTGCAGTGTTTTGACAGGTGGTAAAGAATGGAGATATTATTGCAATTCTATAATGTGTTTGTGTCCTGGAGAGGCTCCAAATGTCATTATTGGGTCTCAAACTAGAAAAGGTTTTGGAACACCCTGTGAGTTAATTTGGGGTTACAGTTCATGCACTGCACTAACCTGTCAGTTATGATTAAAATAAATCCGGTGAAAGCTGAACACTTGACTGTGTGTTTGTCCAGTTTTTGCTGATCTGCATAGAAGAGGAAAAAGGAGGTGGAAATGCAAAATAAAGTAAAGACTGAGAAAGACATAGTGAAGGAGGAGAGAGAGAGAGAAGTTGGTATAAAAAGAGACACCGAAAAGTTTTTTTTTTCCTTTTTGACAAAACAGAGTTGAAGGACAAACATACAGAGTTGTGAAAGTCTGTGTATAGACTCCAGTCTGAATAACAAGCCTTTCAAACTGTTTGTGCTCAGTGTGCGTTTGTACGCCCCCTCACTCAGATACCTGTCTCCTGGGAAACTAGTGTATGCGACCCACACACACACACACACGGGTGCCTGGAAGAGCTGAGGAGTAAAAGGAGGAAAGAGAGGTGGGGGGTTTCAGCAGTAATGAGTTCAAACACACACACACACACACACAGCTCCCTCTGCTTCTTGAGCTGCAATGAAGCCTCAGCCAATAGGAAGCATCTGTTCATGTGATGGTGGCCAATCAGATGTCTGTGTGCTGACACACCCACAAGAGGGTGTGTAGAGCGCTGCTGAGGTAGGATGAAGCAGAGACATTTGAGGCTACCTTTCTGTGTGTGTCAGAGGAAGCTCCCAGCAGGTTCTGATGTTATGCTGATGTGGGTCCCATGGGGGAAACGGAGGCGACCGAACCCCTGACTGCTGCTCTCACTGTGAAACAGGAACACACACTCCGTTCATGTCAGCAAAGATTTAATTACATGTGGACACACAGGAATTCTAAACACACACACACACACACACACACACACACCCTTGCCAGCTCATTGAGGGCAGAGTCATGAACGGTCAGCGGTGGAAAATGTGTCTCCTGTGGTCAGCGAGTCAGCTCAGCAGAGGAAGCTGAACTTTCCTCCATTTTATCACAACCAGCAGCTTCATTACTGGGCTGCCAAAATGGAGGCCTGATGGAGTCCACTGTTGATTAAAGGGGCAGTTCACACAAACTGAAATGAGGAAAACAAGAACAGCTACTTTAGGTGATGAACGCTGCAGGAGACGAGGTGATGAAGGAGAGGAATCAACCAAAGAATGAAGGGCTCACATCAGGTTCAATAAAATTAAGTGGTGTTCTGGTTCATTCCCTGTAAATGTATGTCTGGCATCATCAAAATAAGAAGAAAAAGTAAAGCATTTTAACAAGAGGTGTTTTGGTTGAGGTAATGATTGAACTTCTTCACTGCGGTAAAAGTGGAAAAATACAATCACTGATCCAAACTCAGAGTAGAAGTTTAAAAAATGAGGCTATTGAAGGACATTTCTACTGTCAGGTCATGTGCAGTCATCTGGTTGTGTATGAACTCATTTTGCGGTCTTTGAACAAACTACTAAAGATTATTTTCCACTTTCATCTTACCATGAGTTTTCATTAGTTCTATGCAATGATGGATCTTTTTCTATACATCAGTGTTCCATCTGTTTAAGTAGGAATCAGTTTTGATATTGTGATGACACAAAATAATAATAATCAAAAAAGTTGGGCAGCACTGTGGAGCTCACAGCAAGAAGGACCCTGGTTCGATTCCCACACCAGACCTTTCTGTGTGGAGTTTGCATGTTCTCCATGTACTCTGGTTTCCTCCCACCATCCAAAGGTACTGATAGGTTAATTGGTTAATCTACATTGCCCATAGGTGTGAGAGTGTGTCTATATATGTTCAGCCCTGAAATGAACTGAAGACTCATACAGGGTGTACCCCGCCTTCACCCATTGTAGCTGGATTAGGCCCCCAGTGACCCCCGTGACCCTAGTGAGGATAAAGCGGGTTCAGATGACGAGACAAGAACAAAGGTTGTCAGTAAAATAAGTACACATAACTGAAATATCTGCTTAAGCAATTATTTGTACTTGTAACCATTAAAATAAAACATAAAAGCCAGAAAGACAAATTAAAGATTTGACAAAACAACGGCTGTACAGTTCCATCTGTTTATTGATTAACTATAAAATATTGAGTTACTAAAACAATTTAAAAGAAACACTGATAAACATGGTTGCTGTCTGTAAAAAAAGAGAAAAAAAAAACAGTTCACATACAGTATAGGGCGACAGAATATATCTGGTTTCAGATTTATCTCTAAAATGTATTCTTTTGTATTTTTTACAAGATTAGACATGTGTACAAAGTATATTCTGATAGCTTTTTCTCCCCTCAACAGTGAAGGATCATTTACAAAACTTATATGATTTTTTCTATTTATTTTCAAAATAATCTTTTTATTCTGTAACAGGACGATAACGATACTGAAGGAACAGCAGACGAAGAACCAGCCTCCAGTCCACCTCTCTCTCTCTCTCTCTTTCTCTCCCATTCTCGCTTATGCTCTCTCTCCCATTCCTCTCTCTCTCTAGCAGCTAGCTCCCAGTGCCTGTCAGCAGTTATTGCTTGAGAGGCGTGGACGATTGTTCAGAGAGGGGAAGCAAGGGAAATAATAATTATAATAACAATAATAATTCCCAAAAAAAAAGACAGAAACATGCAAATAAAGTGAAAAGATGGGAGGGAAAAAAAAAACTGTCACAGCAAGAACAAACAACCAAAAAAAAAAGAAAAAAAAAAGTCAAAGACAAGCCAAAGTAAAACAAGTCAACAGTGATAAAAGAACATTTACATAGTCAGCTCTGAAAATATATGACACCAAATGAAAGTGAAGGCGAGGTGGGGAATAAGTCTGCATGTTGGACCCTGTATGAAGGCCTAAGGCTGGGCTTTGGATGGAGATAGGGGGGGTAAATAGAGATTGGAAGGCAATAATACACACCTTAAAGAGTTACAAAGGTGTGTAAGTGTGTGTATATGTGTGTACGTGGTAATACCAGGGTATAAGAGTCTGACGTCTTATCAGTCTCCTTCACACACACACATACACAAAAAGTGCTTTAGCAGCTCCAGGGGTAAACAAACATTCAGAACGGGCACTTTTAACTTGTTCACTCTGCAAATACCACTCTGACCTGTGTATCCGTGACACTCCCACGCCTGAGATAATCAACCAGAGATGCCAGTTTATGACCAAAACTTGTCAACTTTCTGCAGAAGTGCGAGTGATCTTCAGTCACGGTCTCAGGTGACATTAGAGCAGCATCTTAAGGATGAGGCGGGGCTTTGAGCAGATAAGAGTCACTAAACAACGGCTGATTATTGTCAGAAGACTGTCAGAAGTATACACTCTGTACCTGAACAAAGCACATAAAACGGGCTTTAATAATAGTCTGATATCAAGCTTTCATATACATGGTAGCTGTCGTATCAGATTTTATACCACGATCGTATATACTACTAAGCTGGCGGACATCCTTTTTCATTTATCGGGAAAATGTTGCAACATTAAAATCTTGATTTGTTTTCCAGACATCATGCAGCCATCTCCAGAATGAAATACAATAGAATATCACGTAGACAAGTCCAGACATAACCAAACAATCTCAAGAGAGTAGAAAATATAAAACCTATTGAATATCAACAAGACAATCTTCAGTCTCTGCAGCAAAACAGAGATAGGGCAACGTGGTAAGAGACATACAAGAACAACATAACATAAAAATCACTGTTATATACAGTACACTTAATACTGTATATAGATTCTGATACAAACTCTATACACAATAGTGTAACTGAGTGAATTAAGAGCTTAAGAACGGAAGGTTCACATAGAAGAAAAGCTATTTCCCCCAAGTCAACAATACTGGGGAAAATCTGATTTCTCCTCAGCGCCTGAAGCAGCAGAAAAAAATGATGGGTCTAAAAATAAGGGAGGGACCTAAGAGAGATTTGGCGAATCATCATCATAAGGCCTGGGAGGAGAAAAACCAAAAAAAGGCCGCCCAAAATGCTCACAACCCTGAGCATGACATTCAACAGTCTCACCCTATAAACAGTTCAACTAGGCACATAGAAACAAATTCATAAGCAGCTAAAAGAGAGCCAAAAACATGAACGGAGAAAGGGGCGTGTACTGATGTATGTGTGTCAAAAGGGCATGTGGAGAGGCAGCATGAGCAGCAGGAGGGTGACAGGGTTTGGGCGTTAGGAAATACTATAGGAAGACTTACAAGACTCCCAGTCACAGAGTCTCCTCTGGAGCGGAGCTCATTCAAAGTGCACTCTTGTCAAAGTTCATTGCTTAGAGGGTCAATCATATGTGATCAAAGAGGGTAAAGATGGACACCCATAAAACAGCAGAAGCAAAAGAAAAGTAAAATACATCAAACACAAGACATATAGAGGGTCTAAACACTGCGGGCCGATGATTTAAGCACATCTGAAATGTGGGCAACGTCTGTTCAAGCTGATTTTAATTAGAGCCTTGATGCCTATTGCACTGACCGCAGTGTTTACAGCCTTGAAAACACTTTAAAGGGAAAATCCACCGCTCTGCGACTCCTACGCTGTTAATATTCCAGCTCGCCTTGTTCAGTGTGTTCCAGGAGTTACTCTGTGATAAAGTGTTGCAGTTTATTTTTATTGGTTACCCATTTCTACTTACAAAAGGGATGTCCGACACTTCCCAGAATGTTCTTCAACACCCAAAGGCACCGTAATTTGTATCTGTGCTGTCTGTAGAAAGATTCCTACTATCTCTCCTCTCTTTCTTTCTCCTGATGTGGCAGTGTAGAATGGGCCACCAAAGAAATACAACAGCAGCTGTTTTTTTCCCCTAATAGTGTTTAAGTATTTTCAGGGTGGATTTTTCCTTTAACATCAGGAACTCAAACGAGAAAATGGGAAGTGCTTTTAATACCACAAGGTTCCTTCCTCTCTCTTTAGCCTGAGGTCTCTGAGGGAGTCAGAAGTTTTAGTTGCACACGGGCAGCCTTGTCTGCCTGAGTTGGGATTGTCCAAGGGGGATTAAATTAAAGGAGGATAGACTTTTAAGGTGTTTTTTTTTTTTTGCTTTTTTTTTTTTTTTTTTTTTAAGTGCTCTCCGTTGGACAGCCAATGGAAGGAGTCTCCAACTCTCTTTCTGTGCGTCTCGTTCTGTCTTTGCGTCTGTCGCTCCTGCTGTTCTGTAGACACGTTTATATTGACTGTAACATGACTGTAACATCACCACGGCAACATCATAATCACAACGTCACACCGCTTGGCGCTGGTGTCTGTCCGTCTTTCCTGCCCGGGGCGAGGGAAGGGCAAATGGACAGACAGACGGACACCGGCCTCTCTGTTGTATCATCATTCACAGTTCATTTAAAGCTTCTTGACTGTTCGCCTCTTTAGAAAAAAGTACTCTGACAATAAATCTATTACATGAAAATAAAACACTCATATTTTCCTCTATATTACCATTGTGTATTACACGTGGGTGAGTATTTACATGTGTCTGTGCAGGTGTGGGTGTAAGTGTGTCTGTGTCAGGTATATTTACATGTTAAAGGAGTGAGTTCTGAAGCTTCCCCATGAACACAATGAGTAAACCAGTATGTGTTAATGGAGTTTGTGTGTGCAAACAAGTCAGGAGACAAGTTCCTTTTAATACTGTCTGTAGTGTCTCCTGTCTTTGTAGTAGTTGAACATGACAGTTTGAAGTGTATTGTGGTGTTGCAGCAGTTTGTCACGTGGCGGCCTTGGACGATCCATCATGGAAATGAGGATCGGCGATGAGACTGGAGATCGGCCATGAGATGGTTGGACCTCGAGTGAAGTTTGGTTTCAGTGTCTTATAGCGTTAGTTTTAGCGTCTTTTTTTTTTTTCTCCTTCTTCTTCTTTTCTTAGCAGATAACCGGTACTCCGTCAGTGTTGAAGATCATGCCGGTGGTGGGTTCATAAGTGCCGGCCAAGTAGTAGAGGTCCTCACTGTCAGCGTAGCGGCGTGTATGGGTCATCTGCTCATACTCCTCTACGCTCACCACCAGGCACTTGTGGCTGACCGTCTGGACGTCATTCTCATCGCTGTGGGATGACTGGTACAGAGCACGCTGTGACACACACAAGAACCTTCTAGATTAGTATAGACTCAATGTAACCTACGCGTACACTCAATGTAGTCTATATATGAGGCACATGGCGACAAGCAACCAGGACAAAAACACAGAAAATGTCTAAACGCTCCCTTTTTTTTTTTAATTGGAACCATCACTTGCTTTAAACTTTAAGCTTAAAGTCGTGTGTTAGTTCCACCTTAAGTTGTTAGTAAGTCGGATACAAATGCGTTGTCATTTTCAGACACGTCTTCACATTTTTACTATTTTTTCACCCATTAAAATAATTGTTTAATCTCATCAAAGACAGTGGTTTTTCATTAATACACGTTGTGTAAATAAATAATACTGTAATTACATTTTTACTACTTGACTTGAACTATTGTGTTAAATCAAGCATATTTTCTTACCTCCATGAAGTCCTTCCTCTGGATAGAGGAGTGCAGAGCTGCCGGTATAGACTGACCACACATCTGATCCCAGTTCTGAAAATGAGATAAATGAGTATATCATCATGACTTCTGCAGAGTTAAATATTCTCATGTTTTTCATATTTTCAGGCTAATACCTTCTTGTCTGTGAGTTTCTTGCCAGGGTTGGTTTCTTCTGGATGATAGAACCAGTTGACTCTGACCACCATGTTGCTTCCCCAGGACTCCCACATGCTCTGGATGCGGCCGATGAAGGGCAGGTTTGGGCGACCAGCGGACAGGAACACAGCACAGTCACCGATACGGATCATCTCTCTGCCACGGACGATAGCCTTATAGAAGAGTTTTTTAGCTTTGCCCTTCATTCCCCGTCTCTGGAGAAGTCAAAAGAGGAGAGGGTGGTCACAGATGGATGGACACACACACACACACACACACACTTCTCAAAACCATTTCTCTCTTTACCTGAGTGGGTTTCCCAAACCACTTCCAGAGCTGTCTAGCAGGAAGGAAAGCAGAAATTTTGGGTCTGTTCTCCACACTGGGAAGCCGCTGACGTTTGGCCAGCTCCTTAGTCGTGGGAAGGTGGACACCCTCTCTCCGCTTTGGCCTGCCCACCTTCCCCTCTACCACACTCGGCTTCTGTTTTGGAGGACGCCCCCGTTGCCCAGAGCCCTTCCCGGTAGCAGGTTTAGCAGGTTTAGCCTGGGTGGGAGTGGCACTGGATGGAGAGGCTGAAGGAGATGGGGACTGTGAAGGAGGAGACATCTCCTCCTCTTCTTCTTCTTCTTTGACTTTTACTTCCACCTCTTTCTTCACCTCCTCTTCCTCCTCCTCCTCCTCCTCCTCCTCCTCCTCCCCCTCCTCCTCCTCATCCTCTTCTTTTGTCTCCACTTTTGGTTTCTCTTGTGTAGCAGGTGGAGAGACAGGTCCCGGTGGAGGGGTGGGAGTCCGTTCTTCATCTGAGCTGCAGGAGGAGTCATCTGTAGATGACGAAGATGATGAAGAGGATGATGATGATGAAGATGAAGAGGATCCAGAGCAGGATGAAGAGGAGGAGGAGCAGCTGGAGGTGCATTTCTTCTTTTTCTTCATCTTCCCTTTGTTGGATTCTTCCTCTGAATCAGAGCTGCTGCTGCTCTGAGATTCATCTTTTATCTTCCTCTCCTCTCTCTTCTCCACCTCCCTCCTCACCTCTTTTTTTACTTTCTCCTCTCTCTTCTCCACCTCCTGTCCTCTACTACAACTTCCACTGCCTTCTGTCTTCTCTTTTGCCAGCACCGAAGCTTTGTAGGTGGAATCTTTTTCCAGTGGGCCAGCTGTGTCTCTCTCTGGAGCTCTCGGTTTAGCAGTTTTCTGCAGTTTTTGGTTGGCTGTGGTAATGGGGGTGTGGTCTCGCCTTACACCACGTTCCTCTAACAACATCAAAGCCTTGGTTTTCTTGGTCTTGGGGGATGTGACACCTTCATGGTCAAGCTTGACAAGGGGCTCTGCAGACAGTGACTTGCGCCTCACATCACTTTGCCCTGAACTAGGCTTTGGCCTAGAGATGGAGCCAGTTCTGGAGGACAGCTGGTCAGATGGCATCTTCAATTTGGGTCTCGGGGCAGAGGATGAGGACAATGAAGACGATGAAGGTCTGGAAGTCAATGATGAGCTGGGTTTGTTCGTTGGCATCCTGGGTATGGGGTTGGATATAAGCCCAGAGCCAAGGCTGGGTCGGGAGCTGCTGTGGTGGTCTGAGGAAGATTTGGTTTTTGATGTGGAGGCTGACGAGGGTCTGGGAGTGGATGAAGTACTACCAGGTTTCGTTGCATTAGAAGTCATATTAGGTCTTGAAATGGGTCTGTTGGTCGTTGGACTGCTGTCTTTCTCTCTTTTGTAAGAGTTGAGGTTGGGTTCACTGTACAGGTCCACGGTCAGGACTTTACCGTATGTGGAGGGGTAGAGGGATGGAGGCAGAGACCGACCTGATTTTGAAGAAGGAGGCTGGGTTGCGCTGTCCTTCCTGGACACAGGGCTGGAAAGGGTTGGGCTGTTCGAAGGAGTCGTTGTGGAGCTCTTTCGGCTTGGTTTTGCCTGGGTTCCCATAGTGGGGCGGGACGCAGGCCTGGGCTTCTCCTGAGCTGCTTTCTGCACAGAAGAGGTCCTGTCCTGGGTCAGCTTGGGGAGAGCCTGAGGCCTTTCAGTGGGTTGAGCAGAGGAGGATGATGATGGGGGATCAGCTTTCTCACGACAATCTGGGTTCAGGGCAGTGTCTGAAACAAAGAAAGAAAAACAATATTTAAAATGTTAAGCAACAAATTTTTTTAGGGCAAATTTGCCTGTACATGGGTTCAAATTGGATGTGCTGACGTTTTCACTTTGTGGCTTCATGAGTTTTGTTATACTGCCTTACATGCTGAGAACGGTAGACAAATCAGCAAGGAAACAAGTCTGAAATGAAACCACTGCATTTATGAACTGCTTACCCAGACGAAACAAGACCAGTGTCAGCAAATCAGACATGCAACATGCCATATATTACAGCGAGAGTAACTGCCTTGACAAAGCAGCTGTAAGGGTGAATTCATTAAAATGCCATCAGAAATGACAGCTGTGGTCAAGTATGAGACGTCTGATCAAAGTCATTACTGAGCCTTGAGCTATTTTTGTTGGTTCCGAGGTTTTAAAAAGATGTATCAAAAGATGAAATGGACAGAAACATTTTTAATTTTAGCTCTTTAATGGCCACAATGATGGACATGTTAAAAACACATGAACTCATTTCTATTATAGCAACATAACACAAATGAAGTCAACTTCCAATGATTTCACGCAGATAAATATGGAGAAAAACACAGAGCACTGAGCCAAATAACCTGAAATCCACCACTTTTATGACTTTATGCAGGCACACTTGGCTCCAGTGTATCAAGACGATGTCCTTAACTGGTCCCATGGAATTACTCAAAGGAAAAAGGCAGCATATTTCAAATAATAGCAATAGTGATGGCAGTACTTAATGCATGGTTTGATTTAAAGCACCTCCTCCATTATTTCCACCTCCTATGGGAACCATTACCTTTTCTTTTGACACTTCTGGCCCATCACTTCTATGAAATTCATTGTTTTTACCAAAGTCATCAGATACATTAGAGTCAAGTAGAATTAGACTGAGTAAATGATCTATTCAGAGGATAGGTGATGGCTCAGTAGAACAGTAACTTCAAGCTCAGAGGGGCACATTTTTATTGACCCATCCAATCCATTCTTCATTCACTTGATAGATTGATTAGCTCACCAGATTTGGCTTTAGGTTTGCGACCAGGTTTTCCTTTAATCTTTGGAGTATTGTCTTCCTGTTTCGGTGTTGCCTCTTTGCCCTCCTTACTGCATTTGCGTACTCTCCTCCTGTTGCAGCTGGCTACAAGCAGTGCAGGAGATGGCTCAGCACCTACAAAAAGTAGAAAAGTTATTGGTTTGAAGAATGCAACTCACATGCTTCTCGTGTTTGCATTTTGTCTACAGGAAATTCCAACTTTTACCATTTCCCTACAAGAAAAAAGAAAACAGCAGGCATTTGTCTGTTATCTGCAATGTTTCAGCCTCTTAAATATAATCAAAACAATCATTTGATTTAATAAAATGGACTTTTTTATGAAGTTTGAGTGTGTACAAAAACAGCAAAACCTGACATAACATGGACTTTTTATTCTGCCAGTGTTTTAGTAATAAAGGATTACATTTTCGAAAGCCTTAAATTATTTTGGAAACAGCATTTTCCCCACTGGATTGGGATATTTCACTTTTAATTTTTACTGTTTCAACAGAGAATTGAAAGCAGCTACAAGAGCACTCCGATGATCAACAAGACTAATGTTACTGTGAATGTGTGTCTGGGTGTGTACTCACAGTGGATCTTGTAGTCTGGTGGCAACAGTCTGATGTGAGAAAGGGGGATGCGGCCTGTGTCGCCATCGTCAAACTCAACCGTGATAAGATTGTCATTTTCGTCAACATCTGAAATTCCTGATTGGACAAAGACAATTCAACAATCACCATGTGGAGAACAAATGGTTTTGATTCAACACATGAACAAAATGAAATCTATGAAACTTTACTTTTACCGAACTGTAAAATTATACATCCCTTTGGATTTATGTGTGTGTCATATGCACTACATCAAGAGTTCTATGCTGTCAACTGAGCTTTCAATAGCAACAGAATTTAGACCAGTTATGTCCTCATCACAATCAGACTCCAGAAAATACTGTGCAGCGTAAAACACAAATCTGTTAAGACATTTAACATATGTTTGTGGTGCCAGCTACAATTAAATTGTCTACGCAGGTGTATGATGAATCATCTCATGCGATTACACTGTTTTACCGTTGACAACCGTGCCGGGATAAAGGCAGCGGTACTGTTGGCTCCAGTAGGCAGCAATACGGGTACCCTCTGGGAGGTAGCGCACAGACGGAGGCTTTACGTCGATGATCTGCACACACAGAGGAAAGATGGCTCATCCCGAAAGCCAATGACACAGCATCAAACACAGTGCTCAGAGATGTTAGATTGCTGGGTTTTCTGGAAGAACTAGAAGACTTTGAGTCAGAAAAGCTTTAGAAAGAAAAGCAAGGAAGTGTTGAGTGGGGTTCATGTCCTGGTTTAAGTCTCAATCTTTAGTCTTTGACTTATTATTCTCAGTTATTCTTCTCATTATTTTGTTCAGTGTTCTGTCAGTTTGCATAGGGATAAATCAACCAGATAAAAAAATAATGATTTGCTCCATGCAGTTACAATATATATAGCTTTGTTTTTGAGATCTTGCTGCTTTGAAATATTTGAAATGATATAACATGAAATGACCCTTAGGTTTAAGCAGAAAAGCTAGTTGGTTAAAGATCAAGAGGAGATTGTGATTCAAGTTAAAATACAGCTTTTCCACACAACATGATGGCAGCCCCTCTAGTGCTCAAAACAAACTTCTGCCATTTACAAACTGAGCTTACACATATGTCTACTGTGTTTGTGTGTCTGGTAGATGACTGTGGTCTACAGAAGTGCCAAGATGCCCAGTTTACTCACAGCTTCTTGCAGCAGTTGTTCCAAGCAGTAGATGTGTGGCCGGTTCCCTCTCTCCCCCTCCACCACCACGCTGTATCTGCAGGGACAGAAGATGCAGCAAAAGTGTGAAGGCGTAGCAGGTACATGTGTGTCACCAGTTTAATTTCTTTTTGAGTAGGTCGAGGCACAACAAACCACACCAATCACATGTATTTTGCCTATTACAAATAAATATGAAGATTTTTTTTTTTTTTAAATCCTAACTATTTTTATTTTTTAAACTTAGACCTCCTTTTCCCAAAATGTAATGACATCTATTCTATGTCACGGACAATCTATATACCCAATTTGGTAAGAATTGAACAAATAGTTTTGCTGGTCAAGGGTTAACAACCAAACCAAAAACAAAGGTGTCAAAAAAGTGTTTCCATAACGACAAACTTGAAATCATGTGACTGTGCAAAAAAATTTCTTTTATATTTTCACACTGTCATTATAAGACGTAATATTAAGGATACAATATATCCTCCTGAGACCCAGCAACGCAATTTGTCCTCTGTAGTGGACAAGGCTTTCACTGTTTTTCTTAAAAAATAAATAAATAAAAAGGTCCACTGAAAAGGACATTATAGTTTTAAAAAATTATCTGAAAAAACTATTGCATCATGCCATTTTCAATTAAGACAATTGCTTAAAGTAAAATGGTGAATATGTTTACTTACTTGATCTCAGGAACATATAATCTTTTATAATTATAATTATATAATTTCTGCAGAAATTTTATAAAAAAAGCCCATCAACATGATCTTTTTCTATTGTTCTGATTATTTTCACCATCAGACATTCCTGATAGTATGTCTGCCGTTTAATTTAAACACAGCTTATTTAACTTTATGAAGTTTCTAAAGCTGCTAACCCTTTTGTTAGATCTCCTCCTAGATTTGCCAACAAGAAATCCAGGTAATTTTGGGAAAAACATTTCCCTTTCATTAACTTCTTACAGTGGTCTAATCATTATTTCACAAGCTATGCATATGTGTTCAGACTGCAGTATTTAGTTTTTCTAAAAACAGCCCATGTGTTAATTCTAAATTTGATGTGCAACAATCCAGGGAATAAGGAGTATTTTAAAAATGATACGGTTATGATTAAAATGGTCCAGTAGTTTATCTGTACTCACATGTCAGGGGAGTGTACAGTGTTCACATGTCCTGCGTACAGTAGCTGGTCATCCATTGGGATTAAAACTCTGAGTCCATCTACCAGAGAGTCTTTATCCAACACACACTGCACTGGAGCTGCAGAGTAACACATGAAAGTGATGAGTAACACATATCATTTAGCGTGTCTGGGGGCAGTAGTGGATGGTGTGTGTTTGTACTGACCGAGTGGCGAGGACCTCTCTGGTACACTGTTGGTGCAGGCTGGGAGTAGCTCATCTTCACTGAAGCTGCTGTCCTGATTAGGTTCAAAGTCCTCATCTGCCGCCATACTCTCCATCAGCCGACTCACCGCACCCCTGGAGGGCTGCGCATACAAAGTTTCACTTTCATAGTACTAATTACCTCAAATCAATTGGGCTTTCCTTGGAAGATGATCATCATGCAACTTCAATGCACAGTGGGTAATTTTTCCAGTTGGGGGGTAGAGAGAGAGAGTTCTTCATAGTTATATTGGATATAGTTTTAAGGTACAGTAAAATGGAATTGTGAGCAGCATATTTTTTTAAAACCAGGCAATGTCATTTAATTCTAATTAAATGACTGCAGCAACCAAATTAAATGGGCTACTGCATGGAATAAAATATACACATTTCTCTAAATTTCAAAATCTAACACATTACTGTTCATGCAAATTATACATATGACACCTATAACATAAATTTCCAGCAGGGTACCCAATCACAAGTACCGACACACCACAAATTATGTTTTCAAAGTGGAACCATAACATATTACAACAGTTACACTGTTGAATACACAGTCTTTTCTGGTGTTACGCATATCTTACCCACCACCGCCACAAAGACACTTTAGTTGCGTCGTGTGTTTCCAAAACAAACTCAGGATTTGGCCGGTGGCAGATGGAGAGCAATGCACCACTTTGGCAGAAATCACAGGATACAATGAGGTTTACTTTTCTCTCTCAGTGATACAACAAGGGTGACTGTTCACAAGAATCCAAATGATCTTATAATCATTTGTGTATGTATTTGTGCACTTCTAATACATTGGTGCTCTGCTTTTGTCCTTGCTTGAATGATTAAGTTTACATCTATAATGACTTTGCACCTGATGCATCATCCCACTGACCTCTCTGGCCTTGGTCTTGGTTTTTGGTTGGCTCTTTCGTGCCGTACTGAGGCTCAGAGCCACGGGACCATCTGTGATAGGGGAGCACAGCGTGGATGATGGGCTCACAGGCAAAGCAGAGTCCTTCAGCTTCTTTTTCTGGATTTCAAAAGTTGCACAACACAAATAAAACATGCATATGAATGGTAGCACTAAAGATCTGCTGGACAGATTTACATCTTTGCACACATACACAAATATATATACACACACACACACTCTGAGGGTGGGATGCTGCCAGGCAGCCTGCCGTTGTCCTTTCTTGTCAGCAACACGACACAGACAGCAGGGGAGTGCTGCAGTGACTGAAGTACTGGGAAACCCTGCTGGCACTCTGACACACACACTTTAACACACACACTCTCACACACACAGAAGTGTCAACAGAGACAAAGGGATGCAAGAGAATCAAAGTTTGAAGTTGAGGATTGAAACCGTAACAGAAAAGAAAAGGAATACGACCAAAAAGGGGAGGGGAACAAAACACAGACAGTGTTTTTCAGCTTCTCTCAGCTGGGGAATAACAACGCCATTAATTATTGACGTACTTTGACTGCATCTTTTCCCTCTCTGCTTGGTGGACTGGGCTTGGGTCTGGAGGCAGGCTTCAGGGTGAGCGGTGGGGCTGAGCCAGAAGAGGAAGAGGAGGAGGATGAGGAGGACGAGGATGAGGAGCTGCTCTGATTGGCAGAGGCTGATGCAGACACCTGATTGGCTGTAGTGGTCGCATCATGGAGGAAAATCCTCTCGCTGCGTCGTCGGTTCCAGCCCTCATCCTCACTGAAGCCACCAAACCCTGAGCTGGTGGCCAGGTCAAAGCTAAATCGCCGTGGTGACCGAGGGGAAGGGCGTGGTTTGGGTAGAGGCTTGCGTTTGACAGGCAGTGATTCTTCTCGCTTGGTAGGGCTGGTTTGGTCAATGCGGTGGGTTGCTGGGGGCAACAAGGGAAGCTCTGGGGCAGAGCGTTTCCCATGCAGCAGAGAGGGAAACTTCCTCAGTCGTAAGTCTGAACCAGAGTCTGACCATTCACACTCAGATGAACCTAGTGGGAAGGAGGAGGGGGTCTCATGTTAAGGCTTTACAAAGATTCTACAAACAGTCTACTCCTACATTGGGTGTTAGATTCTCTGAAATCAATAACCCTGTGAATAAGAGTATTGATCAATTTAAAACCAATGCACGATTCAGGGGTAAATAATTACACACCGCCTGATGTGACAATTAGAAATAGAAAATTAAACCATGAATCAATAACATAATTCTGAACAAATGAACCTCCTCAACCACAAAAAATACAATTATAGTGTGAAATGCCTTCAATAAAAGCTGACAGTTTATGCAGAGAAACAAGCCTGATCTGATACACAGAATAAGCTAAGGCTCAAGTATTTTGCTTTTTCCATTTTGCTGCCATATAAAGTAATCTTAGTTAATCTTCTAAATACTTTTTGTCCCATGTCATTTTGTCTGCTATCCTTTTTACCCAGTGTGCTTTGCCTGCTGCGGTGTTTGCCGTCATGGAGAAGGCTCAGGGGTGGAGAGCTGACAGGGATCGCACTGGCTGCAAACCTCGCCAAAAGTCCCAGCCCACTCTCCTCACAGCCGCCGTCATCTGAATCAGATTCCTCCTCGTTGTCGTCATTTTCCTCTGAGGATTCTGCTTCAGAGAAAAGATTTGAGATCAGCTCAGATGACATGAATGTGGCTGCAGCACCGGTCTGGGCCAAAGGTCAAAACACTTATTGATTCATAGGCAAAGACGGCATCACAGAAAAAAAAAAGATTGAATGAATTAACAAAAGAAAAATGGTGCTGAATACAATTACAGTTCATCAGAAGAAACACACACACACACACCTCATCATATAGGATGATCAGAAACAACAGTGTAGAACAAAATAGACTGTCCAAAGCACTGCAGCCTGCTTTCACATTTCACTAATGCTGTGTAAGCAAGAGACCTGGGGTTTACCACATGCATGTGAAACACACATACACGCACACACTCCCCTAGTGGAACCATTTGAGCTCAAAAATCATTTATTATTTAAGGTCCCGTCAGTTTGTGACTGAAGAACAGAAGTGAAAAGATGCAAAGACCCACTTCTTCCTCCAACTCTGACAGAGTAGAAGAGTATAAAACAGCAGTGCGCGCACACATACACACGCACACAAAGAGTAGTACTTGGCTGGTTAACTGTGTGTTACTAGCAGCAGTTAGGTCCATGATAACAGGTAAACAGGAGGAGCAACTCCTCAGGGGTTAGAGTGTTAACAGTGAATGTGGATACACAGTACAAAGTCTGTTCATCCATGACAGGTTCATGAAAATCTGACCTTTTCTAAAGCTATACTGAAGTATACATTGCACCAGATTTTAATCATAATTATAAACTAAAAAAGCACTCCGAGAAAGCAAACCTCCTCCTTCCGAATGAAGAGAGGTCCACCAAGGAGTTTATGATTTTGCCAGAGTTTGTCTGTCTGTCTGTCAGATAGTTAGCAAGATAACTAAAGAAAATTATGGACAGAGCTTGATGAAAATTTCATGATGTGTTGGAGGTGTCACAAGGAACAAATGATTAGATTTTGGTGCTGATCTGGAAGAGATCCTGGATCACTTTGAAACTTTACATTGCGGTAAATAGAGAATAAATTGTAAAATTTGACCAAAATCTAATCTTTTGTTCCTTGTGACACCCACAACACATCATGACATTTTCAGAAAGATGTCCATAACTTCTTGAGTTATCTTCCTAAATAACAGACTGACAGACAAACTCCAGCAAAAATATAACCTCCTTGGCGGAGGTAACAATCTTTTTGCTAGTTGGTTGTTAAGAGAGTGATTTTACATCAGACTGCACATAGTGTCTCTCTCTACCAGTGACATCACAGTGTCAAGCATGACAACACTGACACACAGCTGCTATTTTGGACTGGTAAAAACACAAATAAAGAGGGAGTTGTAGTTTTTCAAATTTCAAACAATGTTTACTTTTATGAATAAAAACCTTTTTTTTTTTACTGCACAGATCATGAACTACTGAATCAATCAAGACTTGTTCAAATTGGAAATGGAAATGCTAGAGCTTTTAATCCAAAACAAATGCAGCTCCTCAGTTTACTTGTACATTTTACTGATCAGTAGTGGCACAGTACAGCAGCAAGTTGACAACTCCAGCAGCCAATGTGGCATATGTACATGTCTATGTAAAGAAAACAATCAGAGGTCAATAAAAACAAGATTCTTCTAGCAGAGTTAACATGTTTAACAAACTGTAATAACAAATTTGATTTTATATGGCTTGCCTAAAGGAACACTTCATAAATAAAACCATGAACAGACTCAAGATTGTACTGTGAATCCACTGTTAACTTTAGCAAGCAGACAATACAACAGGCAAGCACTGAGAGGACAGCCCTGTGAGGCCCCTTTTGTATAATGTTCATATGAGGTTTGAGTAACCATGGTTACATCCCTTGTCCCATCACACTCCTGAAAGCATTTCCTGTCAAGGTTTACGAGGTTTCAGTGGACATGAGGTAACCATGGCTCTCGGTAAGGGCTTTAATTTGTGAGAATGATTAAAACTACAAAAAAGTAAAACCAAAACAAATTAAGGTATGTAGTTCAATTCAGCATAATTCATGTTAGCGGTCAATAAAGAATAGAGGGAGGGGCACTTCCTACTTACAGAGCAGGTGACAGGGGTGTGGCCTCAGACAGGGCGGGGCGGGGCAGGGCAGCGCAGCGGCGAGAGCACAGCCTGGCCTGGCCTGGCCTGGCTTTAGCACAGTCTAGCTTAAGCAGAGCTTGAGCCACAGCGTAGACTAGCCGTAGCGAGGCAGTGTAGGCTCAAGGCTGCGCTAGTCCTTGCCAAGCTTCTGTAATGTCGCAACGGCAGCAGCAGCACAAGCACATGGAACAGGCTGAGAGACACTCAAAGCATCATGGGTAGGACAGGTGAGGAGGAGGGGTCAAAGGTGAGGCGGGAAAGATGAGAGGACAGAGCAAAGGGTCTGAGAGAGTAACGGAAGGGGAAAAGGGTTATTTGAAGGTTTAGTAGACACAGAGGAGAAGCTCTATTATCCAAATATCCCCAACATCTCAGCAGATGACTGTGCCATGACAATGTTTAAGATGAGCAATGAAGCATTTAATAACCCCAGCATCACCAAAAACCAGACCACATCAAACAGAGTAAATAGAGTTAACCATTCCAAACATACACAATGCAACTCTTAATTCAGATTTTTTTCCTCCCCCAGTTATGACTATTACAACCGACCAGGATAAGCTCTTGGAATCCATCCAATCAGATTCAATGTGTGCTCTGACCTAATATTCTAAATAAAATATTTCATTGAATAAATGTAAACCTTAATGTTTTGAGGCTAAAGGGATATTTGATGAACAGAGCACGCTAAAGGATGTGAGGTGCAGTGGCAGCTGGACAGACAGACAGACATGACAGATGAAGCAGACACAAGGACCACAGCGCTTTGCTTTCTGTACCAATCAAATCAACACCTTTAATAAAGCTTATATGTAACCAAACTGCAGTACAACTTTATGAAAAATCTCACAGTTCACACAGTTTCAATGTACAAAATACTACAAAAACGATTTGCAATCCAGGCAATTTAAAAAACAAAACAAAAACAAAACACCATAGCAATACTCTTTAAAAACAAGGCCACTTCGCAGAGAAGCCAGCAGCAAGAGAGGTAGGAATTGACAAGCTAAAGCACTGTGTAGAAACAGCTGCTTTAGCAAAAGAGCAAACAATTGCTCAAAGACATTCTGTGTGACTACAGCGAGGGGCGAGGAGCTGTAAGATTTGGTCAGTAACCTTGGTCAAAGGAGTCGTCAGAAGAGCTGAGGCCTGCTTCCTCCAGCAGCAGGGATAAGTGCTTATGTTTCTTCTTCTGAGACTTCTGACTGGACAGCAGTGATGTTGGCGATGATGTGGACCGCCTCTTCCTGGCCAAGTTGTCACGGGAACATGTGCCTGAGAGAGGGGGCCAGCCCCCTCGGGCAGAATTGTGCTCCTCTGAATCAGAGTCTGGTGCAAAGAGAGTGTGGTTAATGATTTATGAGGTCACATGGATGGCAATAAAGAGTCAGACAGTGAGAGGATTTCTGCACGCTTTTAACATCACTATCTGACAAGAAAATGATCAATTATGCAAGCTTAAGCTGAATAAAAAAATTATTATAATGACCAACTGGACTGTTAAACAGCTGACCACATTTCCAATGATAAGAGTATCCCCCAATGTGCAGCTTTTATTACTCTCGTCAATCTCCGTCATCAGTAATATGATAGTAAAGTATAAGTTAGAAGAGGATGGATTCTTCATACAATACAGTCATTGTATCCAACCTAGAATATTTTTTAATCATTGCACTAACCTATGAGTCACTTTTTAAAAGGATAAGTCTGACATCATTTTATGAGATGTCAACAAATGCCATGAAATCAATCAAAACTGACTCACAGCCACAGTATAATTTATTCCTAACTACACTGTAAAACCTACAATACTAATAGCAGCTACAATACTATGGTATGTACTGTATTTCTTCAAATAAAATCCGATAGTCAATTCAAATCTGGGTCTCCAGTATGGTCTGGGTGTGGCATGCACAGACAATGAATAAAGGCCAGGGAAAAAATGAACACAACGATAGAGGAAAAATGCACATCAGTTAAAGTCTACGTACATTCCTGCCGCTTGAATTTAATACTTTGTTGTTCTGTATAATTTATTTAAAGTGTTAGCATCCGATTTCAGTCACTACTACTGTGCATTAATGTCTCAGCAAAACTGTATCTGTTTGTACCCTCCTACAATCACAAAAGTCAGGATTCCATGAAATGTATCATAAACCCATCATTAAATGTTTGTATTGACAGTGTAATGTAACTTTAAATATTGCATTTTATTTATTTATTTTTTTTAAAAGGGCCATTATTTCTGCAAACAATTGTATAATGTAATATATGGTCTGAAGAGATGTGTCTGAAAAGGTGAAATCATGATCTAAATGTTATGCATCACCTGGAAGCATTCACACTATGTATATGAATAATGGCATCTTAAAATGTTATGCATTTTAAAGACTTTTTTCTCATCCACGTAATGACCTTTTTTTTTTCTCTTTCACATTTTTGTCCTCAGGTACTCACTGTTGGAACAGCTGCTGAGCTCTGATCTCCCAGGAGAGAACAAAGAGCACTTCTTCTGACTCTTCACCTTCTGGACCGTCTCTGAAGCACAAGTCTTTCCAGCTATCTTGTGTTTCGGCCCTTTGACAGAGGAGTGGTTGCTCCGCTCCTTTACCCGACCTTCCCCGGACTTGACTTTCGACCGGTCTACTTTTGCATTGGAGGGAAGTTTGTGAGATGCACCAAGAGAGCTGAGCTGTGAGAGTGAAAGCGCTCTATCGAGGTCAGATGCCAGCTGCTCCTGCTCACACACATGGCCACGCTTTGCTTTCAACACCTGAGGACCCCAAAAACATTTAGAAGAGTCAAAAAACATGACAAAGCAGGAGGATGTTTGCTGAAATCACACTGTGGCCTACCTCCAGAGCATGACTAGTGGAAGGCTCTTGCTCGTTCCAGCTCTTCTTTTTCTTCTTCTTCTTTTTCACCTTCACTCCCCCGCTTCCTGTCTCCGTTTCCTCTTCTTCTCTGGACAGTCTAAACTTCTTCTTCTGTCCCTCTCCAGCTTCAGAGTCTTCAGAGTATTGCACGTTCCTACCAACCCTGAGACAAACAAAAATCCATGAGACATCTACATCTACACAAGATTCAAAATAAAGAGGAAGAAAAATATACTCAGATGGACACTCACTTTCCAGGCCTGCTGTCCAGTTTGAGAGGCGCTGTCAAATGTTTCCTCTTCCTGGGTCTTCCTCTGCCCCTTCTGGTCAGACTCCGCCTTTCATCTTCCTGCTGCCGCTCACTGAAAACAATGCGTTATAGGCACCTTTTTATTCATATGGGTGAGAGACGCACTTCTTTTGCAGGTGTGTTTCACTGTCTAAAGATAGTGGCGAGGTAATTAATTCGTCTTGTATGTGGCGTTTTAAAAAAAGCGTATTTGGAGTCATGTGCTCTGTATATTAACACTCACCGCTTGTCTCTTCGTCTCTGCAGCTTGCTCAGCTCTCTCTGCTTTTCTTTGTATGTTTTCTGCATTTCAGCCAGGCGAACCCGGTATTCCACTTCCACCGCGTCCAACACATCGACTGACATTTTACTGTACAGCTGTAAGGAAGAAAGACAAATGTTAAACAGGAAGGAGGAAAATAGTGTAAATCCGGCAGCATTCTGCAAACAAACAATGGTTTGTTGTTGTTCTTACTGGCTCCTCCTTCCTCTGCCTCCAGCTGTACTTCTTGGTGGGATCCAGAACTCGGGGCAGATCAATGTGTGATTGTTTTTCAATGGCCTCCAATAGAATTTGTCTGCTCGCTTCCAGCAGACAATCAAGACCCTCTAATGTCACATCTGGGCAGGATACAGAAGATATTAAAAGATTGGAGGAATACAAAACCTTTACATAATTCATACAACTTGTATCTCTAACCAAAGCTTAATACTACCCTCAGTGGACAGTAGCTACGTACGAACAACTGCCAATCTTGGAGAGACCGTGTGTAAATGTACGCATTTAAAACTTTGATATGCAACATATTAGAACAAAAGCACAAAAGGAAAATTCCTACATGGACCCTAGAGAAGAAATAGGCGATTCCTAAAAAAAAACATTCCTGACATTTTAAGAACCAAACTAACACATGTCAGTGCTCTTGTCACTGATCAACTCTAACAGTGTGATGGGAATCAATTCACCCATTCAATGAGCTACGGCTAAGTCTAAATACTGGACTTTTTCAGAGCATTAGCAGAATGGGCAGCAGGCAAACAGTGTGGAGATATTACATGTATTTGACAAAATGTGAAGTGGTTTAGAATAATTTACTGCATCTTTAAAAGTGACATCTATTGAGAAATTTAGTAAATTGGTAACACTCTCTTCAAACGTCTGTTGTCCTCACCTTGCTCGTGGTTGATGAGCTCCATCTCCTGTGGTGCCATTTGGCTGAGCAGGGCCATCCCCTCCAGGGCCACCATCTCTAGAGGCCCCGCACTACTAGCTATGTGAGGGTTTTCGATCTGTGGTGTGAGTGTTGGGGCAGGTGGGGTGCTGGGTCTGTCCTGAGCTATCTCACTGGCTGTAACCAGAGCCAACAGCCCTGCCATGGGATCTTCAGGACCAGTGATCAGCAGGAGCGGGGAGTCGGAGAGGACAGGTGGATAAACAAGAGTTTCACTGATACTTTCTTTCTGACCAGGACTGTGCAAGTTTATTGGAGCATCCAGCTGTTCAGGTTCACATATAGAGCTGCTGGTTTCGTCTAATGACCCAGACACTTGAGCTGATTCCCGGCTGTCAGAATCTGCAGTGATGCATGATGGATATCGTATTTGCTCTGGATCTTTAATGACATCTGGCTTAGCCTCAGCCTCTTTGAGTGAAAGAGGCAGTGGATATGCTGCTTGACATGAGTAAGATGGGACTTCCATTTTGATTTGCCCTCCATCTCGCTCTTCCCCTCTGACTTCTTCAAGTCGTTCACTTTTTTGTGGTGGAGGGCTAGAGATGTGCAATGGTGCCGGTTGAGGCTGGGGCTTTGTGGCTTCGCTATCCACCTCCACCTCTCTATGCTGTGTGGGCAGGACTGGGGTGCAGCTGCGCCGAAGAGGACCAAGGGGTTCTGGTGTCACATCCAATTGAGGCTCTTCAACACCAGGTTCCTGTTTGAGGAATGACCCTGACTTCGAAGGCTCTAGTTTCCGAGGCTTAATGTCCGAGTCTAGCGACCGCAAATGAAGATGAGCTGAAGTCAAAGAGGCCACTGGGGAGGGAGAGTGGGAGCGGTGAGGTTGGACAACTTCTGTTTTGGCCGCAGTCGGTGTTGGCATGTGATAGGTGGGGAAAGGTGAGCCAAATGGGGCAGTGATAGACTGGTATGGGTAACTTGGAAGATCTGTCAGCACGAAAACACAGCAGTTGGTCACGGACAGATTACATAACCATATGACTAAAGGATTTGATACTAGGGTGGGGATGAGGGCACTTAATACAATATCACAATGTTACTCAAAATAACAATGGCATCATGATACAGTGATTCTATGATATATGATAAGACAATCTACAATGTCTGTGTGACTAAAGAAGAGTAAATAATCCATACAAGTGAAAAAGCTGTAAAATCTTGTCCCACTCTTATCAGTTTCGCTAGTCTTACCTGAGTAGATGCCCTGAAAAGGTGCAGCAGGTGGTTTTTGTCCATCTCTCTGCTCCCTCCTTCCCACCTCCCCATCTTCAGCTGCCTCTTGTTTGGGCTGCCGTGGTGAAGAAGGGGGTGGAGAGGCAGAGCGCGGAGAAGGAGGATGAGGTAGGGGCGTAGGTGGGTGAGGCAGGGCCCTCTGGCTCCCTTCCTCTGACTTAAGGGTGGTCACAGGGGAGGGGAGTGGAGGCAGTGGGGTGAGGGACGATGTGGACGGGGTTGGTGAGCAAGAGGGAGGAGGAGGTTTGCGAGGATGAAGGATGGGCGAAGGAGACGGGGAGGATATTGAGGAGGGACGGGGTTTGGGGTCAGGGTTCCGCTTGTCTGCTTTGTCTTCGATCTCGGGCCGGTGCTCGCTGGCCTTCAAACGCTCCTGAAAAACAAGGGGCAAGGGGGAGGGAGGGGTTACACATTCTGTATATGAAAGTGTGTTTAAGGGCTATGCACATCTCTGACTGCATTTTCACCCAGATGCAGGATATGCTGCTGCTATGTGTTCAGTGTGCTCCTTTTGTTGACACTAACTGAATATATTACTTAAGATCAATGAAGGCAGACACAAGTAATCTATCTAAAAATATATCCCAAAATCATCAGCCTGGTCCTGTGTTTTTTTTAAGTTGATACAACAGGATATACATGTCGTCTTCTAAATATTTGTTCTGATTCATAGGGTGCGTTTACATACTTTTATTTAGCAGTGGTGGTGGAGTGCAAGTACTTTTACTAAACTTTAGTTACTTAGTTCAGATGACAATTTTTTCATGTCCTTCCTGTCCAATTACAAGTGTGTTGATTTTGAATGTTTATAATAAACTGAAGGATTAAGTGTTCCTTTATGAGCTGAGGGAAAAAAAATCCACTAAATTAACTATAAAAACCTTCTTCAATTTGCAGGAAATGCACTGTCAAATAGTTTAAATTGGTGGCGTTTCTCTGAGCCAAGTGATATTTCAAGTTTACAAGTTTTTGCAATATGAGACATTACTATACAGTATGTCAGTGTATCTGTGTGTCTATATATATATATTTAATTGCACTAAATCAACTTTTCATATAAAAACAACAAATTGCTAAACTTTATTTATTAGTCTACTTTTTCACATGTTTATATTTGGAGGAATCTAAAATAAGACACAGAAAGTCTCATACTGCTCACTGTGCGTTTGTGGCTACAGGAAACAATGTGTGTTGATAAGCAAATGTATTTTAGTTTGAAGTTTGAACTACTAACATGAATGCCACTTGCGACAAGCTGTGCGTTCCTCTGCAGCTCCAGGACCTGCGCCGTGTGCTGCTGGATCATCAGCAGCTCCTGTTGTCGGAGCATCTGTTGCTGGGAGAGGAGCTGGAGCTGGGCTGCGTGCTGCAGTGAGCTGCCTGTACCATACACACTCGACCACACTGGGGCTCCACGCTCTAGTACGTCACCTCCTGCATGCAACGGAAAGGGCAGGAGGAACACAACACAATTCAAATTCTATTTTATCTGGAGGCTTTTATGTTCTTTTGTATCATGCATCACAAGGCACCCACTGTTTACAGTTCTGCCTGTGCTGGCAGTCAGTCCACAATAACATACGGAGGCCGACAATGTTGTTGGTGATGGTCTTACTTATTTGCAGTAGTTACTAATATGAACATCTGTCTTAAAATCAACATGAAACCAGCAACACATGTTTATTTTGTTGTTCAGAACATAGATGCAAACATGCAGAGAGGCTTTTGTACCATAGTGTGGCAGGTGTTCAGTAGGGATGACTAGGAGCTGTCCAGACTGTGGATCTCTGGCAAATTGGTACGGAGGAGGTATAGAACCAGGCAGAGATGAAGGGTAGCCTGGAGGGAGGGTTTGGTGGAGTGATGAAGGACCCAGACCTGAAGGAATGGGACAAAAAAGTGTAAAAAAAGAAGACAAACATTCTCAACTAAGCTAAAACTAACATTTACTCCCTCTTTCTTTATCCAGTCTTTATACCCACTTAATGGAGATACATCTGTTATGTTCTGAATTTGGTTTTCCTGTCCTCAGTGTCTAGACAGTGCTGACTCCATGGGGAATTGTGTGCATGAAGTGTGTGTATATCATTGTTTTCAGATGCTTGGTGTGTCCAGCTACATGCACGCTCATAAGTATGCCAGTATGTGTGTAATGATGTTGTTATTTCTGGACGCCGACTACTGGAAAAGCACTTCTGGAATGTCCTGCAAAGTTCGGGAATGTCTGTGGCACTTGACCCCCGCAGGGCTTCTGCTGGATGTGTCAGCTGACAGACAGCCAACACCTCCCCTGTTCTGCCTGGCCAATAAGAAAAAGCTACACAGATGCATGTAGAATTTTGCAAGCATACACACACGCTTCTGTTGAGCTGATTAAAGTTGAAGTTGACAGAGTGAGACATAGTAAATGACCATTGAAAAGGTCGAGATCCACCAGGCATTATGACCAACCACTGTGCGAAATGCTTTGTGTAGTATGTATGTTATGGACAGCTGCTCTTCTTCCGGCCTTTAGTCTGAGTGAATTATTAATAGCAGCTAAGCATTTAGAACTGTAAAAGCAAAAATAAACTGATATATTGGCTGCTCACTGATCAAATGTGTGTAGTCGGCACTTGAATTATTTTTATCCATATATCCACAATCTATGTCTATTAATACATTTTGTTATTAAAAGGCATATCCTTTGTAACAAGTATCCACATCACTTCTGGGTTTGTGAATCCCAAAACTAGGATTTTTGTAAATGCTGTTGACACTGTTTTGATTTACAAACTCTGGAACAGTGTTGTAAATATAAAAAGAGGGGGTCCCAATTATTCAGTCTTTTTATATTTACAAGAAGTAAACAAGACACCAGCCTTCACTACATTTAAAAATGGATACAGAGTTACAGCTTTGTGTCCTTATTGCCTCTTCTACTGCCTGTCATGTTGTTCATTTCTGCACTTTATCCTAATGCTATAGACTATATTCAGCAGATAATCTGTGTGTTTTATGTGATATACCTTCCAGATATCTTACAATGTTTGGAAATTTATTCTGAAAGTCTGTTAAACTGTTGTGTCGATGTAGATGCTCTCATTTTGAAAGGAAATGCATTGGTGTGAATGCAGCCTCAATAAATATTGGTGTTCTTAGTCACATGCAAGTCTACGTACTGTATGGTGAGCTGGAGAGCCAAACTGGGGGTGCTCCTGGGCGGGGAATCCAAGGGTGAGAGGTCAGAGTTGAGGGGTCAGGAGGCCAGCGTCCGGCTCCTGATAGAGCAGCACCTCCCGTCACCATCAGGTTTGGATTCATGAGGGTGGGTGTCATCATACTTGGGGTCAAGCCTCCAGACAGTGGGGCAGGGTGCATTTGGGTGAACTCTGCCAGCTCCTTGGACTCTCTGGAAGGAGACACAAACTATTAAAATACTGCATGTCTGGAACTCGACTGAAATAGATTAAAACTGTATGTGCCCCTCCAATCATTCGGTCAGTCTTACTAAAGATTGCAGACAGGTAACTATTGAAATTAAACATACTAATAATAATTTATTCAGTGGATAAAGTGATCTGTTAGAGAACAGACTCTAGCACAGAGTCATTAGTATTAAATAACATTAGACTCGCATCTGTTCACTTCAGGTAGGCTACGTTTCAACTTTGATGTTGGAGGCTATAAATTTTAAATGGTGTCAATGCAGTACCAAATGAACATTGAGCTAAGATTTTTAGTAGAAGTAAGGGTATTTTTGTCCCATCATTACTCTGCCCATGCTTTGGTGGAGTTGTGTTTTCGCCGGCGTACTTGTGCATGTGTATCTTTGTTTGATAGGAAGGATTTGGCTGAATTTTTTAGGAAATGTTGGCACAAGGATCAAATGATAAAAGGTTGGTGGTGATACGTGTGTGTGTGTGTGGGGGGGGGGGTTTAGTTCCCGTTTAGTTCCACTATGACTTTTGGAGCTTTTTGCTGCATGCTATACATATATTTCATTACAAAGCAGGTGTATGGCAAATAAGGTCAGTTTGGATGTGCCGTTGTAGGTTAAATAATGACATGAAACTGATGCAGAATGGTGCCAGAAGTTCATGGTTTACAACAGTATTTCTACTTTTAAATATTCAAAAGTTTGATTACAGTGTCCAGGGGTGCTCAATCCTGGTCCTCGAGAGCCACTATCCTGCATGTTTTAGATGTATCCTTCTTCCAACACACCTGACGGTCATTATCAGGCTTCGGCAGAGCTTGATGAGAGCTTTATCATTTGAATCAGGTGTGTTGGAATGGGGGAATACATCTAAGACATGCAGGATAGTAGCTCCCGGGGACCAGGATTGAGCACCCCTGGTTTAGACAAAGGTCAAATATACACCAAATCCATACGGGCCGGGCTGTCACTGTGAATATATGCGACCACTCGAGTGAGTAGTGAACAGACTCAGGGTCTCAGTGCTGAAAACTGAAGCCAAGGAGTCTCTGAATAACAGCCAGTAAGAAACAGCTTTAAGAGTCAAAGACACCAAGTAATTAAAAGGTAAGGAGTGCTGCTCTTTTCACCACTGAGACAACTCTAAACTGAAAGAGTCATGTTGGATGCTGATGTTTGATTATGACACTCATGAAGGTACACAGCTGTTGTATTCGGTCATTATTTGTCCTCTTTGTTAGTCTGTAGTCCAAACTCAATTCTGACAGTGGAGCTAAACAACATAAACTATTTAGAAATCAGAAGAATTGATGATTGAAAACTTGATGATGCCATAACACAGATGTGTGAAAACAATGAGCTTTACACTGCGAGTGATATTGTCTGTTAAGACATAGTATTCATTTGGTGGTGATTTCAGTCTTGAGTGCCTTCTGGTACATGACTTTTTTTCTGCTGTTGATAGTTGGATAAGTTTTAGTATCAAATATTACATAAAACTTCAAATTGTGAATCTCAAAGAGTACACTTCCCACCTAATTTGTGCTTTTACTGGATTCACAGGTGGAGAAAGTAGTTCCAACAGGGTTTTAAATAAGGGCTATTATTTAGTATTAACACTGATCATCATTGCACTCACCCATAATGCTCCACCAGCAATTTTGATAAATTTGGGTTTTAAACAAAGTGAAACTCTTTTACATATCACTTGTCTATACTTAATTCCTCTTCAATCATACCACTGTGGTTTCGCAGAATGATTGCCAATTTCCAGAACAGGAACCTTTGAAGTAAGAGGTGGAACTAACCAAAAGAAGTCTCTGTTCGGGGGGTAGTAACCAACTATTTCAGGAACTTTAGGGGTAGGGTTTACAACACAGAACATTTCCGGTTGGTCAGGACTTGCAGCATTTTATTTTTGCAACCAAGTTGTAGCTGTATACACTGTGCACTGTATTTCAGCAAATTACCAAAGGGTTACAGAAGACAGCATGTGATAGATCAACACTTGATTCAGCATTTATGTCAAGTACAACATTTATCAGGATGAGTCACATAAAAAAAGTGTTTTTTTCTGAAGCAGCAGTAGAAGTTAACGGATTGTAGATATATATGTTGTGCCTTTACCCCAAAATAATACAAAAAAATTAACTAAATATGTAAATACAACTTCAGACCACCCTAAAAAACTACAGGTGATTTAATGTAGGATTTTATTTGAGCTCTTCTTTTCTTTTAAAATCAGTATTTACCAATGAGAAGGCTAATATCAGCTTCAAGCAGCCACTATATATCAAGTTCTGCCAAAACTAATATATCTGGTTAGCAAAGAAAAAATAATAAATGTAATTTTTCAGGGCCATTGAGGCTATGATGGTCATTTAACAATAACTAATACTATATTGGAGTCTTATATTTCCTGAGACTCGAGTTCCAGGTTCTTCTAAACCTATGACATTTCAGCATTGCCATTTAATTGGCAAGTACCAAAATCACAGGAATAATTGTGAGTCTTTCCAGTCCCGATGTCAGCCACCCCTCACCTGAGCACTTTCTCCTGGTCTCGTTCCAACCTGCCCCCCAGCAGTCTGTCATCGTGGTGACGACTTCGGTCCTCTCCTCGCTCCTCATCTACGAGGGGTGCAGCAACAGAAAAAGGGCAAAGAAAAAGAAGATTAGATAGGGTTATTGAGCAGCTGAGCCTCAGCCTCTTCAAACATTTAAACCACTGCTATGAGAGAAAGATAGTAGATGTTAGAGAAGCAAAAAAGAAGCTATTTTGTAGATATGTGCTGAGAGGAGAAGTAACAGCAGAGGAGAGGAGGGAAGAAGACAAGGTGACACTGGCTGTATAATGGTGACATGTCAAAATGAAGCGAAGAGGCTAAAAATACAATGTTGGGCCACAGCCTGTGCACAAGTGTGTGTACTTATACTGTAGAAATACCCACACATATACACAAATGGACTGACAGCTCTCACTCCGAGTGTCAGCTCTTATCAGTTATTAGTGTAGTGCCACAGGAGATGTGTGAACATACCACTACTGCCTTACTATGCACACATACAGAGTCTAAAACCCATCCTGCATACTATGAAGGCCAGCGGCAAAAGACTGATTTAGTGAGGAAAAAGGCGAGGGAAAGCGAAGGAACAGCACTCAACCAGGCAGTGCTCCTCACACCGAGAAGAAATGTGGAATAAACATGAGGATCTCCTCGTTGCATTCTTTCCTGTTAACCCTCTTCCACCTCATCAAACCCGACTGAAGGTCCCAAAGCAGCAGAGATGGAGAGAAAGATTTAATATGAGTGCTGAACCCTTCAATCCTAGAAATATATGTATGTGTGTGTGTGTGTGTGTGTGTGTGTAGTCTGTAAAGGGACAAGAGACTTTAACAATCCCTGACATGCTCCGCAGGAAAGGTTTCAAGACTGTTACCAAGGTTACAGGGAGCCTGTCCCACATGCCATCCTCTCCGCATCAGAACGCCAGCGATTAGCGCTGCACGCCCCCATATTTCCATCTCCCCATCCAGTGATGGTCTTTCCTGAATCTCACACTCTTTTTCGCTTTTCTACTTCCTGCCATACTTCTCCCTTCATGTCTATAAACATATCGATCTCGGTCCATCTATCTTCTTCTCTTACCCACTCATCAAGCCCCTTTCCAGCCATCTAACATTTATTCATTAATCTATTTTTGTTCTCTGCGTAACTTTCCTTACCATTTATTTAGGCCTCTTCGCAGTGTGAGAAACTGATGCTATTAGACCAATCACTCTGTTCAAGCAAGGAAATGAATAAACGCCCCCAACAAGGATACATGGGCATGAAAATACACACTCCCTTAGACAAACATCTACAGTAACTTGCAAATACCTCATATTTGTGTGTATGTATGTATGCATGTATATGTATATATATATATATATATATATACATACATACACACACACACACATAGAGTCCGTCACTCTCAAGACTGATTCATTGCTTAGCAACGCACCCATGGTCTTATTGTAATTCAAGGCTTGTTTGTAGCTTTTAGCTCTACTCTGTAATGACATGTTTAATGCAGGGAGGGTGGAGTGGGGGGAGTTGGGTGCTGAAGAAAAGAGTAGAGAAAAGAGTAGGGGGCCTGAGGTGGGACAAGGAGGGAGTGCCTCTACAAAGACCTTCTCAGAGAGGAAGGAAGGGTGGGGCAGGCAAGAGACAAGAGACATTCAATGAAATGAAAAGAGCAAGAGAAGAGAGAAGAGGGGCTGAACTGTGAGAGAACTGGCTGAAAGAGAAAGAGGAGAAACAGAAACAAGGAGGAAGATAGAGAGCACTGTAGCTGAATGACCTTGAAGAATAGAGTGCACTGTAGCAGAAAGTGCAACACAGTGATGAGAGCCAACAGATCTGCCAAAAGGAGCCTTTTCTCACCAAATACAGCCTATGATATAATCAGTAATTTTTCTTAACAAAAATAGTTTATTTCTGGTTCTTATTAGGTGGGGGTGTTGCCATTCCAATCATGTTAGATGCATGAACACCTCAAAGTCAAACAGAACTGGGGAAATATGACTTTGATCTGAAAGAAAATGAATCCTCCATTATTCATGGACACCAAAATGAGGAATCATTTGCTCTCGGTTCATTAAACTAAGGGGATCTACAGTCCCTGCAGTACGATTCTCAGAGAAGCCACAGTGGAGCCTGAGACTTGAAAGCAGAAGCTGACAAAAATATATTAGGAAAATCTTTAAAATATATTATGTATACTTTAACATGCCAGAAGCAATAAAATATAAAGTAACTTGGGCAATCAGCTGAGTGAACTGAACACTTAAAAAAAATCTGCCAGTGCTTTAAAACTAACAACAAATATTCAGAGGTGATTTTACAATATTCTTTTTAAACATGACCAATTATGTAATTTACATAAGATTAAGACTGAGTACATATTAACAGTTTAGATATAAGCTCATCACATAAGTCTTAAAGGTGTCATTCCACTGAAAACCACTTTTCCACGCTCCTTTTTGATTCTGATGGGTCACCCCGACTTACTAACACATGCTGCCTTTGAAAGTGGTTTGTCACCTCCACTGGCTGCATACTGCATTCACAGAAAACAACAAGAGGAACGAGGCACCCAGACAAAGCCGCCCATCTGACGTTAGATGGACTTTAGTGTTACCGACGTGGGGTTAAGCCCCATCCCCCATTACAGTGAATCTGAAGTAGCATTAGCATCTACAAGAGAAGACGGCACCACAGTAGCTGCTGCACAAACTTGAAAAAAATGGTGGATCAAACTGGTTCATGTGCTCTCTGTGGAAATAAAGGTTCGTTTTTTTACTTGCATGTTTTCAGAACAAGAAACCTAGCTGGATGCTACTCTGGTAAAGGTAAACACACACAGAAAGCGAAGGGGAGGGGGGAAGTGTTCCTTCATGCATTCTGAACCAATCAGAGATGCCTCGTCACCACGTCATAGACATGTATGCGGAAGTACCGGTAAACTCTGTTGTTCAACCTCAAGTCATTTTTCTACTTTGCAAAAACAGCCTGAAACAAATCAATCTGGGTTTGTTTTTGTTTTGTTTGTTTTTTTAAATCGAACCAACACACAATGTATTCAATAACAATGGAGAACACAGTAATATTAATGAAATAACGATGGAATGACACCTTGAAGTTCTTTCTGCACATAAAGTTAATTTGACTTCAACAATTTGAGGGTTTTACATTCATCTGCTGAGTATTTAAATATCTCCAAATATAATTTGGAGACCTGAAACTAAAATTAAATTACCTGATTTCTGTTGCATATTTATGCCAATTGACAATCACTATTTCAAGTTTCCTTTGAGATTTGACTGGATTTTTTAATGCAATCTTGTTAAATGCCCTCGATCTCAAGGAGCTCAACTTATCAAACTAATTTTTTGTGTATTTCAGTCAAAGTTTTTTGGATTTTTAACCTATATCACAACTACAAGTAATTAAAAAAAACCTCTGTAGCTTCATTGGTGTTCAAAAGACAACTATATTGATATTTAGAAACTTCACATTTTTCAGTGAGGAAGAATAAGATAGATTTAACTGAATATTGTTAAATGTGTTGTATTTAGTACCTGTTTTAATCAGTACCAGTAACAATATAAGTAACATTGAGGACAAATGTAAAAGTCAAATTCATCATTTTTTACCTTTGATCCCACTTGGCAGGAGGGGTCTCTGTGGGTCTGAGGGTCCACTGGTCTGTTTAGTTGTGCTGGTACTGTCTCTCTGTCTAGCCACAGCTACAGCGATGCCCACTGGAGGATGACGCACCTCTCCTTCACCATCCCTGCCAAACGAGCGGGCACTGTCCGGTCGCTCTTGCTCCCTTTTCAGCTGTGGAGGTACTCTTAACGCCCCAGAACCACCTGAACCAAGTGCTACCTTGTCCCGGTCTCTGTCCCGCTCCCTCTCTCTTTCTCTTTCCCGCTCTCTTTCCTTTTCCCTCTCTCGCTCCGCTTCCATCCCAATGTTACCCAGACCCCCAAAAGGCCCTCGAGTGTCGTTGGCATGTCTGGAGGACCCGGCACCTTCAGCTGCAAAGTTTCCACTGTACTTAATTAAACTCTGCATGGCTGAGACCTCTGTAGGATCAGAGACTGAGCCTGTCCCTCGCTCACTACTACTGGACCCTCCCACCAATGCGGCCCCTGGTCGGTACAATGCCGATGGGTCCAGGTAGCGCCTTTGACTCCCCTCCTCACCTGAACGTCCATGTCCATGTTGAGAGGGGAGGGTCTGGGGGGAATGGCTGTGGCTTGAGTGTGTGTTAGTTCGGTGGGCTGTGTGAGGGGAATGGGACATTTGTGTGTGAGTGGGTTGAGTGTGGGGGGAGGGGAGGGTGTGTCCGTGTTGGGCAGCCAGAGCGGCCATGTGACTCGTGGCATAATTAGCCAGTGGACTGATAGTGTTCCACTTTGGCTCCGTCCCCGCCCGCTCTGCAGCCAGTCGGTGTTTAGGAATGTCTCTGACTTCAGGGCTGAACCTTGATTGACTGGAGGAGTAAGGTACGTCCTGGCTTCGCTTATTAACGGAACCATTGGAACAAATGACAGAACCTTCCTCCCTTTGATTGCTTGATTCGCCAAACTGACAGAGTCGTGGGTGCTCCATGAGGCTCCGTTCAGGAAACCTGTAGATCTCCCGCTCCCTGTCTCGCTCCCGCTCCTGCTCTCTGTCTCGTTCTCTTTCTCTTTCACGATCCCGTTCTCTGTCTCTATGTTTATCATTGTGTTTGTTATCACGGGCCTGAGAGGCAATCTGGATGGGCCCCACCCGTTCGTCGTAAACCTCCACAGAAGGCACATATGTAGGTGCGCTGACTCGCTGCTCTCTGATAGACTCTCTGGGTGTGGAGGGGTGGGGCGGACCAGATGCAGAAGGTTGAAGTGCAGGGGGAATGACATAGGAGATGTGAAGGGTCCCAGATGAAGTAGCCACAGAATCATTCCTCCTCTGTCTGTCTGTGAGAGAAGCCGACAGTGAATTTGAGTTATTAGAATTTTGGTTGTGGTGAGGACGAGAGGCACTCTCTTCCTCTCGACCCCCTCTGTCCGTTTCTGGTCCATGTAACCTGCCCACGCCTGAAGGAATAGATGGCCGTGGAGGCGACGGCCTGGGTCTGCTCTCCGCCATGGAAGGCTGGGAGTGTGACTTTTGTTGGTGGGAGTGAAGCAACCAGCTGTCTCTCTCCGAGTCCCGGTCCCTTTCGCCATTTCTCACCCGGCGGTCGTCCTCGCCTCTCCCATCCTGCGTCAGGTCCACTACGCTGTGTGGCCGTTGCTCGTCTCTGGACCGTTCACGCTCACGGTCCCTCTCTCTGTCCCCCCTCTCCGCCCGGTAAGGCCTGTCTCTAACCCCATCCCGGGAAGTCCTCTGAGGGGGTGTGGAACTGGACGGGGCCAAGGGGGCGGCAGAAGGGGGGTGAAGGGATGAATGGCTCAGGGAGGATGGCAGGTAAAATCCATCTACAAACACAGGAAATGGCAACACATGAGTCTAACGCACAAACGCACACCCACAACACAAACTGTTCAAACAGATGAAGACGCTTCAGAGCAAACAGCAGCACACAGGCAGAGGTGACTATAATAAATATTTAAATGTAGACTGTCCAAGAAAATCTAACAATAACAAAGACCTAAATATGCAACAGCTATATCCAGGAGAAAAATGACTATACATGAGAGCATGATAGAAAAAATAAATATCAAGGCCAAAATCTGTCTGCCTGTCAGCTCAAGGTTGCCTATTTCTGGCTCGAGCACTGGCCCAATTCCACAACTTACTGCAGGTCTTCTCACAAAAATAAAGTCTTAACATAAAACCCAGTTCCACTGATGTATTACAGGATGTGAGTATGTACACTATATTCAGCTACTTGTCTCTATGAATTCTTGCTCTTGTCAGTGACTGACCTTTATGGGAGTCGTAGAGCGGGTGCTGGGGGAGCGATGGTGGATCTAAGTGCCCCAGGGACAGGTAGGGGTTGGAGTACAGGCTGCTCGACAAAGGAGGGTAGCCTGAAGATGCAGAAACATAAAGCAGGTCAGGAAAAACAGATATAAAATACACACACCAACGATGAAACACAGTGTCTGATTTCTTGTTGTGGCTTTGTTTGATGCCGTTGACATGCTTTGACTCACTGTGTTAGTGTCAACTGATTTTTATGCAGATTTCAAAGTGCAACATTAGTTAAGTTTACATGAATCACTGCTCTGTATTTGTTTTCTTTTGTTTATTGGTATTTTTAACTTTGTGGAAACTTCTGTAACTTATGAAACTACAAACTATCAAAAAGTGTATTTACTCTGGAAAAGAACCCAACAGTTTTCAGTTTTAGTTTAGATGTTTGGTGCCAGAATCACAGATCAGGTCAAACTGAAAAGGCTACAAGTTTCAAACTACACAGGAGCCAAAATACCTTTAATAAACATAGGAGTTGGAAAAACCTTTACTGAACAACTTGTGATGTACCAAACATTTAATACACTTGACTGCTCAGTTGTTTGTACATGTACAGAAGAACATGGTGATGAGATAATACATCACACTCCGCATTAGAATAAGTTGCTTGCACAGATATTTTCAAGCATAATTTCCATTAGAAAAAATGGATGTAAAAATACTCAACATGTAACTCACACCAACAGTTGTTTCCAAGAAAAAAGGAAGACGAAAGATGAAGAAGGATGAATAACTTCGTACTGTTAATGTGTGATATACTACTCATGTGTACTTACATTTTATATATATATATATATATATCTTTTTTTTTTTTTTAATCCCTAAGTTTAGCAAAAAAAAAAGTGTTAAGGTTTACATTAAGTGGTTTTTACTTTTAAGAAAAAAGGGGTTAATATACATAATGAATTGAGTAAATTCTTTTAAAGCTTTAATTAACTTGATTAACAGCCTCCAGGGTTCGTTTCTAGAGGGGGAAAAAATTGCTCTCAGCGAACCAAGGTGCTTGCTCTTGTTGGTTTCCTCTTCTTCGCTGTGGTTTTTTTGTGGTTTTGCTTTCTAATTTTTGACCCATACTACTTCTGCTTTATTCATTAAAGCCACATGTAATGACAAGCTTCAAATGAAAATGTGCAGCTGAATGTGTATTCGCTTCTAGTTTGGGACATCTCAAAAGTTTTCCACACATTCACTTGACAGTTATATCGGAAACAATTCCATTGCTTCTATTTTTCTTGACCCAGTTTAGAAGAACAGACCAATCACATCCCTCACTGTTGAGAAATGTAAACACTTTAAGCATATGTAAAGCAGATAGAGCACTTAAAACACTGTCAAACCTGAATAAGGTAGTGACAGTTAACCTCGTGTCACCTGGAACAACTGTTTTTGCTCATGGGGTTGGCTTATGATTGGTGTTGGGTAAGAGTCTGCCTCACAGCCAGCTGCTGCTCTCAGAGACCAGATCTTAATATAGACGAGGTCTTTAGCCTGGTGTTATTCTTTGGATATCTGTGTTAGGCCTGAGCTGGCTGTAACTCTGACGTAGGCTGGTTTCACTGCACTAGGCCACAAATAAATGAGGAAAAAAATGACTGCCACCCAGAGAGGGTGAGACATTCCCTGTTCCCACACTCCAGTCATTCCAAGAAAAATCAAAGGCGCCGCTGCCATTCCAGCACGAAGTGGTGGGGAGCAGAGCCCAAGTATAAACCTGTCTCCTCTCCGTTTCGAGTGGCAGAAATGGAGATGCCCACAGTGGCGGGTGGTGGTGGGGGTGTCAGCGAATGGAGAAAAGGCACAGACACTGAAATATAAGAGGAATGATGTGAAGAGTGCCAAAGCATGCAGGAGAGATTTCTTGCAAAGCTTCCTTTAACCACAGCTACCAGCTAACCTTGATCTCTAACAGCTTTGATACGGCGTTCATGTACAGCTACGGTGCATTGCAGGCATAGCCAAAGTCTGCTTCTTAGCTGCTGCCTGGAAATGTTTCCAGCTTTTAGCAACTGTAGCTGCTATTAAAGTCAGCCACCAGGTATTACGAATCTTTCTTAAGTTGTGAAGGATTCTTTTCATATCAGAGCAAGTGGAGTCCAAGGCTCCTTTAAGGAGCAGGCGGTTTAGTCGCTTTAGCTTCACCTACTTCAGCCTCAGTTTTGCAACTATCAAAAGTCCATCCCTGCTTTATCCCTCACTTTTCATTTGTGCAAATTCAAAGTCAATCTTTGCCCAATTGACAGGCACTAAATTAAAGACTAACACTAAAGAGTAAGTGATCAACCTGTGTAAAGCTGACATCACACCATGTACCTCTAGACATTAGATGGTATTGAAAACAATGCTTTTGTAGGTTTTTGTCTCCCATTTGTTGGTCAATAAGTAGCACATTCCAATTAATTAAAAAAACATAGATTACCACTTTTAACTTTGCTAAAATTGAAGATGTATATTTTCCTTTAAAGAGGTTTTTACATACATTTCCAAACTCTTTCACCTTTAAGACCAATTGAAATGTGTCCATGGTTTTTCACCTTGAAAACTACTGACCATAGTAAAAACTAGTTTTTCAAAAATCCCTGATTTGCTCAAAAATTCCTTATTACTGTTGATAATTATGAAAAATTTTGTAAATATCACAATTGTTTTTGAGATAGCTGTCATTCAATCAAAACATCCAACAGATAAAAGATGAGTATGTACAAGCACAATTTCAGTGTTTTTCATTGACCTAAACAGTATTTAAACAGACATTTTAACTAAGTACATTCCCTCAGTTGAAAAAAAAAAAAAACAAAAAACTAAGACTGACGGAACCATCCACTTAAACACAATTGAATTTGCTGGGTTTAGACAGCACAGAACCAGATCTGTGTCACACGAGCGATAGTCAATTTTAGATTAGTCCTAAAAGGAATCCATTTGTCCTTCTTCCTTTACATTGGTGAAATGCACTATCTGACCTTGCAATCCACCGAGATTTGATAAGGACACAGAAAAGGACATGAGGGAATGCAGATTCTATCACTTACTGAACAGGTCTTAAGAGACCACAGATGTCCAAGGAGAGGACAAGAAAAACAGACACTTGAATGAATACAAGAACATTCCATTTTATCTTCCATCCCCGAATCATGCACATCGTTTCACAATTCATGGTGATAACGATAACCTTTTGACATTTGTACTCAATATAGATACATTTAACTGCCTATAATACAGAAGAAATAAATGCAGGGTGGATTTTTTATTTGGCGAGTAAATCTAAGGTTGCTTCAGTGTGTTTTCAGGTAAATATTTAAGTAAAATAGCCATGTGGTATAGGATCTGAGCAATTTCTGCACTGTGTTTTAGTCTAATTTACATACAAGTATTCTCTGTGTTAGTTTGACAGAGAAGAAGTGGGATGCATTCAGTGCACCTCATGAATCTGAAATTTTAACAATTTTATTCCAACACAACCCACATGGAGTAACAGACATGATGCTACGTTCAAATACACCTTATTAATTGAGAAATCTACACTCAAAATGATCATGAACATCGTTTAAAATGGGAACGTTTCAGTGATGCGCGGGTTGATGTATAAACGACCCACAAATGACCGTTTTTTTAACTAGCCTGCCCACAACTTGGACTGCAAGAAATATAGTTGAAAAGGAAGGACCTGACCCGCTTATCGACCCGCATTTTTAAAAAAGTAGTCAATGGACTTTATGAACATCACATGACCTTACTCGCATACCTGCATTTATCTCTATGTTAAAATCCGATGTCATTGCTTGTAAGTTAATTTTTATTTATTTATCCTTTATTTAGCCAGGATTGTCCCATTGAGACCCAGTCTCTTTTTTTTGTCCTATTTCATCATTTAAAAGTTTTCAACGCACAGCATCTAAACCAGGGGTTGACAACCTGTAACACCCAAAGAGACATTTGAACCCGGTTTCCACAGAAAAGAAAACACTGGGAGCCACTCATCATCTTTAAAAATCTCAGCAAATGTGTCCCAAACCTTACTCTTTTTGTTTGTATGATCCCGGAGCTTCCACTCTCCCAAGTTGACTTTCTCTTTTGCTCCCTCCATATCGTAAGATACTGACAATGTTGTGCGTCACCTTCACGGAAATGCAATTAATAAAGTGTATTTAAAAGGTAATTTTAATGTTTATCACAAATGACCGCAACCCGAATATCATTAAAAATATTTTTCACTTCCGGTCAGCCCGTGCATCACTGGAAAGTTTATTCCGCTTTTGTTTATTTAAATACCTAAAACTGATATATATCAGGAATGACACAGAGGAATTGATAAAATACACCTTAAACATTATCAAATCATATATTGTAACAAATATAAATATTGATCAAAGGGGAAATAATATTATGAACATATTTTTGATAATGAAAATTAATAAGCAAGACCTGGGGAGATATACTGTAAGAAAAAGTGGGCCAGGACAAGAAAAAGAAGAACAGTCAAAGAAATGCATGGCACAGAAGTGCATGTTGGACATGAAGGTCAAAAAAAGAAAAAAGAACAAGAGGGAAGAAGATGGATTATAGTGTGTGTGACAGGCAAAAGTAAGGAACTGGTGGAGGACAGAGGAAGTGAGATGCATATAGGACAGAGCCAGCAGCAGGGCTAGTAGCATCGAGACAGAAATGGAGCAGGATCCCACTGGTGTAAGCAATGAGAAACAGAAGAGGAACAAGCCTCCTGGGCACTGAACAGCAGGACGGGAGCGGACTGTGAGAAATGTCATTAAAATATGATGTCACTTTACACTGCTGAATTATGCACCGTGAGCAGAAGATGATAGAGAGGGAGGGAGCGATGCAAATGTTTGCTCAAACCAACAATGATTCACCTTCATGACCATGAGATGCCCAGAGCTGAGCCATCTGCAGACTGCTGGGATTGGCCGTTCTGTATGTGGGGTCAGAGGTCAAGGGGGAGGGGCCCGGAAACCCCGACAAGAAGGGACTGGAGCCTGCCGGGAAGGCATCGCCTAGGAAATAAGAAGGAAAAAAAGGCCCGTCAGTTACCATAGTAACCACAAGAACCAAACTGATAAAGCTGATCGATACATACTGTACATGCCGTCACTTTGCTGTGTAGAGAATGTGTGTATTTGTGTTTGTCAGTGTGTGCGCGTTGGAGTGCACAATCAATACGTGCTGATGTTTCTCTGCTGAAGCAGTCTGTTGTAATCACATTATTACTGAGCCACCATGCACTCAGTTTCAGCAAGGCAGACCACAGACTCAGTGCACTCAGGAGGAAAAAAAGGACAGTTAATGTAACCACCAACTCAAAACCACAATCGTCACAGCAGGAGTGAAACCATGTGGTGTCGTCTTGAGGGCACTTTGTCTCCCGGGATGAAATGATTTGACAGAGCATTAAGGAAGTGGCCTCTACCTCTTGCCGGATCAAAGTGGCGCAACCAATCTTAGATGATCGGATCTGTCAGTGTAGGGCTTTTACCCTTGGAGCTTGACAACATGAATTTATAACATTAATGTGACTTGATAAATGTTAAGGGGTTAAAGAGGTCAGTTTGTGTTTCACCTAGTGTACTAATTCATAAGTGAGACAAAGTCCAATACTCTGCCAATGCACAAGGTGTAGTTAAAGTGTGCTAGCCCGATTGGGACCTGAGGGTTTATGCATGTTTCAACAAGTTTTTCTGGCCTCTTTAAGAGCTGTATGATAATGAAGTAGGCCTTATTCAATGTGCTGTTGCACTGGTGCTGTCTTATGGTTTTTAAAAAACAGCTTTATGTGCCTCTAATGCCTTCATACTTATAGGACCTATTTTGAGTATTTTTTCACAGGGTGCTTCACATTTATCACAGATTTCAAACCAGGCATCAAAGTAAATCATTTTGTCAACTTTTTCTTGAATTTTAGGCTTTTACAGACCTCTAGCAAGTCTGGGCCAGCAGGAGAAGTCTAAACTTTTTTCCAAATTAGACAGCAGCTAGTTGTATTTTCAAAGATTTTTCGTGATGCTAAAGATATTTATGACCCAAGATGAAATATTTGGCCCGCTTAACACACATACCTAAAACCAATATTTCCAAAGACGGAGTGACTCCAGCCAAAATTCACTGTACGTCATGTCAAGAGAAGTGAAGAGCAGAGCCAATAACCTCTCTCTGTGGAAATATTGAATTTAAGCATTGGTTTACCCAGAGCAAATAACATCTGACCCTTTCTTTATTAGACTTTCATAGATAAAATATGTCTGTAGATAAAATAACACTGTAACAAACTTTAGGTTTTTTTGCCGTTTGCTGAAGTGCGACGCTGACATACTGCATATTTCACCAGTAAAATCTGTTCCATGGAATCAATGCTGATACAGTAAATGCTGATAGAAAAACTTCTCAACATGATACCTTTATCAATTGTTTTTATTAGACTCCACTCCTACATGCAATTTAACCATTAGTCAACTTTGAACCTTTGAACCATTACTGCCTCTTCCAATCACAGCCTCCAAAGAACTGAAAAAGGTTTCATGTTTAGCTGCAGGCCCCCCACCCCACCACCCAGTCCATTACTGAACACACTGAACAGCCATTACCTTGATAAAACTAACCATGTGTGTAGGGGAAAGGGTGCTGTCTATATATGGGATAGGGGGAAGGGATTCTATGTGCCTGTGTGTGTGTGTGTGTGTGTGTGTGTGTGTGTGTGTGTGTGTGTGTGTGTGTTTCTGTATTAGTCCTGTGGGAATCTGAGAGACATGCTTTGCTCTCCGAGTTTCTCCTGCATCTAAATCAGTCCATTAAAACCACAGTCCATCAGTGCCACCACACACACAGAATTTGAAATCAATACCAAATGCGGCTTTCCAATTAATCACAATCAGGCGTGTGCACACACATACAGGCACAATACAGTAGGCCTTTATTCTCCATGTTGAAAAACACTGTAGGTGGATCCTTCCACTTCTAGATCTACCAACACGTACTTATTCAAGTTTCTAAATACATGACTTTTTGTACACAGTGTATATGTGTGTCTGTGCTGCATGTGTGTACCCACGGTTTGTGTGTGTAACTAGAAGTAAGTGGATGTGTGATCCCTGACATGTGCAAACAGTTCCGCGTGGGTTTCCAACGAATGCCCTTTAAGTTGAAGACGCTGTGGGAGCTGCACACAAAAACACACATGTGTGAACTTATAATGTACACACACACCATGCCAAAAGTGAGGAACACACAAGTAGGCATACAAACCAGTTCACACATGCGCACCAGTTCTTGCGATAACAGACATATCCACTACAAATCACACATGTAGCTGGTGATTAACCCTCAGTTAGTCTCAGGACATTAACCGTGCAGGAAGCACAACCCTCATCTTGTGAAGCACTGAGGAGGAACACAGCAATGAGGTTTTTCCTCAGAAAGAGACAACTCACATTTCTTGTGTCTTAAAGAAGGATACACATAGTGTGCGTAAATGATTTTGTTTTTAATAAATATATTTCCAAAGCTGAGAAATATTGTAAGATTTATCCAACACTGCACTGAATTACAGATACACAGAAACATTCCAAATAATTTTACATTGCCAAATTCGTCTCGTCATCTGAACCCGTTTTATCCTCACTAGGATCACTGGGGGCCTAATTCAGCTACATTGCCAAACTCATGTCTATATTTCATTAACACTGTGCCAGTGCTGAGGACAGGTCTGACAACAGCTACATGATATGGTGAAAAAAATAATACTGAGATTATTGTTGGTAATATTTTGGTTTTCATACAACTGTTTTTGCTTTATTATCAAGGAAAATCTGTCATTACCCACTTTGAACTTTTATTCCAATTCAAACATACAACTTAAAGTAGCATAGAAAATATGAACAGTTAAGACCCATGCCAAGTGTCACAGAGCTAAATTTCTTATCATATCTTTATCTGATTCCAAACAAGATCACCCTGAACCCATTAAATTACAGCCTTTTCCAATTCGATAACTGCACAGACTGATACTGCAATTACAACAGATCTACCTGCCACCATTCACCATCATTGTGGAACACAGCTAAAACTCTTCATTTGTATTTTGTTTTTATTTAATTTCAAGTCACAATCATGTTGAGCGATCCAGTAATGGTAACCTTGAAAAACAATGTTAGAGGGGACACTGTGGAGCATTGGTAAATGAAGAAACCCGTTGACAAAACAAAAAACACCAACCACATACTCACACTTATCATTACAAACAATTTTCACTAAAATTTGCTTTATTCAGTGCAGGCTCAAAGGTTGTTGTTCTTTCACATAATACAGTGAAATTATGAAAAAGGTTATGTATGTACAGATAGAAGGAAGGACTAAGGAGAGATTGAACCCTTATTATCTTCAACAACCCTGACTTCAACTGCCTTTAAAACAATAATAAAACTATGGGTGCACACAAAAAAGGGGCCAACAATGGCAAAGGCAGAAATTATTCAGGATCTCTCATGAACAGCAAGGACAACATCCACAGTGTAACGATTACACCTATTGACATAAATGCACATTAAGGGTGCTTCCACATCCACTTCGTCTGATCCAGATTTTCAATTTGACCTGGTGCAAACTTGATCAAACATATCAATTGAATTGACAGTGCAAATGCATTTCATAGATGGTTCACACATCTACCACCAATAAACAAAAGACAAAGAGTAGAATTTAAAAATAAGACTAAGGGCCCCGTAACACACCGCAGAGATTCACTGACTTTTTCAGTTTCAATGCGGACATCGACACTGGGACCTTTCCTATTAGTCAATACCCAATAAGGATCTGATATCATTGACATTTCTCCCCATCTCTATAGAGCAGGGGTCACCAAGCCTAGTCCTCAAGATCTACTATCCTGCGTGTTTGAGATGTTTCCCTCTTCCAGCCCACCTGACAGTCATTATCAGTCTTGTGCAGAGCTTGATGATAAGCTTATCATTTGAATCTGGTGAGTTGGAAGAGGGATTCATCTAAAACATGCAGGATAGTAGATCTGAAGGATCAGGGTTGGTGACCCCTGCTGTAATGCATCTACCAACATTAGGTATGTACCACCTCCAGCAGTGGTGGCTCGTTTTGATCTGTTAAGCTGCTGGTATTCTTCATGCTCCTTTGTGTGCTGCTTTTGCATACGCTTAATTAAATACGCTTAAAGTTGTAATTGGCAGTGCTACCACCACCCCTGGCAACATTCCTTTTACAAGCATTATAATCTACAGACTAGCTAACTGGTGTGGTAAGGCTGAAATGCCTCCAAATCACAGACCCCTTAGTTTTCTTCATGTTGCCTGTTTGTATTTGCAAAAACTCTACTCAACTCTTGGCACGCATGGCGTAGCGTGTCACAAAAATTTAAAGGGGAAGGATCAGCCTTACAGAACGTTTGCATTTACAGACCCCCGATCAAACTACAATGTTTAACCAGGGACGATAAATAATCCTAATATATCATATCGGTGCAAATTATTGAACCAGCATGTTCTATCAAGAATCGATAGCAATAGGGTTGTCAGGTTCTGCCGCTATGTTACAGTCGTTACGTTACTTGATGCAGGAGATCAATCTCTCAACAGAAGTAGGTGGTACTTTCACTGGAAGATAACTCAACAAATTAAATCAATGTTCATATATGAGTTCCTGTCGGTTGTCAGTAGTAACCATATTGATACCTGTAAACATTTTCATGGTATAAGCATCAAATTATGGCCCATTACAAGTAAAAGCAAATTTTTTATATTTAAAAAAAAATTACAAAATAAAAATCTAAATTTCTACAAACAGCATATCTTGTAGATATGGTCCAAAGGAGGGCACACAAAGTTTGAAATTAACCCAACCAGTAGTTTTGTCAGAGAACATGTTTGAAGCCATGTTTCTATCAGTCTGCCCCAGGGTAACTGTGGCTACATATGTAGTTTACCACCACCAAAGGGAGAATGTGAGAGTGAATGAATAATGGATCCACTGTTTGCACTTTGAGTATGCAGTCATAAAAAAGCACTATATAAATATAATACATTATTATTATCATTTGGAAAAAATTGCCAATAAAGACAGTCACAGAGCTTTAACAATAGCTCACAGCTTATCAACAAATGAGCTAAAAATGAGTTGAATTAACAGTCAACCAATTAATGTTAATGTCAAGCATAGAATATTTATGTACTCTATACAATATGCAGCCACGTCAATTGCTAATGTTATACTGCATTTCCTCACCCTCTCAATCAACCAAGACTCTTCTCATGGCTTAACAATTTAGTTGGCTATTAGGGGGCGGCTCCACACATAAACACCTTTTTACCATCATCTTTTCATCCATCACTCTGGTGTGTGTCAGGATACGTGCCAGAAATGTTGATCTAACAAATTATTCCCACCAATAACCCAGTTTCTAATTGTTACCTGGTGTGTTTGTGAAGAACAAAAAAGGAGACGTAGCCCCTCGAACACACACTCCCAGACCACAATATATCCACAACCACCACCTGTCAAGGATGTGAGGGTCCTAGTAGCGTGTCAGCAGTTTCCATTCCTTCGGGCTAAACACCAGGGTCTCTCTAACACACACACACACACACACACACACACACACGTCAAGAGGTGCAGATGCCCCTCCGGAGTATGGATCAATCTCAGCATCTCAGCCGCCTACGGGCTCTTTATCCATTTGTGCAGCATACACACAGCTATGCACAGTCTACATTTATGTTTTGTGCCAGTGGGTTTTTTTTTTTTTTGGGGGGGGGGGGGGGGGTCTAATCCCAATTCCCCTCTCCCTTCCTGAACAGTCTACAGGAGGAAAAATAGGGAGGGGTAGAGTGAGGGAAAACATTTGCACTCCTTGTTCCAGAAACAACATCCAAATGGTAGCTGAGAGGAAAATGTTTCTTTAAATGTTTTGGAATTACTCTTTCATTACCTCCCGCTCTCTCTCCCGCTGCCCTTTCCTTCCTTCCTCGCTCGCTCTCTTCACAACTCCATCCCGCATTCCCACCCCTGACACACACACACACACACACACACACACACACACACACACACACACACACACCATTTGGCTCCCACTTCACAAGACAGTTAGTTTGCCATATTGGAATAAGTGAGATGCCAAGAAACATGCTCTCTGACTCCCAACATGTTCTGAGCCTCCATTTTCAGATCCTTGTAAAGAAAAGTATCTCTACTATCAGAGAAGGGGCGGCCTGCTGGAGATTAATGCTGATGGAGACTCTGCTATAAATGTCACACACACACCTACATGAAAAATCAGAACTCAAACTCAAACAAGAATCCTGATCACAAGTCAATGCACTGCACAATTCAGAAAAAAAAAATAACTGGATGTTGTATTGAAGTACTAAAAATATGAGAGGAAAATCCTCTGATATAAATGTCGGTCACAAACGCACACACTCTCTGTAAACCCATCTGTTATCCATCAGTGGTACTCAGAGCAGGGTTAGCTGGAGGGGAATCTCTATTGATCTTAGGTTTTTATTCCCTGCAAGAAAAACATTCTAACAGTAAAATTCGGCTGTGGCAGAGACGGATAGTGGAGCAAACTGGCACCCTGACACTGGTAACCATTAAACCTCCCAGTACCGCAGAAAGGAGATCCATACAAACACACACACACAATCAAGGACGTCTGGCAATACACGGTTTGTGTGTGTTCATTCAGCCTGTGAGCATGTGGTTTTGTGTGTCTAAATCACTTCAAAATGTACATGTGTGTCTGGTTTTTCTGGTTAAAATACAGAGGAGCAGCTTTTTGTTTGTATGTTTTTGAGCTCAGGCTGAACACAAACGGTTTCTCAACTTCACCTAAAAACTCTTTTTTTCTATGACATGCTTCAGGTTACATCTTGTTAACTTCTTTTTTTTTGCAAACTGCAATGAAAAGTATTAGCTTGAAATAATGATATTTGAAGCTGTTTAATGACAAATGGATTACACAATTCATTTGGAAGAAGAAAAAAAAAAACCCTGATACAGTAGCAGTCTACATGTTCTGAACTGCTTCCTTCCCAATCTTAAATATCTTGTGCTCTCTGCCAAACAGTAGCTGTGGCTGTGGTAGCGGTGCATTAATTGAATTTACTTGTTTGTCATTGTCTTTGAGTTTAAGGTGGTTGTGTCTCTTTGAAATGCGGCACAGATGTACACACTCTTAATCAGCTCTTCAAAAACTGACCAAAAAAAACCATTAACTGAAACCAAGGTATTAGAGGAACATTTGGCCACAAATGTGTTTCGTCTCATACTCGGGAGACCAATTTATTCACTTCAACCAAAACACATCGACTTAGTGTTTTGTTTCTTGTGCATCACCAAAACTTTGTGCTCTGACAGTTGGATGGAAACACACCTCGTGTGTATTTGGAGCCTGGCGACGTTTGCCTGGCTGCTGCGCTCTGAAATCTCCTGTGAAGATGGCAGGTGTTGTTTTGACACACTCTTTTACAGCAACAAATGGGAATGCAACAGACACATGCATTGCATACATACACATAGATTCTCATACAGACTGAATGCCATGTAAGACAGTTGTGCACTCACACAGATGTAATATGCATGCATTGAAGAACATACAGAAAAATATGACAACTACTGTGTATACATGTCACTCGGTTTTGGGTGACGTTTGGTGTGATATTACTTATTTATATGTAAACATCCTCAGAGGCGCCACCTGTATGCATGTGTTTTGTTGTTGCAGACACAGCAACCACCCAAATTAATGTAAAGCTAATGTAGATAAAACTGACCAAATAGTAAATGAATATTTTAATATCCATTCTTCTCTATGAAATTTCACTTGGGCCTAAGGTGTTTTGCATAAATATTAAGGCCGTAACGGTATATGTATTTGTGCCGAACCGTTGAAAACAGACGTTCAGTACACCCCTATACCCAATGAATACAGTCAGTTTGCATGTGACCGTGTGCATAACATGCAGAGGTGATGGTAGAACAATGACTTGAGGTCGAACAACGGAGTTTATCGGTACTTTCGCATACATGCGGAGGTGACGCGGTAATGAGGCGTCTCTGATTGGCTCAGAATGTGTGAAGGAACACTCCCCCCTCGCTCTGTATGTGTTTATCATTGAGAGTAACATCCAGCTAGGTTTCGCGACATCGCTTGATTTGAAAATGTGCAGGAAATAAACAACACTTTAATTCCACAGAGAGCACATGAACCAGTTTGCTCTACCATTTTTTTCCCAGTTTGTGAAGCAGCTACTGTGGTGCCGTCTTCTCTTGTAGATGCTAATGCTAATGCTACTTCAGATTCTCTGCAATGGGGGACGCGCCTAAATCCCACTTGGGTGATGCCAATGTCCTTGTGACATGTAGTGGACAGGCTTTTCTGAGTGGCTCGTTTTTCTGTGTTCTATGAATGATGATAAATCCAGCCAGTTGAGGTGACACACCACGCAGTAAACGCAGCATGTGTGGTAACTAGGGGTGACCCATCAGATTCCAAAAGGAGCGTAGAAATGTGGTTTTCAGCAGAATGACACCTTGAGGATGATGGAAAACATTTTTTTTACCATTTAAAAGGAATTCATTATTTTTAATTTCAACATTTTGTTAATCATTTAAGAGTATCTCATTTAATTTACTGGTATCAAGCAGCACTTTGAATTTATTTACAGTTTCCACTTGTAAATTGCCTTTTTTTGGTTTAATAAATACTGTGCTGAGGAAGAAAATAGTTTTGCATTTTGTTTCCGTATCGAAAATGAACCGAACCGTGATTTTTGTGTACCGTTACGCCCCTAATAAATATGGTTTCATCTAAACCAGTAAAACAAGAAAGAAATACTCAATTGCAACCTCAACTGTAACCTGGGTTCTCTGTGACTAGGGTGTGTATTAAAAGCTTTTTGGTCGTATTTTGATTAACTCTCACAAATTCTGTCTGCAGATTTTGTAGTCCAAAATAATGTGATGAATATATACTTAAACTGAAAAACTTCACATTACCTTGTGAAATGAACCCAAAACCCCCAACCTGTGAATTCAAGTCTAACCCCAACACTTAAATTCTACTTTTCTCTGCATTTCTACTGTTCTCTGCATCTCTTTAAGGCTTCTACACAGTGCATTTTTTTCCCTCAAGTGTCCTGGGAACCCCATTATAAATGCACAATCTTATGTAACAGGACACACAGAGATTCAATGTAAGAGTCAAACAGACAGACATAATGCAGTGTGTGACCTTTGTGTGCTTGAGGCTGTTGTTTGAGTTAAAGGAAGGGTTCTGGCAGAGTGAACGAGTTAGCTAATGCTTTGGGTATTTCGACATGCCACGGCACGATTGATTCTAACACACACACACACACACACACACACACCTATCAGTCTTATGTCTGACAGCTATGTATGTGCATGTGTCGTATCTGTGTGTGTGCATGTGTGTGTGCCGTTTGTCTGCCTCTGACAGGTTTATTGTAGCAGGGCAGCAGTGCCTTGTGCTTTCTCTTAAGGAGCCTGTTTTCTCTCCTGAAGGATTCAATTAATCTGAAAGGTGGACGTGTCCGAGCAACATCTTCTCTCACACACACACTCTGTAGGGGCCTGTGTCTTGAATACATATAAACACACGCTCACCACATTAATTTTAACGTAAACAGACACACAAACCATGCAGTGTGGAAGACAAATTGGTATCGGACTGAGACAACCCTGGCCTGCCCCACAAGCCGCATGAATTATACTTACACATGTGACTGTGTGTGTGTGTGTAAGAGAGAAGGGAGAACATTTGAAGGGCTAACACATTTATCTACCAGTGTATGAATGTGTTGTGGTGAGGATAAATCTCCCCGTTTCTCTCTGCACAGAGTCCCAGGGGGAAACCCCGGGTCCTAACTGCACTAAGCACAATCACATGCTCCTACTCCCATACACAAGAGCTCTCAATCCTCTCATCTGTTTCTCGCACAAACACCCAAACAACCACCAAAGCTTTTATCCTCCGTAAAAACAAAAATGCTGCTTCCCACCTTAGGGATTGTGCCCATTTAGGTCTACTTTCCCATTTGTCTTGAGCTGTTTTCATCTCTGTCTATTGACCTTCCTTCTCTGCACTCCAACACCACACAAAAAAACCAAGGTGTGTGTGCAGAGACAAAATAAAAGTTGCCAGTTCAGACAAGTTACCCTTCAGAGAGGAGGGACGCCGCCCTCAACGGCATTTTCGCCTCATTAAGCTTACATTTGTTCCAAACTGCACTTGTAAGGTCATTCTATACAGATCCACTAATCATATATGTTAATTGCTGACTGATATAACAGCGATTCAATTCCCATGCTGTTAATGTGTGCTTCTTCAAATCCTGCTCCCAATGCTGGGAAAAAGCTGCAGGCACACAAAGCTATGTGCTTTATGTTTCGCTCTGCTGCAAAAACATGCCTGCTAAAAAGAAAACAAAAAAAAAAAGTGCAACAAATGCGATCTCTAAGAAATGATGTGCAAAAGTACAATAATCACAGTGCAATAAGGTCAAAGACTTTATAATACAAATTTTCATATCAGCCAATTTGTTCCTTTCAAGTTCAAAAGAAGATTTTTTTATCCCCCAAAAAAAACCTGAAGATGGGAGGCATAAAAGATTTAACAAGATGAAAACAATGTAAGAATTGTATGACATAAGGCATAATACAATTATAACACACTTATAATCTATATTTTGGTAATTTTGGTTATTTTTTTAAACATTGAATCAAAACAAAGAAAAAGCCTGCAATTTGAGCAAAGAGATTAAAACTGAGTTTTTGTTAAGTGCTTCCTTATGGTCACAACATGAATAAAATTGAGTAATATATTTGTTTTAGTGGAGAACATAAACAAAATAAACACTAGAGACACTTAACATTTTTTACATAAATTAGAGTAGTATGAAAGTATACTAAAATTTTACTGTTTTGTCAATCAGCCCGGGTTAAATTAATCTTGTTCACATGACTATAAATCATCTCCTCTTCACTGCGGTTCCGTGTCATCAGGGCCTACCTCCGCTGCTCTCGGATGCAAAGAGGGAGGGAAAGGAGGAGGAAGAGGACAGATGGCCTCAATCTGGTGATGCAGGCTCCGGCAGACCTCCAGTAGACAGAGGACCATTTACAGCCGTTTTACATCTATAAACAGTGACTAACACCTAATCCTGTTTTGATATAACCTGCATGAATAAACAGGGAAAGGTGCTGCAGCGAGGTAGAAATGTGACGGGAAACGATGTCTGTGTACTCGTTACAGGGGTCTCCTTCTGCTGCAAAGTGCACAAGTAGCACAAATGGCAAGGAGTACACCTTCACAGCACATTAAAAAAACAAATGGCAAACTGTCTCTGTATCACATGTATACACACACACACACACACACACACCTGCCAAATGCAAGCGATGAAATATTCTACTTCATTAAGCCAGGTGCAAATCCTATTAAAATGAACTAAATAAAGATATGCCTGGCAAATATGGATGTGCTGGCAGTAAAGTAAAAGGATATTTACTGCAGTTATGATGAAATAATGTTTGTTTATATTCATAGATAAAATATTAGTGTTTCAATGCTGCCGTTTTTTATTTTTGTGATTTTCATTGTAATACTTCTGAATGTTTTACCTAAAGGTTTCTGATTTCAGCTGCTTGATAAGTATTCTAACAATATAGAATAAAAGCCAAATATCCATCTTTTTCCCCCTTTTGGCTTATATGCCATTTTCCTCTTGTTGTCCTCTTTACATGGTAGTTTGCAACTTGTTTTATCTTGTACATTGCTTTCATTTCAGGTCTTTTTTACAGTTTGTCTTGTTATGTTGTCTTATACTTTTGATCCATCTTGTGTGTTATTTTCATAGTGCTTCTTTAACAGTTTGCATCTTATTACATTGTTTTTGTCTGTTTCATCTCCATTTCCATCTTGTCGTCTTTTACGTAGGCTGCATTTTGCCACTTTGTCTTTCATCTTTTATGTCACTTTTTTCTTGCGTGTTTATATTCTTACATCTTCTATGAATAATTTAAAACCACAAATACCACGTAGCTTTTAAAACATCCATTGAGGACAAAAATCAGACTTTAAACTTCAAATATGATAAATCATATTTTATTGTGACCTTTATCAACATCTAAAAACATTTTTTCTAGTCATTTTTTTAACCATAGTGCCCAGCTGTAAGAGTCAACCCTTCTGCCTGAAGTGCAAAATACATTTGGAATTTCATAAAACACATGTAAATGAAAACAGTAGTGGGTCAACCTCAGGTCCTCTCATTAAACGGTGGGTCCTCCAGCTCCGGACTCATGCCGTTTATTGCAATTAAAAAGGGAACGTTATGAAGATTTGCAATTACAGGGTAATTATCATATAATAGACTGCATAGTGTTATTACAAACATGGGACTCAGATCTCAGTTGAGTTTGGTTAATGTAATGTGTGGGGATTTGATATTGAAGAGTGCCATAAAGCTAAATGACCTGTATCGTACAGTGATGTTTTTAGTGGGTGGAGGCTGCAAGTGTGTGCAGGGGAGATGAGAGTCAGAGAGTGAGAAGACCAGCATGTGGGCAGAATAAAATGTATCCCGTTTTAAAGGAGTGTTTAAACTGCCAATCTGGGCTGGAACAGTGGTTGGGTCAATTCCACTACACAAACCCCCTGGCTACACACCAAGTTGTTCTGCACATACAAGTACACACACACCACAAGCAGTTTTCAGCTCGTTTTGGAGCCACAGGATCCCGACCAATGCTCTGAAATGAAGTACTGCCACAAAAAGGCATTGGGACAGTTTACTGTAAATCCACAGGTTTGATATTTTCATATTTATGTATTACTCCAGAGCATCAAAGTCAGCTCCAACTACAGATCACTGGCAATAAACAACACACTGGCTCATCTCTTTGCCACGATACACCCATCAATCATTCTAATGCTCCATGCTGTGAGTTGATTTCATCTTTGACAGCTTTTCATATGATTGTGTGTGGAACTGAGTGTGTAAGCTCTACCAGTGTGTCACATTAATGCTTCATCAGACCATGCCCTGTTAGCAGTACCTCACTTTGCTACACCTCTAGTACCTTGTGCTCCAAATGACAAGTGCTGCATTGAACCCAACACTCAGTGATAAGGACAAGGATCACAGCTTAAAAAAATGGAATATTATTATCTCTGGGGTTTACCTCTATAAAGAAACCAGAGAAACTGTAATTGTATCTGTGTCTGCAGCTACATGACTTCAGGGGGATGTGAGTAACTCGATGAGAGCATTTGTCAGACTTTCCATTTTCCAAAAGACAGAGCAGCGGACCTATCTTTCCTAAACACAACATATGGTTTCAGCCTAGATGACCGCACTCTGCCTTTCTGTTTGACAAACCACAAAACTGTATGCAAACATGCAATGTTATCTTTTTAGCATAGTGTGCTTTCAAGGCTTCCATTACCAATAGCAAAAACAGAAATCACTGCACAGGCAGTGAAAGTAAAGGGAAAATAACTAGCTCAGCAGGGAGTAACATATACTGTAGATGCGGACTGCATGCAGTTAATACACAACACATTTGCACACACCAACCCACCCACACAGACACAGAACAGGTAGAGATGTAAACAAACACAAGGGGCCTGTCTTTCCTTTATCAGCTAAATACAGACCTCACATGTGAAGTTATTTAAGCACAGATACACACACACACACACACACACACACAATCTTTCTTGTTTTTCCTCACATGGATCCTCATTGCAGGTTTCATGATTTTGCAGCAGGGATGTTGTATAAAACCAGTGTACACACACGTACATACAGAAAGCTTTATTTGCCAAATAGCCGACAACAGTGGCTTCTTACTCCAAATACAAGAGGCTTAACCACAGCCATTCAACCAATTTCCACCAACAGAGTAAGAAGTGGTAAATGTCAATCCTCTAAGGTCACAACTTTACCACCCCCACTCCCAAAAACACGCGCGCACACTGCATCTGCTCTCACGGCAATGACGGTGTAATGGACCACATGCAATCCAAGACCATTACACCCTGACCTGCACATTGCTGCACACCTACATCACAATCCTCTACAGTCGGTTGTGTTTCGTGCCTTGTGTCCGAACGGTGAATGTATGTGTATTGCATTGCCAAGTACCATGAAATGTTCCGCTAAGGCGCTGCCCATCGCAAAAACTAGAAATCCTTAAAACATTATAACACACTTTGGCACCTGAAACTTGTCACCGCTTTATAACAGCCACTCCTCCTCGTGAAATCTACATCGGAGTTTATTTCCCATCGAACATCAGCGATGACCGCACCACTAACTGTGCGCATTTCTGCGCATCACAGTTTCAAGTTAATATTTGAACATTTTGGGGTTGTGTTTATCGGGAGAGTCACGTTACAGCTGCTACAACCCAACAGCATATACTTACTGTGGTGTGGATGTAGGTTAATGGCCGATGGAAGGAATTTTCCAGAGTGGAGAGGCGGCGGATGACTCGCGCCTAAGTGACCGGGCGAGGGAGGGATCCTCCCGGCTGCTGCGGCTGCTCCGAGTCGGTGAGGCTCCATAGCGAGCCCCGCCAACAACGGAGGTGGTGCATGGACGGATCGGGGAGGTCCAAAATCTCTGCCATCCATTATCCACAAGAGGGAAAGTTGTGGAAAAAAATCGTCCTTTCGGATAGGCCCCCTATTCCGAAAAAGCCAAAGCTGGCTATAATAATGTCTTTAGTTTTCCAGGCGATACGTGCTCCTTTTCAGCCATACTGCTGACCTATAAAACACAAGAGGAAAAAAAAACGCTTGACATATAATCTAAAAGGCAGACTGAACAAACTGCTGGGAAGTGGTAGTTTTAGGATTTCTCCTGTTTGCAGCGAACAGTCGGCCCATATGTGCAGTGACGCAGTTTGGAAAAACACTTCAAAAACTAGACGCTTAATGTTAACCAGTCGCCAGTAAGACTACCCGGATGACTCTCGGTGTACCCTTAATGCAAGAATTAGTGCAGATTTAACTTATATCTACAAAAGAATGATACATTGCGTAGCAGCCTACCAGTACTCCACCCCCCACTGCACAGCGACAGGCAGCCGCTCCGGAGCTTCGCTTCCCGGGGAAACACAAGCAGGAGAGGGGCGGTCATCCGCTCTGCCCCGGCCATGAAAACACCGTGTGATAGAGACGCATACCGTCAAATTTTAATAAGCTATTCTGCCTTTTCCGATTACCCAGCTGTTTTCCTAAACCGTAAACCAGCAATGCAGGCTATCGGCCGAGTCATGTAAACCAATACACCATAAATACTGAAGGCGCATCAAATATAAATTTCAAACGGGTTAAAAATAAATAAGGGTGCAAAAGGCTGCATCGTTAATCAGCGACTTAGCGGTGTTTTGTTGCCCACAGATGCGAATTTAGTCCGGGACTACTTCGCAAATGGACATGGGTGCTGCCCAAGGAAAGAAATCAAAACCTAACCCGTAAACACTTCAGCCCGCTGTTTGAAAACTAAAAAGCCCATTTGATACCCAGCTTATCGACTGTTTACCATCTGCATCTCATTTAAAAAAAAATAAAACTAACATTCAATAGTGTGTTTTTACATCGTTAGGGTGATAATTCAGTAGAATCGGTATCAACTCAAGAATGTGTCTTAGAACTGCGAAAGGTCGATTTAAATGCGCGTGAAAACTAGAAGAAAAATCTATATAACCTTTACGTATATCACCATGAGTAATGCTACACAATAAAACATAAATGAATAGACATTGTTTGAAGCTGGCGTAACTTTAGATAGAATAATTCTGCGACTTTATTTGTAGATACTGCAGGTGAAAAATCTACTCCTAATATAAAAAAACGGCATTTTTCCGGAATTCTTTTGATTTAGTCTACCAAAAGAAAATTGCCAAAATGTGAAGATTGTACGTTGAACTGTTGAAAACAGTAGTTTAAAAACAAGGCGAAAGTCGAGTTAACCTTCAAAGGCTGGAAGCAAACACATATCAGCGACGACTCGTGATATCCAGGCGGGCGGGATCTGAAGAATGGCTCCTTCAGAAACCACAATAAACCATTTTTACCCTGAAGAAGAAAAATACACAAGGCGTAAATGTAGCTTGGAAGCCTTTAGACACGGACTATGGGGGTAAACACACACTATATGCTCCCCGGTTGAGGTCCATGCGGCACGGGCAGCGGAGGAGCACGGCGTATCAGCCACGTTTCAAACTTTTCACGGTTCCATTAACGGCACACGAAACTTTCTCGGTATGAAACGTCGATAAAGTGTGTTTATACCACCGACGTCCACGTAAAAGCAAAGCCTCGCGTGCAAGCACCTCCGCGCCTTTTTTTGCTAACATTTGCGAACCAAAAATAGAATTGTAAAATCGAGGACTCTGATACTTTAGATGGAAAAAAGAAAGAGCAAAAGAGGGGAAAAACATGCCCGCTTACTTGAATGGGGGGGGAAATGTGTGGATTGAGCTTTAAAAAAAATCCAAACGTTTCTCAAAATACGTCCAGGTTGCTGGGAGAACTAGAATAGTCCATTACAGGCTCGTCCGAAGGTAAACTGGGGGATAACTGGGGGAGAGAAAACCCCTGACGCGTCCGTAAACTCCTCAGCAATGAAACACAGCATTGTTCAGAAAGCCCCGCCCACTGCCTCGCTCCCACCGAACCCCAGCCCAGCCCCGTACGTCTCAGCCTGCGCATGTCTGATTGCCTGCACAAGGTGTCAATCAAAGTCCACAACGTTAAGGGAAAAAAAGAAGAGAAAAAAACACTCTGGCCGCTCGCCAGCACTATAAAACCAATTATGGAGCAAGGAGGTTGAGCCGTTTCAAGGTCCCCTCTCCCTTCAAGACTGAGTGATCAAAACAAGGTTTTTTTAGAGGGGATGGTGGTGACGGTGGGCTTGGAGGGTGGGGGGCAGCTTGCAGTATGGTTTCAAGGCGACCTTACCTCTCCCCCGCCCCCCATTCACCCTCACCGCACTCGTTTCCACGCTGATTACAGAAGACGCGCATAGAGGGGGAAGTGGAAAGTGTGGGAGCGTTGTTAGCTTTGGAAATATTACTTTTAATGTAGGTTAATGTCTGCTTCAGTTTAGTTCTTTCTTAATATAAACAAAGGTCCACCTTCCAAATAGGTAAAAGATCCAAATATCTCTGAATACTATTCGACTAATTCATTATTCAGTTCATTTAGATAACTGCACTTTGTGCTTGCCCCCCACAGACTGGACTCAGAGGAAGCTATAGCCTAATAAGGGTACATTGTATACGCGCGGGCTTGCAGGAGAATCCTCTATTTAATAATTAACAGGCCTATGTTATAATAATGATTGGCCGAAACAAACCTGGTAACTCGCAAGTTATATCATGCACCTGTCAAAGCTGAAGTACAATCACACAGTCACAGTAATTAAGTGCTACTTAGTGTTGGCACTTAAGTTAACGTTGCTTGAATACGAACTCACAAATGGATTTTCAGTCACCCAGAAAAAGATGAAGTAGCCTATGTCTTTTAAATCATGGGAGTTACAGCCCTGCAGTTGTGTACTTTTCCTCGCACAGAACTTGCTCTTGCCATCACAACATCTAAATGATCATTTCCCACACATGATTTTTCATAATATGCAAACGGACCCCAAAGGAACAACAAACTTTAAGCAAAGCGAGATCGCGTGTCTGCGCATATTCTGTCAGGTCTGCGCAAAAGCGCAAAGATTAGCATTAGAAAAGGAGAAAAAAGTGAACGTCCTCATTTAGTGCAATTACAGGCATGGTAAAATTCAGCAGAGGGTGGTCGACCTTTAGCGTGAATTGCAACTCGAAAGCCCTCTCACATGACCTTCTTACCCCTCATACCCACTTCCCCCGCGCACGCGTAGTACAGTAGGATTTTATGATCTATAAGTTTTCTTTGAAGTAAGCCATTCCGTATTACATAGTTGCAACAATGTTGATTAAAAAAATCTGATGCGGTTTCAAGCTACCCATGTCACCCCTCCCCTCTGCGTCTCCACAGTCCCTCCTCCTCTCAATGCATCGGTTTCAAGGCAACCCTCCGATGGGAGGAAAGGAAGCGCTACAACCCAGACCGACGCGCATAGCGCTGATGGTGAAGCGGAGCACAGAGGCAGCTCATCCCAACAGCACCACTGACTATACGGACACATCTGAGAAGCAGCAGCGGAGAAAGCGTGTTGTGGTCTCGACCCATGTGTGATATTTACTGAATCGGAAACCAACGTTATCTCTGAGCCGAGCTGGAAGGAGGAAGAGGCTGTCCGTTCGCTGATCCGTGAGCTCGCAGCGCCTGTCACCCTGACGGGACCCGGGGAGGGAATTACCAGGCAGAGATCAGAGTGATGTCCCGTCCGAGGGGACCAAGCCGGCTTTTGTTCTCCATATCCCTCCGACTGGGAATTCAGACAATGCCTTCAGATTAGGCCCCTATTGTTGCTCTCTTTTCACCCCGCAAGCAGGAGGCAGGTTTCATCTTCCCCTTGTTGTTTTTCTTGTCAAATACAACGCCATTCGTGGGGGGTTATCTCCACTTTGAGGTGGGTATATTCAAGTCCGAGCCTTGTGTACACAACTAGTGATTTACATACACTGCGTTCCAAATTATTATGCAAATTGTATTTAAGTGTCAAAGATTAAATCCTGTGTTTTTCAGTTAAACTAATGGTTGGTATTGTGTCTCAGGATGCTGAAATCAATCACATACACCTGTGATAATTAGTTGGCCAGGTGAGCCCAAGTAAAGGAAAAACTACTTAAGAAGAATGTTCCACATTATTAAGCAGACCACCATTTTCAAGCAATATGGGAAAGAAAAGGGATCTCTCTGCTGCTGAAAAGCGTGAAATAGTTGAATGCCTTGGACAAGGTATGGAAACTTTAGATATTTCACGAAAATTTATGCGTGATCATCGTACCATTAAGAGATTTGTGGCTGATTCAAAGCACAAACGGGTTCGTGCAGATAAAGGCAAAATAAGGAAGGTTTCTGCTAGACAAACACACCGGATTAAGAGAGCAGCTGCTAAAATGCCATTACAAAGCAGCGAACAGGTATTTAAAGCTGCTGGTGTCCCCGGAGTCCCACGAACATCAAGGTGTAGGATCCTCCAGAGGGTTGCAGTTATGCATAAACCTTCTATTCGACCACCCCTAAACAATGCTCACAAGCACAAACGGTTGCAGTGGGCCCAGAGATACAAGAAGACCAATTTTCAAACAGTCTTGTTCACTGATGAGTGCCGTGCAGCCCTGGATGGTCCAGATGGATGGAGTAGTGGATGGTTGGTGCATGGCCACCATGTCCCAACAAGGCTACGATGTCAGCAAGGAGGTGGCGGAGTCATGTTTTGGGCTGGAATCCTAGGGAAAGATCTGGTCGGCCCCTTTAGGGTCCCTGAAGGTGTGAAAATGACTTCTGCAAAGTATGTTGAGTTTCTGACTGACCACTTTCTTCCATGGTACAAAAGGAAAAATCGTGCTTTCCAAAACAAAATCATCTTCATGCACAACAATGCACCATCTCATGCTGCAAGGAATACCTCTGCTTCATTGGCTGCTATGGGCATAAAAGGGGAGAACCTCATGGTGTGGCCCCCATCCTCCTCTGACCTCAATCCTATTGAGAATCTCTGGAGCATCCTCAAGCAAAAGATCTATGAGGATGGGAGGCAGTTCACATCCAAACAGCAACTCTGGGAAGCTGTTCTGACATCGTGCAAAGACATTCAAGCAGAAACTGTCCATAAAATCACAGGTTCTATGGATGCAAGAATTGTGATGCTTCTATCAAACAAGGGGTCCTATGTTAACATGTAACTTGACCTGTTAAGATGTTATGGATTGTAATAGCTTTTTATTTTAGTAAACATGACTGTATATTGCTGTAAATTCAACAAATTACTATTTTCAGTTCTTTACAAACTAGAAAATGTCTTGAAACTATATTGTGCATAATAATTTGGAACAGTGTATTTTAAGTTTTTTATTTATTTATTTATTTTAAATACTGTTTTCATTAGGAGTTTTGTTCAATAACATTTGAAATAAAATTCAACAGCTAATGACTTAAAAATGATGCTGATCATCATTTGCATCAAGTATTTTGGAAAATCAAACAAAAACATCATTTGCATAATAATTTGGAACGCATGTGTACATGCCAACCACTACACATCTGAATAAAATATCACAATTTCTATGTTTCTGATATGTCCCTTGTCTCGACAAATTGATAGGGTTTTACGCACCAGAAAAAAACACATATACTGCATAATTTAATGCCTTTACAGCATGGGCTGAAGTCATTTATAACAGAGTCCGGAAGCTTCATGCCTCCTCAGGTTAAATTAATATTTCAGTGCCTTTCTCGGCCCTTCCCCGCAGTCACATCAACTGTTTATCCAAATAACCCAGTAAGTGCTCCATTTTAAATTCACTCATTAATAACAAGTAAACAAATAAGAGGGAAAACTAATTTGTAGAAAAATATGTGGTTTATGTCCAAGTTATCAACTTATATGGCAAAAAACATGGGTAGTTACTGCCTATTTATATTTCTCACAGGGCTGTTACTGAAGGAGCAGATGGGACCATTTGGTAAATTATGTTTTTTATAGCCAGTACACCAACCCAGTTATTTGAAGAGGGTCCAACTTAAAACTTCAGACATGTCCCTTGTACGAGGCTGCAGTGGAAAAGTACTGAAAACCATGATTTATAGCCTAAAACCCCGCTGAGTCAATATAATACCACAGCCAATTATTCATAACAATAACACCATTCCCGGACTTGTTTTTTTATTGTGTGGTCCAAAGATTACAGACAGAACTTTTTTTGGACGTTTTAGATCAACTGTGTTTTTCTTTCCTCCCTCTGTTGTTTTTGTCTGAACACTATATCTCACTATAACCCTTGGTCATGTGACTGTCTAAATATCATTGTATTGTTTGGGTTTGGGTTTAATTCTGTTCTATCAGCTGAAGGATCAGATAAATAATCAGATTTGTCGGCCAGACTATCTGATTTTCTCAGTGCGTGTGGCTGCATTAACCCACAGGGGACTGAGCTCAGAGACAGCATTGATTAATTCAGCTGGGGCTACTTCGCTTGTCTCTAGGAAAGACATACATAAATAAATAAACGCAGAAACATGTCCCTCCACATAAACATCCACCCTTTTTTTCACAATAGCCACTGTATCTCACATGCTGAAGTACTAATAAAGTGTCACCATAACACTGTACGGCCACATGTGAACATATTCTCCACAATAATCCATAAAAGGATATATGAGCTGCAGCAATAAATAACAAAGGTGCAGAAATTTTATGTGACCCCCCCCCCCCCTCTCTCTCTCTCTCTCTCTCCTCCATCTCCTCCTCCCAACACAATCACACCCACATTCACAATGCCCCTGCATGCCCACGGGGCTAAATCATCCATCATACCTTATCTCAATGCTCTACACAAGTACTGTACTGTTACTGAAGAGAATGCTGCTGCAATGCACCAAGACAAAAATCAAGTAGTTGATTGTGAAGGAGGTTAATTGCGGTGTCATATTTTCAGAGATAAACATGCATGAATAAGATGCATGTAGAAGAGTCTGGGAAGAGATGACTGACTGACTTCAAAACACACACAAACACACCAGCAGTCTTTTTGAAGCACATTCATATACTCTCATGGGGTACCTGCCAATCATCAGACAGTGCCTTGCAGGGTTTTATGGAGAACCACTGGAGGGGTGAGAGACAGAAAGAGACGGAAGGAGGGGGGGGGGGGTATAACCGGCCACACGCTAAGCTCAGTGCTGACAGACAGTACTGATGCACAAAGGAAATATAAACATGGATGATGTTGGTGGTTATATGTGGGTATTTCTATGTGGCATGTGGGTGGGAGGGTGTGGACATTTCTATGTAATTACATATGAGCTGTCAAAGTGGAGCGTCCCATGCATATGCTGAAGTAGGTGACTGATACAGCAAGGAACTACTCACATGGAGCCCATTGGGTAGACATGAGAAAACATCTACTAAAGAAAAGGCACTGAATATAATTTCAGTCAAATACATGAAATACAAACATGTTTATATGAATGGAACCAAGACAAGGACACGCCTGCATGTCAGAGCAAAGTGATTCCCATCTGCCAGTTCTTCTGACCAAGATGGGGGATGGGTGCGTGTGTGAGAGGTTGACAACTGTGCATACAGGGTGCACCAGAAAGCAAGCAGTGCATGCAATGAATGTGTATTTTTGGTGTGTGTTCCTGTGCCTGGGCTGTGTGGTTTACAAGCTCTGAGAAATCATAAGGTTTTTGCGAGAAACACTGTGCGACCTCAACCTCAGCTATGAGGGAACACTGATGTAACACACAACTCCCAATGCAGTGGTGTGTTGGCTTCTCAGAGTGATACTAAAATCTAAAGAATATCCTTGTCACCTTTGTGTCTTGTGTTTCACAGTGTTGTCTTCTGTTCCTCTAGTCTTATTTGTCAGTCTAAGGTGTGCAGTGTATTTGATTTGACTGACAAGAAACACATGACCCAGATTAAAAATGACCCGACAGATCAGCTTTCACGGTATTGATTGACAGAAACATCAGCCTGTATCTTGTGCCAGTCAATCAAATAAATAATATTCACAATTGTGCAAAGGGGTTGGTGTTGCCTTCACTGAACACGTCGCCCTCAGTTGGAGGCAAATCCCTCTGAGGCCTACAAAGAAGAGGAGTTACTGTCTTTAAATATGATCTATTCTTCTCTGCTGGCCTCCTTCTGTCAGCTGTGGTAGCCTTCTATTTGCCTTTCACCTAGTTGAGAAACCAAAAAGACTCAGTTAGTCCAGCGGCCCCATCTGTTGGAAGAAGACAAGAACTGCAGTCAGGGGGTCGACAGAGTGACCTGAGCAATGGAGCTGCTGCAAAGCGGCACAGCTGTAGTAAATGGAGGAACGCTGTAAGCCTCATTTTCTGACAAATTGGTCCCCCTCTGCGTCGTCTCTCAGGGGAAGACATTGTGCTGTAACAGACATTTTTTAGACGGAGGAGTCGGAGTGCCTCATTCACAAACACCTGCAGTGTTCACACCTGCAAGCGTGCACAGTCAACATACACTCTCAAGTGCACGGTAACCTCGACAAGCACAGAAAAAATTGAACGTCGCTGCATGCACACTTGATCACTCACACACATGGTTCAGTACATTACCAGCCCTGAATACACACACACACACACACACACACACACACACACACACACACACACACACACACACACACACACACACACACACACTGTTTTCCTGCCAGTGAGCGTTTTGCTGGCGTGGCAGTAAAAGGATATCAGAGGGAAGCAGTCTCAGCAGAATCACAGGGGAGCTGCAGTGAGATGGAATAAATTTCCAATACCAAACACACTTGATCTTCAGCATGGATGTGAATGCAGCAGGCTTGTCTGAATGAAGCCTGGTTTAATGGATGCATATATGAATTCATATGGTGTGCAAACATGCTTATGTATGCACGGGCACAGGCCTTGTGTGCTCTACAGGCTCATCATATATCATCAGGTGCCACTATGCAGCCCAGAATATTGCATGGAACTGGGGCAGTCGGACTAATGGACATGGAATGACTTTGGATGGTGTGATCTGTTGTGTGGTGTCATACACAAACACATGATAGGCTGCATAAGGACGTCAATGGTGGGGTTGGGCCATCTGTCTTATCCTCTTTCATCTGCTGGATATGCAAATGCAGAGATCAGCTTCTAAAAAAGACAGGAAATGGCAGGAGATCCATTTTCAGATTGTCACCATTTCTAGGAAAGAGAAACATCATCTTCAACAGTGCTTTTCATATGTTTCTGCTACAGTTAGACATCATCTTTATAAATATCCTACATTTTGCCTAGTTTATCTTTCAAATAGCTCATTAATCCATGATAAAGGCACAGCATACACCGTGTTCATACAAATGTACATGTAAAGAGGAAGGCCATGTGAACATTCAGGGGACACACCTCAGTTTTCGCAGCCATGACACTTTAGAATTATGAAATAGATCTTTAGCTCCATCTGCTGTTTAAACTATGCCACTACAGTGACAGTTATAAGGCCAATAGTACGACGAACTATAACTATTCAAAATGTCTATTTTATAATGCAATGTTTGTCTGTTTATAACATTAGTCTGGAAATTAGTCTATTAGTTTGTCTGTAATATGTGTTTTCTTTGTATATATTATATGCAGTATTATTGTTCTTTTGGAAATGTTTGAGTCAAACAGAATGGACTTGACAATCACACAGTAACAGTAATTAAACATTTTAAACTTTCACCAAACAAGATTTTTCTGACTTTTCTTTAAGTGTTGTATTTCACCATACACCAACCATTTAACAGTTTATGAACTTCTGGTTGCATGAAGAAAATGCGAGTACAGTTCCTGAGATGGCCAAAGACAAAAAAAGGTTTTTGTAGTGGCTGAGCTGAGCTCCATCTGTATCCTTTGACATTCCAGACCTTTTAGTTCATTATTTTACACCCCGCCAGCTGAATCAGGTAACACTGTTGCAAATAGGTCACCATTAACCCTGAAGCACAAAGACACAGACAAACGTAAACAGGACTTAAGAGGTGTCACTTGTGGAAGCAGGCATGTGCAAACGGCACACATGAATTGCTTTTGAAGCCAATTAAAAAAATAAACTTAGAAGCATACTTTTATAGACATAAGCACTACATTAACTATGGCAATTTAGCATTAGATCTAGCTGTGCTTTAAACTGACTAACAAAGTTTGTTCTGAGGTAGCTAATGTTTAAATAGACAAAAATACTGCATAGAAGAGTGGTTTACCTCGAGTCGTTTCATGCGGATATGATTTTCACATCAGGGTATGGTACTCCTATGTTACAAAACACAGCTACAACAAAATACTGAAGGGATGGGCCCAAATTTATCAAGTATTTCTCCTTTTCAAGATGAAAACTTTTATATGAAGACTCTAGGGGTCCTCAAAAGGAGATATATAGAAAAATAACTCCTAAAATCTAAACTTTATTAGATCAGGAACCCTTGATTGTCAAATGTTTTATTTGTTCTAAACATTAAATCTTCACAAGAATATGTGAACTGTGTCAGAGGAGGAACAAGCCTTAAATCAATTTAGTATGATCAGAATTTTGAAAGTACAATTCCAAGTTAAACTGTACAATCACTCATCTTTTTAATGCCATTGTCACCTCAAATATACCTTGTCCCTCACAATCCAGGCATTAGATTTCATTTGTATTTCAAGGTTCATTGAAGGTAATGGGCTAATGTTATGAGCACCTGAACTGATCTGACAGTTTGGGGGAGAAACCTCACCTTCAGGAGTCTCAACTGTTCATGAATTAAACTAGGCCTTAAATATGCAAGACATCTTTGCTGTAGAGAAATGTGTTGAACTTTACCTTAACTGAAGTTTGTACATCCAAATCAGCAGTTGCATGACCACTTAAGCAGTAACAGATTTCTCATGAGCACTTATGGTTCAGCTCAGTCAATTCAACAGGTAGATCAGTGACAAATTCATGACTAGCCCCATGACGTGTTGAAAAATTTGTCCCAGTCAACCACATTCATTTTCAGTTTAATCATCACAAAAGTAATATTGAAGACAAACAAGAAGTGTCGGAACACATGTGCACTTTTATTGGGATTGTTTAGTCAGTGTACAGGTTGGCCCCACCGGTCTGGCACCCCATGTTATCCCATCACTTCGAGACCCCTGCCCCACCACCCCGGGGATGAAACCTCCAATAGGGGGAAGAAGAGGTCACGATTGGGTTTTGCATAACAAAAACAAAAAAAATTAACAGGACCAAGATATTTTTAAGGCTGAAAGTACAAAAAACCCAGACATAATTTACATACAAGCGATACTACAACCATGTTTAAGTATGCGCCAACCACTGGGCAGCCTTCACAGAGGCGAATACGTGTCTGAACAATGCAGTTAACATTTGGAATCATGTGTCTGAACAATGCAGTTAACAAACATTTGGAATGACTCAAAGAAAAAAAAATAACACAAAATGTACATTTTTTTAAGTCCCCAGATGCAACTGCAGTAGCTTGGGGTGCATTTTTAAACCTAGCCAAAACATTACTGTATCCTTCAGTTACTGTATTCTCAATTACTGTATCCTTCACTTCCAGTTTTTAAAATCCTGAGTCAAGCGCCAAAAATAACTGAAGCCATGCCAATGAGTTGGTCATCTAGGCTCTGCGCCTGAGTGTGTATGAGAAATGTGTGGTGTGTGGTTGTTTTGCACAGAGCTGAAGTTGTTGGGCATTTGGTTGGGGAGGGGGAGGAGGAAAAGTCTGTTTAGAAGCATTTGCGGTGGACGATGGAGGGGCCAGACTCATCGTACTCCTGCTTGCTGATCCACATCTGCTGGAAGGTGGACAGAGATGCCAGGATGGAGCCTCCAATCCAGACAGAGTATTTACGCTCTGGTGGGGCAATGATCTACAAGGAGAAGAGGAAAGAAAATTCATTTAGAGATCAAGAATTGCACCAACGCTACACATCGTGCAGGATCCAGTGTGCTGTAACTACGCTCACCTTGATCTTCATGGTGGATGGGGCCAGGGCTGTGATCTCCTTCTGCATCCTGTCAGCGATGCCGGGGTACATGGTGGTACCTCCAGAAAGCACAGTGTTGGCATACAGATCCTTACGGATGTCGACGTCGCACTTCATGATGCTGTTGTAGGTGGTCTCGTGGATTCCGCAGGATTCCATACCTGAGGAACAGATGCACAATTGTTAGCAGGAGAAGTGGCCAGAGGATTTAAAGGCATTCAAACTTGACCATGCTATATACTCTATGCTGGAAAACATACCAAGGAAGGAAGGCTGGAAGAGGGCCTCTGGGCAACGGAACCTCTCATTGCCAATGGTGATGACCTGACCGTCAGGGAGCTCATAGCTCTTCTCCAGGGAAGAAGAGGAGGCAGCAGTGCCCATCTCCTGCTCGAAGTCCAGGGCGACGTAGCACAGCTTCTCCTTGATGTCACGCACGATTTCCCTCTCAGCTGTGGTAGTGAAGGAGTAGCCACGCTCTGTCAGGATCTTCATGAGGTAGTCTGTGAGGTCGCGACCGGCCAAGTCCAGACGCAGGATGGCGTGGGGCAGGGCATAGCCCTCATAGATGGGCACTGTGTGGGTCACACCATCACCGGAGTCCATGACAATACCGGTGGTACGACCAGAGGCATACAGGGACAGCACAGCCTGGATGGCAACGTACATGGCGGGGGTGTTGAAGGTCTCAAACATGATCTGTAAAAGAGGAGACCACAGTTTAGTATAGTCATTCATATCTGGAGTTATTAAGCAGCTGTGGTCACTGCACTCACTACATGCGTTAGAGTGAGGGTCAGAGGGAACGTTAGTAGAAAGAAGGTGCAGAAGAGTTGACATTCCTTCACACTTGTGCATGTCAGGCGTCATTAGATCATCATCTATTGACTTTGTAAACATTTAGACACAAGTTTAGATATGCACACAGTCAAGAGACCTGTTGATGATAGATCATCTTATAGGAGAGAGGCCCTGGAGAAGAGGGAGGAAGGAGCATGTGAGAATAGAACCAAGGAGGAAACTCAAGAGGAAATGTGGTAACCATTGTTAAGTCAGTATGGTTTTATACTGTCTGCCAAATCAGACTTTAGCTAAAAAAAAAATTAGAATGAGTTGTACCTGGGTCATCTTCTCCCTGTTGGCTTTAGGGTTCAGAGGGGCTTCTGTGAGCAGGACTGGGTGTTCCTCAGGGGCAACTCTCAACTCATTGTAGAAGGTGTGATGCCAGATCTTCTCCATGTCATCCCAGTTGGTGACAATACCGTGCTCAATGGGATACTTCAGGGTGAGGATACCTCTCTTGCTCTGGGCTTCATCACCAACGTAACTGTCTTTCTGGCCCATACCCACCATCACTCCCTAAATAGCAAAAAGAAAAGTTAATTAGTATACATTAGAATGGCTTTGTAAATCATTCTATAAATAGGGCTACCATACAAGGTATATTAAAACTGAATGTCATTTTTAGGAAATTCAAGAAATAAAACCTAAAAAAAATTAAGGCATTCTAATTAGTTAATGTGAAATGAGTACAGTGTACAAGACTAAACTTAAGGACATCACTCACCTGATGCCTGGGGCGACCGACGATGGAGGGGAAGACAGCACGAGGGGCGTCGTCTCCGGCGAATCCGGCTTTGCACATACCGGATCCGTTGTCAACAACGAGTGCGGCGATTTCATCTTCCATGGCTGAACTATAAAAGGAAAAAGTTGTCAGTTTCGCATTCGCACAACAGCGACCGTGTGACTTAAAACCTCACTTCCTGTTAAGTCATTGCAGCAATTTACAGGCTTAGCCGCTGGGTGGAGCTCGCGCACCACATTCCGACCCAGCCAGACAAAAGGAAGTGCGCTGCATTCTGTTATTACCATATAAGGACATGGTTGGGTTTTGAGCAGCTTTGCGGCTACTGGCGCCATGGCGCGCGGCCAGAGCACAGAGGAGAACATTCGACATTTTCAGACCCGGCGCTGCGCGACCACTCCCTATGGGCCGCTACAAGTCCTCTATCAACCGACACTCCCAGTGGCGTACATTAAACTGCTCTACTATCATTTTATCCAACATTTACTTTAATATCACTGCGTCATGGTTAGCCTCTGTCACTTCATTCAATAAACACCGGCATCGCCGCCACATAGTACCACGCCTCATATTACCACAATTTACAACTTTTAGTTTGACTGCTGGCAGAGCACATAAAATATGCATCTATAGTTGCGTAATGAACTTCTGTTGACTCATGAGAAGGCCACGAGTCCTTGACAGTTCCATTTCTTGAAAGCCACGCCTTTTCTGAGACTGGTTTTTCCATTCGCCTTTTGATCACTTCTGTGCATTCAAGATGAAAAGCCACAATTCCTTTAATTTTAAGAGATATTTGCCACTTGTCAGTTTATGCTTTGAGCAGGCCCGGCATTTGTGACTCATTCACATTTGGAGTTATATTGATAAAACGCATTTATTAAAATAATGCAGATTGGGCACGCCCATACATCTACTAAATAACAATTTGAAAGAATTCGTAGTGTCACTTTCAACTAAAGAGGATGCTAGCATAGTGCGGCTATGCTAATATGCTAAAGTAGGTCACACCCCGCCGCATCGAGCGCACAAAGGGAGCAGCCGGGTCCAGACGACCTCAACTCAAAACCCTCCTCTTGCCTACTTTTTCTGCCAAGAGACGCAAGTCCAGATTGCAACGCCCGATGTTATTAGCAAACTGCATAAGGATAAACGTCTTTAGAGTATGACTCTTAAAAGAAAAGGCAATACTTAACCATAAGCCGGCTACAGAATCGAGAAGCACCTGTGAGATTGGTTTGTCGAGCTCTAACCATCACCATGATATGCAAAATTCAGATACAAGTGCCAATTTGTCGAACTTAATCACATTTATTCATTTAGCAGCACATAGGTATGGCAGGACAAAGAACCTCGTGGCCAATGCCATATATTGAATAAAATAAAATAAAACACATTATACAAGCAGTAATCAGATAAAAATTATTATAGCTAATAAATTATGCCAACACGAGTCCTCTATTAATAAAAATTGAGCCATTCTTACCTTTGGGTGGGGGGCTTTTCGCTTTAAGGGTAACGGTTTCAGGCAAATGATATCCCGCACAAGCTGTGTGTGACGGCGCTCAGAGTGAATCCGTTATCTGTGGGCGCTTGTTTTTTATACCGCGTCAGCTGCCCGGCTCGAGCCATAAAAGGTAAACTTTCGGAATGGCGCCCTCTGATTGGTCTAGCGTCATACACTGGGGCACGTCGCGTGCACGCTGTGGTGCACTGACCGCTCGCGATTTGAGGGACAGAGAGAGAGAGGGAGGCGATAATAGCAAAGGATTGGAGAAAATAAAAGGGAAGGGATTGATGTTGTGAGGCCTAGAAAGCCTAATCCCATGACAATGTGTTTTATATACAGGTTAAAAGCCTTATATAAACTTTTATGTTTGATTATGCCTTCAGCAGGCTTCATCAGTACAACCGGATATACATGTTTCAGTAACTAGAAGGCTATTGCACTAGCCAGGACTCCTCCCAGATTTGTCCTAAGACTCCCATTCGAATACATTTAATGTCTGCTTTTGTCTGTAGTCATGGCCGTTTGTTTTATACTTTGTCTTATACAGTATGTGCTGTCTATGTTGAAAACTAGCTGTAATCTCAGCGGGAGTCACAGTCACTGCATCACCAGTTCAAACACATGACACACAACACAAGCAGGGTGGTGGAGTTGCCCTGCCACAGGCTGGGGAATGACCACTTAATGTAGGCCATCCCCTTCCCAGTGTTCCCTAATAATCCAAGTAGTGGTCTGACTATGGTTTCTGAGGACTCTCTAGCTGGTTGGTTTAACGCTTTTCCTCTCACTTTCTTCAGACACAGGTGGTGTTTTAGATGACAAATGACTAGCTAGCATTCGATGAAACATTAACCAGAGAAAATATACCGATAGAAAGTAATGTGTGTATATATATATATATATATATATATACACACACAATGAAAACTGTGATTGCAAGCTTTTTGCTTTGTTTCAGCCTGCACTATTTCAGTAGTGTAGGTACCCTGAACTTTATTCCACTCTCAAGCATGATATAAAATACTACATATTCTTCAGGTAAAACTATTTACCATCTTTGACCTCCAGTTTGAACTATACATCGTCTTTAGTTTACTCTTTTTTTTAAAAATTTGGTTTGGTTAATGTGTTTGGTCTTTCCTGTTAGATCATCTTTAATGCAGCCCAAATTATGTATCTTTTAGCATTTGTACTTGCATAGCAGTACATTTCTATTGCTATTTTTTCTTTTAACCACATAAAGGATTCATAAACTGTCTAACCAGTGTCATCATAAACTATATCTTGTATGCCTACTTTTCAGCTTCTTCCCTTTTCCATCTCTGTTTATTTATTTTCAATTTTTCTGTCTCCCCCATCTTCCTCTTTCTCATTTATACTGCATTAATTCCTGCCTCCCATTACTGTTTAATGTCTTCATAATATGTAAGGCCTTGTAGTCTGTCTTCATTGGGCATTCTTACACCATGAGTGTATACATCAGCTTACTTTTAAATCTCATTTAAAGCCACATAAATCTTGAACAGTGGTAGTGGCGGTGACCCATTCTTCAATGAGAAAAGCTGCATCTTTATCTCTTCCTCCTTTACCACTTCCTTACCCCTCTCTTGAATCAACTCTTCCACATCAGTTTTTTCACATTTTCATCTCTTCCTTATCTCTTTTTATGCTACTAGTTGACTTTAAATGGATATTGTTGTTGACACATGCGCATACAATCCCTTAAAATTTGCTGTATCGCTGAAAAAATTATAACATACAAGAAAACAAAACAGTAACATATGTGACTGCCCCCTAACCCCTGCAGAGTCCAAGCGGTCAAGTGACAGATTTGTTCTATTACATGCATTGGCTTTGCTCTTGTGCACTAACCATTATTCACTGGACAAAACCATAAAATAACATGCCAACCATTCAGACAAGACTCATACATCTAATTATGTTGAGTCAGAGGTGGGTTTGTATTGTGAAAGACTGTTTTTTACCTAGACAAAGCATACAGCATTTGCTTAGGGAAGCAAGAGTAATGGTGGATCAAAGGTCTAATGGACCCGCATATTGATTTACAGGCATTAAATCACAGTAAGGGTCCAATCCGAAACCAAGATTATCCTTCCCTAACATATATTAGCCTGAATTATTTTATAACTGGTAGTAAACTCCTAACATTATAGTTGAATTGAAAGATGATAGCTGTTCTAGATGTTCGTCGTAAAGATTGTGTAAACGGGGATTGGTTAGAAAATATTTAATCTGTTTTAGAGGGAGTGTCTCTGGTTGATTGTGTATGTGTGAGGAAGTGATTCATAGTATTACCTCAGTCTTATTTGATGAAGGTGAAAAATGTAATGGTATGACACATTCTGTCACCCTTTAATCCCTGCTTAAAGAAGTTTGAATCAAGACATCTAAGTGGGAAAATAAGCCAGGTTTGTTTTGTCTCACTGTGTAAATGTGTTAGTGACTTAGATTAGCAGGACTTTGTATATACATGTGTTTATGTGTATGGCTGAGTGAAAGTGAGAGGTCTCTGGGTAAGTGGTGTGTTGTCAACACTCTTTAGTGGGAATTTCTACAAGCCAAGTGCTTGGAATACTGTCCTGGGAAGAATCCTCTCGTGTATCATAACAGTCTGTGTGTGTTTACAACCTGGGTGCCAGCGCAATGCAGGGTGAACTACAGCCTTGTTGCCAAGGCCCTTGGAGCAATAAAACCACCTAATGATTTTTTTCTGAGGATTTTTCATGTAGACAGAAGTTTATATTCAGCTACTTGAGGTGTTGTGTATAATGACTGTTACTATGAGTAGTGGTGGTCTAAATAGACCATTTGTCAAAGTAAGTGACACTTTAAGGAGAGCAACAAGTGGAAACTATAAGTTTAAACCTGCCATTTAGAGTCAGGGAGAATTAGGGAGGGGCATTGTTAAAGCTACTGAAAATGACTGTAATTTAGTCACAAAAAACTCTGTCCACTTTGACAAAACACTTTATCTGTGTGCTGGGTACATCTGTGACAGGATATTTAGTAGCTTAAGTGAGGGGACACTTGTGGTGTCAAACATGCTTGAGTCAAATGAATTGTTAAGCTTTCAGCCTCTTAAATATTACCACCCACTTTTTATAATTTACAGGGTACATAACAGAAGGATGTTAGTACTGACTTGTTAAATGAATGCTATAAAAGTAGGTCATATTCCAGTTTGAGTAACTTGTTTTGTGACTTTCGCATTTCAAGGCTCACTGCACAAACAGGTGTTGGTGGCATTATATATTCACCGACTATATTTATGACAACACAACCATAGCATGGAAATCAATCATTAGCTTATTCAAATCATGTAGCTTGTTCTTTCATGTTTTCCAGTAATTGTTCCAGAAGTACATCTGCTATTTCCAGGCCTTGAAACACAAGCTGGCTATCACTGAATAAACCAAACCATAAATGTATCCCCCATTGAAAAATGCAGCCAAATACTTCACAGCTGAGTCCATCTTCCATCTACTATCATTCATTTCTCAAAGACAGTTCAATACCAAGAGGATCAGGGGAGTAAACCGCCCACTTTACTATTTATTGACATCTACTTCCTGATCCAGAACCGCCCCCAATGAAATGTGAAGATGAAGTAAGACACAATATGTTTCAAGCTGCTACAATTTGTACACAGTTGTTTGTTGATCTTAACTCAGTCCATTTCTAAGACAATGACTACATCTACTATAAATCTGTACATTGCCTTCTATGTGTGCTTGTTTTACAGCAAGAATCCTGACGCTCATTGTCAATTTCTTCTTCTCTGCTCAGTGACAAAATTATTCTTTCACTAAATGGCAGCATCAAAACATGACTAGCTCCAGTAGAACAGATTCCATAAAAATGTAACCTTAGCATTATTTGAACCTCAGTCACTCCCAAAAGAATTGTTAATGTTATCTTGGTAAGCCAAATTCAAGATATTTGACAGGAAGTCATGGATATACAAAGCAACATTTCACCATTATCTCAATGTTTTTAGCACCTGTTGCAGCCTTGAATTGAAACTAAAATGATCCCACTGACTTATTTGACTTCCAGGCTGACACCAGGCATTGCCATAGACATGTGACAAGTCATTTAGTAATTCATTTACCACAGAAGCACATGTTTATATATATATATATATATATATATATATATATATATATATATATATATATATATATATATATATGGACATGTGATTCAAAGGTCGAAGGATTTTTAATGACAACTGCTAATCATAACCGAATGCTATCTTTGTTGACGCTGCATATACTGTATGAGTGATTCAAACCTTTACTTATATTGAAGTGAGTTTATGTGAGAGCTGAAGGTCAAAAGCAGCCTTGACTTTTCACTGACTTCCTCCCAGCCTTGTCATCTCTGCTATAGCAAACAATTCATGTCCAGGGCAGGTGGAGTCCAAGCAAACATTTAACCTTTCAAATATTTACCAGGGGGGTAGCACTCACGTGATGCTATCAGTTCAGGTTTTTTTCTTCAAGTAAAGTAAGAAAAACACTGAAAAGAAACTGGTGAGGAGCAGTAACACACAAGAAAGAGCCACTCCCTGTGTAACTAAAGCCATCCCACCATGACTTCCTGTTCCTTTAAAGAGTGAAGATACAGCAAATTTCTTGCTATTCTCAACTTAAGATGGTTACATCCTCTCCACTCTCTCCCTATTTACAGTTTCTTGTCTTCATTTTACCTTTCCTGTTTTTCATGTTAGGGGAATTTGATATTCAATATGCATGGAAGGGGTATTTTGGTATGTGAATGGGTGTGTGTTTGTGGGGGAGGGGAAAGTAACCATGAAAGGCCTGGTAAAACCGGCCATAGGGGGTGGACATGAATACTACTTCTATTATCCCCACACACACAGAACAACATCTGCTGCCTTTACTCAAACTGCTTTTAGAGTGCAAAGATTGCAGTTCAATACAAAAAACATTAGTTGCAATTAGCCTTGAGTGAAGTTGAAACCTAAGGCTTGGAAGTACAGACATTCACAGAAGAAGAAGAAGCAATGATGGTGGGATGAGAACAAGAGGAAGACAGGAAGTGATTGCAATGCAGTGTTTTGTGTCATCTTGGAAATTATTGCATTATGTCAGTCATTCACTCAAGTGTCGTTCTTCCATCATTGCACAGCACATGCACGCGTGTAAGAGCATGTTCAAGGGGTTGATGAATGTAGTAACTTAGGGATTTTTGTCTGTGGATGTACAGTTGGTAGTTAGGAAATATCTTGTAATCAATTGCACTAAGGCTGTGCAGTTTCTTTCATTCTCACACTCCACTAGTAGCATGTTGAGCAGGCATTATTTCCATCCCCTCGTTGCTCCACACAAAGTGACCAGCTGACCAATTGTTTGCCATCTGTGACTTGGTCATAGTTTTCAGACAGGGGAAACCCTATTCACTACTCGTCCCTCAGCCCCTTCCTGCCCTCCCTCCCTCTCTGCTCTAAGTCGGTGATAAAGCTCATAGATTGGTTGTCTGCAGCGTCATTGATCCGCGGGTCGCCGTGGCGACAGTCTTGACTCCAAGACACAGGCCAGTTACCAGCTGTGTGTGTGTGTGCCTGCCAGCTGGCTTGTTCGTGCTCCGATTGGATTAGCTTCCCATTTACGGCCCAAATGGATCCTTAACTCCAACCCCCACTTCTTAACACACACAAATGCACACAATTTGCTATGTCCCTTCATGACATCCAGAGTATCTTATGTCATTTAAACAGTACATGAAACTGCATTTTCAAGAATGTAAATTAATCAGTTTGTTTCACCCAAATCAAATAAAATAGTGCAGATTACAAAGTACATGTTATGGTGAAGACATGAGCACATTTCAGTTAACCTACACACTTGGCACTTTTTCTTTTATATCTGTGTCACAGCTTGTTCTGATCTTGTTCCAGCTACTGGCATCACTCTAAGACAAATTCAGTTTGTTAGTGCTGGCTAAATACAAATGCAAAATGTGTTTGATTGATTATTATTATTAGATAAAGTCCAAAGTGGCATTGTTGAAAAATGGTGTGCGGGACAAGAGTCCTATGGCTAAATCTGATCAAGAGCTTGAAGTGTATAACCCATTTTGCAGGGTTGGTCTTTTGTTAGACAAAGGGCATTTTTCTCTAAGGGCTGAACTAATGGAATAACCACATGCTGCACTTAAGGCTGTGTGGCCTCTTTTAATGGTGTTTCTCATGAAAATACACCAGGCCTTGTGTGCTTATTTCTTTTCTTCCTCTTCCTGGTGTTCTTACCTCACTTCCTTCTGGTGTTCTGTCATTTTATTGGTTTACAGAAGGGACTGAGGTGGCTATGTAAGGATGTAAGATGTAAAATGGGAAATTTTTCAAATAGAAATGTCAAAGGATGTATCTAAGTTGGATTATCGACATCATCACCATTGCAAACAAAAAAGAATGCATGATCATGGACACATGAGAGAAATGTCCATGGCTTTGGTTAAGAAGACTGGAAGACTTACACACACACACACACACACACACACACACACACACACACACACATACACTTAGACACAGACACACTCATGCATGGACACACGCACCCACACTCCTTATTCACCCCCTGCATGGCGATGAACCCAGGGAAGCTTATCTGTTCTCTGCCATCTGTCTCTGTCTGTGGGAGGGATCCTCTTCCCAGATTGTTATTTGATTGGCTAGTTTAGACATCAAGCTTCTGACTAGCCCCAGCCCCATACTGTACACTTATACTTCCTGATTTCCTGTACTCCATCACTGCCTCCTCATCTGTAGCTATGGAATGAGAGAGAAAGAAAGAAAGAGAGAGAGAGAGAGAGAGAGAGAGAGAGAGAGTGAGAGAGAGAGAGAGAGAGAGAGAGAGAGAGAGAGAGAGAGAGAGGGAGAGGGAGAGGGAGAGAGAGAGAGGTCAGCCACCTCCACACGCCCATGCACTTTAGTCTGCAGTCCTTGGTTGCCAGCTCTGTGTGGACATTTCTTATATAACATTACAGCCTTCCTCTTCTGTTTTCTAATATTCTTATGTAGTTTTGTAATTCTCTATAACCATGTTCCTGTCTGTTTTCATGTGATTGACCTAATACTCTCAGAATATGGTAAAAGTGTGGAAAACAAAAGGCACTTTAGGACTTTTAACATTTCTTCACATCCTCTTCTTAGCTCCCTCTTCCTCTCTCCTCTCCTCTGCATAGTAACTGAGAGCACCCCCCCACCCATTTTCCACAAAAACAACTCCAGTGCTGCAGCATGCACCCCAGTGCCCCCTCAATTGCTGAGGAAAGTTTGCATGCGTGTGCTGTTGCTTTTTGCTTTGTTGCATTGTGACATCTCTGTGTTTTTTTGTTTTGGGCCAGCGGGCATCACTGTGTGTGTGTGTGTGTGTGTATGCACTACATATTGTTTTGCATAGAGCGATGGTGCTATTCATTTCTGTTTGCAGTTCCCACCCTTCTCTTCTATCACACTCACTGTTTGAATGAGCTGGTTGCTCTGCTCTGATTGGTTGCTAGTGGCTGCCATATAAGGACATAGGCCAGCAGTGGGGGAGGCAGGAAGTGGGGTAAAAGGAAGTTGATAGCCGGTTTGTTGAGACCAGCATCAGAATGTGCAGCCTAAAGAGGATTTATAGAGAAACTGCCACACCTTTTCTTCAATCCATTTGTTTTTCTTTCATTTACACCATTTCTTCATTTACAAATAGTATTCTCTTCCTTTTCTCTTCTGTAGTCTCATCTTTACTCATCTTACTGATTGTCTTTCCCTTTTCCTTTTGTAGCAACCTTTACTGATTAGCACATTCAGAAAAGTGCCACTCACTCATTGGTGGTACCTGCTATACTTAAGAGTGCTCAAAGTGTGACTGGAAGCCCCTTAATCACTCGTGGCAGCAATCTTTCAGCTTAATGCAACAAACAGTGGCTTTACTCAACAGCCGAGGGTCGGACAAAGTCCACTTGGAGCTATGCAGCAGCAGTGCACGGTGCTGTTGTGCAGCAGACTGTTATATGACTATGATGTAATGTGTTACTGTGAAACAAGGAGGGAGAGATCTCTGTTCAGTTGAACCAGGCTGTAAATAAACACACACACACATAGACCTTTAGAGAATTCATGACATAAATGTACATTTGGGGTATTTAGGATTCAATTCCTGTGTGATTTAAAGCAACACGTTTTAATGTTGTAAAAGTAAGCTATTCAAATACTTTAAAACTTGCCTATAATACACTTAACAGAAAACAAATGAGTTGTTTCAGTATCTTTGACATAGCATAGTTGTTGAATACACCACAAACGACGCTACCAATAGTAAAAAGCTGACTCTTGTGCTTGACAAACAGGCTTTTAAATCTGTGACGTTACCTTAGATGACAAACAGAAACAGACTTAAAGATCAAGTATTGCATCAGTTTATTGTACCTGTAAGAAACCTGTTCAAGGGCTTACATACTGTGTGGTTTTATGAAAATGATATGTACCACATAGTTTCATTAAATACCCTATGGGAGAATTGGTACTGATATATTAATTAGACAAAACCCTTTAATAAAAAAGCTGTTCATAGACATTGGAATATTACAGTATTGTATCACAGACTTAAAATTATTGTATTTTGTGGAAAAGTAACAAACATGTCATTTTCAAATGATTTGCTCTGTTTAAATGAAAGCCTGTAAGCTTTTTGTATTCGATATAAAATATCTAAAATTAATGATTAATAATGAATAAAGAGTATTTACAGCTTAAGTATAAATATTTGGCACAGTATGAAAAAAATAAATAAAAAAGGAAAGCAATAATATTAAAAGTCCCTGTAACTCATTTCATTACAAAATATGAACACAATGGATTTCATGTAATTCAGCTTTTTGATGTGATGTAATTAACATCCTATGATACACCCGGGTTTTAAGAGTTTCCTATTGTGCCCTGATAAAGTTTGAAATACATTTTTGATGGTGTCAGTCTAGGAAGTAATGTAGGATGATTAGTTTTGTATCTAAAACGATATAGACTTGTTTTCAGCTATTGTATTTTGCATTGCATACTTCTCCATCCATCCATCCATCCGTCCGTCCTTCCATCCATCCATCCATCCATCCATCCATCCATCCATCCATCCATCCATCCATCCATCCATCCATCCATCCATCCATCCATCCATCCATCCATCCATCCATCCATCCATCCATCCATCCATCCATCCATCCATCCATCCATCCATCCATCCATCCATTTTTTGTTGCTCTTTTTGTTTCCTTTCTATTCTTTCTGCCACTGCATTTGACAGACGCCTGATTTCTTTCTATTTTCTGCTTTTGACCCACTTGTTTGTACTAATGTATTCTTTCATGTTGTATTTCAGTTCTTAATATATTAGACATCCATTCCTTTCATTCAAGCCTGCATCAAATTATAATTGTAAGGATAGTCACACTTGTGAGTAGAAATCAAATGCTTTTGTAAACATAGAAATCTATATTTGAGCCTCATCTTGTTAGGAAAATGAATTACAATGAGATTGCCTGGACTGTGCGCTACTGTCATTACGTGTCATCAAGTGATATTTGCAATTATTGATTATACACTGTATAGAAAGCAAATTATTACATGTAATGCCCGTAGAATATCTGGAAACATTTTTCCTTCCTCCAGTGTAGTTTAGTGACTTGTATGAAGGCCAAACATGGCCCTAAGATACCTTATGTTGGTGTTTCCTCTCATTTGTGACCCAGTTGTTTAGTGAGTATGTGTCCTGCCGAGCGGTACAATTGAAGCTTGAAATGTACTGACCACATCATTTTTACCTCTATTTGCCTGTAAATCTTTTGTTGTATGTGTACTATTGTGATTGTAGTGTCATGTGATGTAATGCAGCTTTTGGTTAAAAAAATCAAAGGCTGTCTGATCCTGATTGGACCTGTGAATTTGCTGTGCCATAGAAGATACCCATGTCAGTTTGACCAATCTATTTTTCCTATCTCCTTCTTCTCCTTTGTCTCTGTTTGTGGAGTTTGTTTGCGTTTGAATCAACAGAAGTGTGCAAAGTGGAGGTGTTGGGGTGTGCATTCTTCATTTGTGTGTGTGTGTGTGTGTGTGTGTGAGTGTATGTCTGTAATTGCTGACCTGGGTGTGTATTAGTAAGGCTGCACCCTCCTGGTTAAAACTGACGTCCATAAAAGGAGATCTTTATGTTTGTCACATGACAACAATCTGAGGAATGCAAGACTAAGTCACATGGGACTCCGTTGCAAGGAAATCAGCTTCACCCCCCTAGGCTGTGAAATTAGGAGTGTGTGTGTGTGTGTGTGTGACTGTGCTTGTCATATTAGTTGAATGTTTCAATTGAATGTGTTTTCCATGTATAGATCACTCAGGTATCATGTGGCCTTTTTTATGTGATGAATGTCCATATTTGTGTGTTTCAAGTTGTTTGTGATTATAGGAAGATTTCACAGCTAAAGTGATTTCACTTCTCTTCGTCACTTGTGTTTCAGTAACTGGAAAATGCAGAGGAGGACGTTCCAGTTTGCTTTTCAGTCAGTCAGATGAAAACAGCAGCTTTTTTGTATGATGATGGGTTGTGTACTTCAAGTCTGTGAACACTGAAAAGGTCAGTCCATGCAAAGAAGTCTAATAAAACAGCATTTCCGACACACGTTTCACTTTCATTAGTGAGCAAGAAGCTTGAACAACTTGTATCAATTACATGCTCCTGAATTATGCAAAACATCAAAGTAAAAGCCCCTGCATCCTGTTCTACAATATCGCCTTTCTCATACCACTAAAATGCATGAAAGTAGACTGTGTGCTTTTAGAAATACTATATACACATGTAATATAAAGAAGAAGAAATAAAATGTGCAGTTCCTGGGCCTCTTACAGCTGTAGCCTTTGTGTGGGCTGCTCGGTGCTGCCTCCTGCAGTGGCCAAATGTTGACTGGAACCACAAGTTTATCACTTTTTTTTTCAGTGTGCACACAACTTCCTCTCTGTTCACTATAAACAGGGCACCATATAAGGATAACAGCAGGTACAGATAAGGAACACCACCCTTATTCATTTTTAGGACTTGAATTAGAGGAGCAGTAGGAAAAAAAAACACACTAATTGGGGGTCTTTCAGTGTGTCAACTTACATGTTAAGTCAGGACAGGAAAGTTTGAACAAATGCCTGGGTAACTGGTTTTAGTCATCATCAGCATAGTGTGGTTTTTCCAAACTGGTTCAACAACCTGAGAGAGTTCCTGTTTTTCGTCACATTTAAATTTTCCACAATTTAACATTTTACATCTCAGACTTGCATAACAGTCCAACCCTGGTTTGCCCTCTGTTTTAAAACCATAAAAGACATTTTTCTGATACTAATGTACGTATGAGCTTGTTCAAACAGTAAAGCAGAAGTAGATATATTAGTGTAAAAAAAGGATTCTGAGGAAAGTAAAAGTGTTCATTCAACTTCTTCACTGTGGTTTAAGGGGTCAAAGTAAAAGAAGTAGCCATTTCCATCAGCTGTTTCTGTGTAAAATGAATTGGACCTGCATTTTAATATAAGGTAAAAAGCTAATGTCAAGTAAAATAAAATAATTAAAAAAAGCAATACAATGTGCAATGTCAGGAGCAGAACTCAAAGCATTACAACACCTTTTTTTCTCTCTATCATCCAGTCATTAGTCACTGCCTGTTTTATTGTGTTAAAATAGGACACATAACCAAAATGACCAAAATGATACTAAACCAGGTGGGTTATGGTCTTGACATGTCTTTAAATAATTTTTATGTAGTTAAATTTTTCTGAATCTTGTTAGATTTTTACACAGAGATTGTGGAAAAGGGTTTGAGATGGTGAGCCCACCTTTTTTTTTTCCGCCATTGATTAATTTCCACAGAAAAGCCAAAGGAGTAACAAAGGTGAGACAAGCTGGACTTTTACACAGTGGACCTGCATTCTGGAATCAAAGGGGCAGGAATACAGCAAAGCGTATAACGTGACATAACTTGCACATTGGAAAAACCCTGATCCTAGTGATGTTTCACTAGTGTGCTCCACAAATGTTAGCACACTGTAAAAACAAATGTTCAGAATAATTAAATATATTAAGTTGTGAATACTCAAAGTTTCAGAAATAGTACTACTAACTCAAATGTATTAAGTTGCTGTAACATGTTTTTCTTTTTAAGTATTTCCAACTAATATTTTTTTTATTAAGGGGAACTATTGTGGATATAAGTGAACATAACTTAAAAACATAGATGAGGTAAAACTGAGTGGAATTAAATCATTAAATGCTGAGAATGATATTGTAGTGTTATTTTTATTGTTTCAAATAAAGATTATTGAAAAAAATTAATTTAACTGGTGTAGTAGATGATGAAATATAATTTCAGATCACTGCAAATAACCACCAATATCTATTACACCCAAAGAAATTACAATCACGAAACACAGTAATTTTATTCTGGGGCGGCTGTGGTTCAGTTGGTAGAGCAGTGACTGAAGGGTCAGAGGTTCACGTCCCAGCTCTGTCTGTCCACATGTCCAAGTGTCCTTGGACAAAGACACTGAACCCTGACTTAGTCTCCCAGTAGGACTGACAGAACCTTAGAATACTAAGTTAATAAGTAATGTTTTAATTTAACTATACTTTAATAAACATCTACATTTTTAAATTCTGGAAACTTGTATATTTTTTAAGTTTCATCAACTTAAAATAATTTAAGCAATCGATTGCTTTACATTTTTTGAGTTCTGCTAACTTATTCGGGTTTACAGTGTATGGATATGTCCTTCACCCACAGTGTTCACTGTAAATCCCCAGTGTGGGGGTCACACACAACATGTCATCTAAATGACACCTGGGTTGTGGAATGAGAGTGTATTACACCTTCATCACAGCTCTGTTATTACCTCCAGAGGCGTTACAAAGCCACAATAAATCTGGGTTCAAATGTTCCACCAGTTTGTTCACACAGATGTTGTTCCAGAATAAAGGTGAACTATTCCTGTAACAGAAGTACTGTGTAAAAGGGGCTATTGTTTTGTCCTTTTTAAGTGTTATATTTCATGTCATTTTCCATGTGTTTAGATTCATTCCATCATAATATATAATTTATTTATTTTTTCTTATTGTCTCATTACATATTTCTGTTTTTTGCAGTGTTATATCTGTAAAAAAAATTCTGATTATTATTATTATTATTATTATTATTATTATTATTATTATTATTATTATTATTATTATTATTATTATTATTATTATTATTATTATTATTTATTTATTTATTTATTTTTTATTTTTTTTTTTACCTTTTTGCTTCTTTGTGTCATTTTCACTTTGATAGAATGTGATAAAGTAGTATCTTGTCTTGTCTTTTTGTTGTTTTGGTCTTATTACGTTTTGTTACATATTGTCTCTATTTGTTACTTTAAATTATTGACATTGTTTTTTCTTCTTGTTGCATTTCATTATATCTTGTTACATCCTTTACCATTGTTTTCATATTATTATTATTATTATTATTATTATTATTATTATTATTATTATGATTATGATTATGATTATGATTATGATTATGATTATGATTATGATTATTATTATTATTATTATTATTATTATTATTATTATTATTATTATTATTATTATTATTATTATTATTTTGTGATGTTGTAATGTGCACCAATGGATACTGCAAGTGATTATATGTTCTATGTGTTATTGTGCCATTCATTTAGTTTGACAAATTTGTTTGAAAAAAAAAAAGTTTGAAATTGGTCCTCAGGCAGTGAAGATGCACAATAGATAAAAAAAAATTGTAATGAATAAATAATAAATAACAATAAATGTGTTTTTATCCATGCATTAAAATAACAGGCATTGTAGAAAGCACAGACATTAATATTGAAAGCATCTTCATAAAAAATAAATTCCTCAGTAAAGTATTCTGCAGATGTACAGCAGTGCAGTCTTTGTAATCACTGCCCCCAACCCCAACCCCCCACCCCCCCCCCACACCCCCCCAGCCCTGGTTGTGAAATTAGTTCATTTCAAAGTATTTCTTTTTTTTTCTGACCTCTGTCCTTCGATCGTCTCAGGAATGTGCTGCTCTACTCAATTATACAGGCAACTGATAAAGCATTTGTAATTCAGGCATTTGTCATTCCAATGCACTTTGCTTCTTCTATGTGCACAGCCTCTACCACCACTGACTCAGCTCCTCAGTACGTTCCCACCACCTCACCTCTTTTGAGAATCAGCTGAGACAGAATTTGATAGAGTGAAAAAAGGGACGAGGATACTGTGGAAAAGTAAAGGAGAATGAACGCAGAAAACTGTGACTGAATTGAGAAAGGGCACTTTAAAAGCCCAACTGAAACAAAAAAAAGAGGATAGAAGGGGATACACGGTGAAGGAATCTGTAACCCTTCTCTGACTCAGGGGTTGCTCTTTCCCATCACAACCCCTCCTCCTCCTCCTCCTCCTCCTCCTCCTCCTCCTCCTCCTCCTCCTCCTCCTCCTCCTCCTCCTCCTCCTCCTCCTTCCATCTCCAAGCCCACCAGTCCAACACACACATCCAGAGTAAACAGAGGGTGATGTAATGGCCACTGGTCCTCCTTAGAACGGGTTAGATTCCTCCTTGCTCCTCATCCTTTCCTTTTTCCCCTCTAGGATGCACTCCCTCCATACTGATTCATATTGTCTCCTAGTCTGCGGTATGTTTCGCTGGCAGTGCAATTAAACTGCACCATCTGTGTGTGTGTGTGTGTGTGTGTGGCTGTGTCAGGCTGGGTTAACAAGACTGTTTGGCAGTGTGTCCACATACAACACCCCTCCCTCCCGGCTTTCCTCCCTCAGGCCTTCCCTTCTCCCTCAGCATTGTTACATTGACCAAGACATTTGCACAATGCTGTGGCCTAGTTACATTCCTGTTTCCCCCTCTTCTATGCACGTACTGTATTCTCTTCCTGTCAAAGGGTTAAAGTGGAAATACTTTTTTTTTTTTGTTTAACCATGTTGTGTTAAAGAAACAAAGAACTGGCTCAAGGTGTTTTTAATAAAAGAGAGGAGGAAAAGGGAAGAGGTTAAAATTAAAAAAACAAAACAAAACAGTGAGCCGCATATATAAGAGGATGTTTATGTGAGTTTTCAAATATATATCAAATCATGTGGGATTCCCTGAGTTGCAGAATGTAGTCAAACCCTGAAATGTAGGTCAAGAGGCATAGCCATTTCTTGCAGTTACATAAGTGCACACACACTCATATAGTATTTGCACAAATGTGTAACAATATCCTGCACGTTCAAATATGCAGTATAGACCTGTGAGCGTGCTGATGTGCATGGAATACATCCAGTATAAGTGACTGCAAAACCACTTTATAAAACCTTTGGGTGCAGCTGGTGTATCTTAATGCATGGATCATGTGTGTGTGTGTGTGTGTGTGTGTGTGTGTGTGTAGTACAATTGAGAAACTTAAGCTTATACATGTTGATAAAGTGCTGCACACTGATTGGCTGAAGGCTACAGGTAATCACCTGAACTAGACTTCCTTTTAAGGACACTCATGGTCACAGGCCTGCTGTAAATACTGCTACATATCCTCCAGATAACCCTGGCCCTATTTCTCTTTAATCTCTTTAGTTTCTTTATCTCCTTTTCATCTCTTTCTTTACTTTTTTAATATCTCCTCATCCTCTCTGTGTTGTTTACCCTCCTCTGTCTTGCAAAAGGCTTATGAGACAATAGAAAGTGGAGTCAGTGAAGAGGAAAGCGAAGAAGAAATAGAGATGAGGGATAGAGAGTGGGGAGTTACGCCTTTCTTGGCTCATCTGATTGTAAGCTGATAACCTGGAACATACTACCAAGCTGTTACATAAGGGATAGGAGACACCCTGAGAGACTTGGTCCATGTTTGTGTCTGACTATGTATGTCCAGTTTCCCTCTTGTTATTTTCTGTTTCTTTGGTAACATAAATAAGTGGGTTAGACACACTGCATTTATTTATTTATTTTTTATTACAAAAGAATTTGCTTTTATCTGGTGTATTTGTGTACATGTTGTGTCACATTGTTGATGATGGGAACATAGTGATGGTGTTTGCTTGAATTCTTTTCCTAATGAACTCTGTTTCACAACATTTCATCACACAGAAAAGCGTTAGTTGTTTGTCCAAACTGACAGTAAAGCACAAAGAATCTGGCTCACTCATGTTGTGGAAAACACAGAAAATGCAACTGTATAATTTCAGAAATAAAGCAGTTTAATTTTAAATGAATGAGGCATGAGTCACATAAAACATTAAAAGCAAAACTTGTATCTGGAAAACACTCACATTTTATCATCTCCTTAAAAGCATCACTTTGAAGGGATTTATTTCACTTTCTATGGTTTCTACATAAGTATTGTGATACATACTGGGAAAACAGGAAGGTTAAAAATAGCATTAAAACGCAACACAGTACAGCACTTATTGACTCATAATAGAGAGGGAAGTTCACATTATTTTGTTGATTTAATGATTTTCCTCTTTTTCTTGAAAACTTTTAAAGTGTGTGTGAGTCCTCCCATCTGAGAATAGCACTGTGGTTATACAAAAATATACACTGAAACACGAATGATGTAGTACATAAGCAATATTTCTTCAACAAAATTTTGAATGAAAAAGTTAAAAAAAGAACTGCAGATGAAATCTTTTAGAAGTCTTAGATCTTTTCTCGGAACAAATCTCTTCTTCCTTTGAACATGGACATTTCATTAAATGTTATGATGGGACAATAATTTAAACTTACCATAAATATGTCACGGGTCTGGGCTTCAATCCAGAGTAACTTACTGTATCCTGCAGCCATTTTGCAGCAGATGTAGGCCTGCAAAACCAGCCAGACTTGTTCAAGTAATGAATGAACTTACTGTCTCTGTTACTGTTTCATACAAATGACAGGTTACACTGTTGCCATGTATGAAAGGTTAAGTAAGGCAATCTTACAGGTATATGAGCACTTTGTATAAACCCCCCCAACAAAAACAATGAATAAATCCCACTGATAAACATGCAAAATAAATTATATGGATAATGCATTTACACATATGACTCAAATCTATTCAGAGATTAATACAGTGTATGTCATTTCCTCTGGGTTGAACCTATGTAACTCCCCACTTCACCCACAAGGGCAGGCAGTGTTTAAGATGACCAACTGTGACAGATGTGAATGATCCTGTGTGTGTGTGTGTGTTGACTGAGGAATAGTATGGTGTGTATGTCAGCAGATGGTGCGTGTCTGTCACACACATGCTCTTTTCCATTAACAGTTCTCAGTCATATATTATTTATAACATGAGATTAAAACCAATTCTTAAAAATACTGTACAACAAGATAAATTGATTAAGACAACCCAACTGGTCAAACTTCACCAGTGAAATGTATTATGTGTGTGTGTGTATGTGTGTGTGTGTGTGTGTGTGTGTGTGTGTGTGTGTGTGTGTGTGTGTGTGTGTGTGTGTGTGAACCATATGAATATGGGTGTGTATCTAAAATGAAAAAGAAGCAGGACAGCTAAATCTTTCAGGGGTATGTGTAATAAGAGTCCAGTAGAGAACAGCTGGTGTTTGTGCTTCATTCTGTGTGTGTGTGTGTGTGTGTGTGTGTGTGTGTGTGTGTGTGTGTGTGTGTGTGTGTGTGTGTGTGTGCAAGGCTACAGGGCTCTTTAAGGGGCCTCCAAATCTTTGTCGTATGAGGGCCTATCATTAGCATCTAAAACTCCCGATTGTTCATGAAAAGAAAGGCGATGAGATGAAAAGCTGGGGGGAGAAAAAGAGGCACAGAGAAGGTAATAAAGGGGGGGGGGGTTGTGTGGGGTGGGCATGAGGAGCAAGATTCAGGGGAATCAACAGAAAAATGTTAACAATGACCAGCAACACCTGCTGACTCCACCTAATCTACACTTCATGTGCCTTTGTGTGAGATTCTGTTTGACTGTGGATCCACATATGAAGAAGCTCAGCAAGCGTGTGAGCATGAAATCAATTTTAAAGGAGGTGGTTGATGTGTTTGGTGTAGTTTGGTGCAGCTGCCAGTGGGTGGAGCTACAGAGCTCCTTAAGTGATAATAACATACAGGACTTGGATTCAGGACCTGAAGGCAAACTGTCTACTACATATAAGAGACATGTAAAAGGTTTCTAAGTTGTTCCTGGTATTTTTGAAGTCCACAAATATCAACCGACACATAGAACAACTTGTGTGGTTTTCTAATTTGAGTCAATGTTTCAAACTACTGTGAAAGTTTAAGATTATCAATAGATCTAATCTGTGTCTAATCTCAACGTGCTGTTAATATGACAAACCCACAGAGAATCACCACTTAAATCTAAAGCTCCTGTAATATGTCATTTTAAACTTGTTTAGTTAATAGAGACGGAGATGATAAGATAAAATAAAATAAGCTTTATTGATCCTCCAAGGGGAAAATTCAAGTGTGTACAGCAGCTCAAGACAATATGAATCAATACAATAGAAAAAAATAAACATATATACATATAAACAAGCTTGTGAAGTGACAAAAATACTACTACTACTACTACTACTACTACTACTAATAATAATAATAATAATGATATCATAATGATATAAGAGTGCAAGTGAGTGACACTGACAGGTGCAAATGATAGTTTAGATCAGAATGTGGTTCAGGCCAAGCTACTGTTTTACAAATGATGGTGAGTGGGTCACAGGAGTGTCTGGTACATTCAGTCCTGCACCTGTCTGAATGAATGAGCTGCCCATCAGCTGTAGAGGATGAGAAAGAATGTCCAGGATTGCACAGATTTTATCTTTCACCCTCCTCTGCAGCCACCATGTCCAGGGTTAGGGTTAAGGCTATAGGGTTAGGGTTAGGGTTAGGGTTGTCCAGGTCCAGCCCCACCACAGAAAGGACTTTCTTCACCAGCTTGTTATCTTCACCAGCACACTACAGCAGAGAATACTGTGCTGGTCTCCATGGATGAGTAGAAGGATTTGAGGAACCTGCTGCAGACACTAAACTATTTCTGTCTCCTCAGGAAGAACATCCTGCTCTGGTCTTTCCTCTATTGTCTGTGGTGTCCAACCACTACAGTTTATTCTCTTCACCTCCTCACTGTGGATAGTGTTTGGGACAGGTCGACTCCAGTTCCTCCTAAAGTCCACCTTGGTCTTGCTCATTTTGAACCCATAAAGACCCAGTGTCACTTTTGTGGCAGCTCTCAAATAATTTTTTCTATTTATTTAACCTTTGTTAAGTTGTTTATCACCATTTATTGTAATATTATCCTCTATATTTAAACATCTTCACTGTAAATCAAGTTTCCTCTTTAATTTCCTACATTTAATTTAGATGCTGTTGAAAATTCCAAGTTAATTCAAAGGTTATTATATCAAAACAGAGAAAGTTGGAAAAAATTATTATTTTTTTTAAATAAAAAAGACTAAAATCATGTCTTTCCATCCACTGTCAATGACCCAACTCCATAGGATTTACCGGTGAAATAATGTTGTAGATGATCATAGTGTTTCTACAGAAACTATGGAGCCTCTAAACATTCAAATGGGTCTTATCTGATGACCATGAAAAGATGACACACTGCATTTTACATAAATTATTTACATGTATTGATAGGACTAGTGAATCAACAGGTATTAAACATTTTACATCAGTAGAGGCTTTTGGTCACTGTTGGAGGTTTGGATCTTTTTGGGTTAAGATTTTTATGAATGTTATATGTTATAATGAACATTAACATATCCTAGTAACTGTAGACATTCTGGGATTTAGCAGCATTTTTCACTCACATAGTCCATTATTCATTATGGAAACACACCATGAGTGCAATGTGAGCATTTCATGGGTAGTGATGGATTGCCCTTGATAAGCAGAAAACACATGATGGAGGTCGATTAATTGAAGGAAATATATCAAACTTTATGGTCCAGCTCCACTTGTTAGAACATGATGCAACACTTCAATGTGATTGCATATCTCAAACAGACACCAGGAAGACATATACTGAAGTAAATGCATTTAAAATGCAGCAGATCCAGAAATGAGCACCATTCAAACTTGTCAATATGGAAATGGGTCTAAACATAGTAAAGTCCCATCAGAAAGTGACCTTTAATTGATTAACATGCAACATTTATTTCAATATAAGTAGCTCCTTGTTTCAAATAACCCCTTATGGTCCAACTAAAGTAAAAATGTATTTAAAAGTAAAAATGTGGGTCATTTAGCAACACTAATCTGTGAAATTGTCTCTAAAATGTCAACATTTTGAATACTGTGTTTCGACTCAAATCTTAACAGTATACATAGAAGCATCTAAATAGTTACGACTAATTTGTAAACTAATCATGTCATGTACCTAAACATATCTCAAATACAAATTAAATGTGGAAGAAAATACACATACTTACAAGGCACACAAAGTTTAAAGTCACTATTTAGTGTGACCCCTGACCCATATATTGCAGCACTGGTACAAATCATTAGAAAATATCATACCATAAATTTCATACTGTGTGAACAACAGGGTTAAAGACATGATAAGGTCAAAGACGGGTCATGTTAAATATATGTTGGTTTATAGAAGATGTTCTTTCTTTGAAACCTCTCTTTTTATTGCTGTACATACAGTACTTCCCATGTACTCAGATTATACCGTAACACAGACACTGAGAAATGGATTTGTGTGGTAGTTATCACCTTTCTAAACCAACAAGCCCAGTGTCAGTTTCAAGCTTTTTTCATGGTAAAGTATAACATGAGGAAATCCAGAAAAGGATCAAGTATATTGTGCAACACTCAAAGCTGAATGTGATCACAGATCTGGTTTGTCTTAAGCCATTTAGCCACGAAAGAGCCAGATAATTCCTTCAGAGGTTACTGCAGCTTAAAAACAGAGTGGCAGGAGTGTAAGCATTAGACTGGTTTATTTCACATTATGGGACATGGACATGAAAATAAACACTCAGTATGTATGAATAGATGTTTAGTTAAATGTCCATTGCAGTCCCTGTCTTCTATAGTGTTTACAGCTCACTGTGGATTCTGGATTGAAGCTTTAAACAGAAGTGGAAGAAGTACATACGTAAGCTGATTTTAGTAGATGTAAAAATACTCATTCATTCATTCATTCATTCATTCATTCATTCATTCATTCAACTTCTGAATTGAAGTGCTGGAGCCTATCCCAGTATCCTACAGGCAAAGGCAGGGTACACTCTGGATGTATTTCCAATTCATTGCAGGGCTGACGATACACTGCAAATGTCTCTGAGTTAAATTTCCAGTGTTAAGCAAAAATCTTAACATTAAGAGTTGAAATCACACTGCACAACGTTGTTATAACTCCACAGGAGTCAAATGTGTGAAAGGGCTGTTGTTGTTGTTGAGCAGTGTTAAATGTTTAACTCCCTACAGAGTTGTGAAAATCATGCCTCTTCAAATTTCAAATAATTTTGCTGCACAGTCTGCACACTGAGCCACCATTTACTTGTCAGAGTTCATGGTAAGCCATGCTTGGTTGTCCAGTTTTTGTTGATTTTTGTCTGTAATTTGTGATTTCTAATGCTGTCAGGATCCTAGTGTGTGTGTGTGTGTGTGTGTGTGTGTGTGTGGGGTCTTCTCCTTTGGGAGTTTGCTTTGTTTGTTTTTCTGGAGCAGGGTGGAGCTGTGGCATGGCCCCTCACCTGCACAATCACCAATCAAACCATCTGCACACAATCACCACTGCCTCCTGTATATAAACCTGGCCTTCCTACTAATTGCCAGATTGTCCATTTACCTCTGTGGTCAACTAGTGTCTTGACTTTGATATTTCTGTACATAAAGTTCAGTTTCTTTAACACTGTTTGCACTCTTGTTCCAGTTCCTGTTTTTGCCAGTTTTAATTTTTCCTGGACTCCAATTACACCACAGTCTAGCTCCAGCTCCTGCCTCCTTTGTTTTGCTATTTTCTGGATTAACCAACGTTAAATCACTCATTTTTATCTGCAACCCATTTTTTTCAGTTTACTTTTTGTGTCTGCATTGTGGGTCCTCATAACAATGAAATATACTAATTGCATTAAAGATGTTTGCCATTGTTTGAAGTCCCAACTTTATTTTGAGCATATTTAGCTGTGTAAGACTCTTATACACTATGTTAGATGGTGTGATATTTTACACCAATACATTAGAAAGCAACTTTTTGAACATAAGTTTATAACAGTGTTGTCCCATTTATTCTGTGCCAAGGGAAACATGAACTGATGTAAACTTAACACTAGTCTAGACTTAAAAATGAACTCTATGCACTACTGTATCAAACACTAACTAATGTAAAATCAACACTTGTCTAGAATTAAAAATTAAGTCTGTACACTAGTGTAATAACAACTTAACACTATTTGGTGTTAACAGAGGTTTGATTTTTAACTGGTTGGAGTTATTTTAACACTGCAAATAATACTTTAGGGAGTGTTGAATTGACACTATAAAGATTGGGATAATATAAACACTTTTATAGTGTTAAAATTAACACTGTAGAGTGTGCTGTATGGGCTAATCGCAGGGCTTCATTGCAGAGATTTAGTAATGATAATAAAAAATCCTAAATGGGCCCATTTATTAAGTATTCTCCCAAAGGGAACAGCTCCATTACCTATTAAAGATGATGAAAAAGTAGAAGGAAACACTGTGCAGCTGTTCACTGTCACCACGATCAAACAAGTTGTTAAGAAAAGGAAGGAAATAGAGAAGGATGAAGGAATATTCAGACCAGTGGCTACAGTAACACCGTTCATTCATTCATAAGGACAGGATGTGATGTCACAGCCCTCGCTGAGAGACAGGAAGAGGTATTTTTAGTGACGTCCTGATCAAGTTTCCCTGTAGTCAGTGCTGGAGGCGCCAATCATATCACACGCACACACATGCACACACACGCACACACACACACACACACACAGACATAGAGACACACACACACAGATACACACACACACACACACAGATACACAGACACACAGACACACAGACACACAGACACACAGACACACAGACACACAGACACACAGACACACAGACACACAGACACACAGAGCCACACAGACACAGAGACACACACACACAGACACACACACACACACACACAGCAGTAGGTTGCAGTCTTATGACCTTGAGATGGAAATCAGCTTCTTGTTTCATCTCCTCCAAAAGCAGAGTGTCAGCTGTGGAGGGAGTTGAGAAATGAGATGATGTGACAGTTGCAGCCACACACACACACACACACACATACACACGCATGCACACACACATGCATGTACACACTATACTAACACACAAACACAGGCAGACATGCTGACACACAGACACTACACACTGCTCTGCTTCTCTTGACTGACCTATATCTTTGTGTTGGCTGCATGCATCATGGATGGACACACACTCAGAAAGCTACACACAGAAACACACACATTTCATAATGTGTTAAACAGAGGGACTGGCTGTTAAGTTGCTCTGCTGATCTTGGCTGGACTGCATCATACTGCCATGACAATAAGAGGGTGGAGCCACCCCCAAGGTACACACACACACACACACACACACTGGCTGACCTTTGCCCTGACTGCTGTGTGGAGAATGGAGGCCCAAAGCAAGCAGGGGAGTATGTGTGGGCTTCCCCTGTGGCACCAGCTTCCAGCTCTTTGTTGGTAGAGAGGAGGCCCTTGGTAGGGCAGCAGCTGTGTGCAAACACACACACACACGCACGCATGCACGCACACACACACACACACGCATGCACACACACACATTCCTCAGTGAGAGAAAGACACAACAGTGCAAATATTTTATGGATGGATCTCACTGCCTGTTTGAAAAAGAAAGTCATTTTTCGGTAAGAAAAGTCCTGACATCTGACTGTAAATTAAACTTGAATGATTTATGGGACATTATCTACACAGCTCAAGTGATATTAAAATATCATAACAATAAAGACATCACTGCTCAAACAAAGAATGTGAGGAGGAACAAAAACCTGATACAAGGTTACACTACCCTAGTATAATAAAAGCTAATAAGAAATAGAGAGGCAGCATATTTCAGATTAAAGGGTGTTCTGTGTGTGAACATCTGAAACAAAAATCACAGTGTTTCTGCCCAGGTAGGGAGTCTAGCAACAGAGTATTTAAGTCTGTTGATGTGCATTGTGGGAAAAGTTGTGATAGCTTTGTGAGAGTAATGTAGTCAGCTCAAAATGAAAGCTTGGGTTTGCCTTCTTGGCATCATGTATGTTATGGTCTGGCAGTGTTTGTGAGAGGACGGAATGCTTTTCTGGTCACTGTTGTGTAACTTCAGGATCAAAAGTTAACACTAAGCCTTTTAATTCAATATGTGAATATGAGGAACTAGAGAGGCCCAGTTTATGGGTCATGATGCTTCAAATGCACCTAGTCAGTGTTACTTCATTCATGTATTGACTACAACAGCTCCACTCGCACGGATTTTTTTGCTTTTTAATTTGAAGAATACACAGCTGATTAGAATAGATCTCTTCCTTCTTGTGTTTGATTGAGAAACTATTGTGTGTCTCAAATATGTGCCACCATTGAAACAATCAATATACTCAATGAAAGACCAACTGTAAGTCCTTGGGAATGAGGAACTGTGGGACTAATGCATCACAGCCTACCTGGAACACGAACGCCACATGATTTTCTGCGTGACTAGATCACAAGTTGGGACAAATGTTTACTTACATGTCAAACTGTCTTCACTGAAACACACTCCTGACCTCTGTTCTTTCATCTGATCGAACTGCATCCATTTATTCAGTCAATATTCACAGGAAAATGTAGGTTAATGCGAGAGAGGTGACACAGTTCTTTATCCCATATTTTTTTCATCATCAATTTTCCATGTTTTAACTGTGATGAACCAGCCAAAGCTTCTCTACACATGTTTTAACTTGTCAAGTTAAATCTCATCCAATCCAAGCTGACCGACTACAAATCTACACACACATTAGTGGACAGTACTTTCAGTGATTTAATGCAAGATTTCAGTGAATATAGGTCAGATATTTGCCCTTCTTTAATCTTGTCAATGCCCTGAGATATTTGGGTGATGTCTCACATGCAACAAAAGTCAATTTTGTCCATGATCTTAATTAGACTCAAAGTGTTAATGGTCTGTCTCTAAAGAAAAATCACAAGCAGGCCTTTGGTTGGCTGCATATTTAAGACACACGTTGAAACAGACCTTCTGATAGGAGGGTAGTGAAATGCAGCTGTGAAAAGCCAGTGGTGATTGGCTCTGGCTCAGAGGTGTGTGATGGGAAAATATGCTGATTGGCTCGTTTCGTGTCTTCTGACGCAGTGCTGCAGTTCTGCACCGTCTACACGTATACTGTGGGTACAGCAAGTGTGTCAGTGTGTCAATGTGTTTATGTGTGTGTGTGTGTGTGCATGTTGCAGCAGACTGCCTGCCCTTCATCAACCAGCAGATTTGAGGCAGGTCTCCATGGTAACCATCCTCAAAGCGCGGCTCGGGGAACAAAGATAGCTTCCCTCTTTCTCCCTCCCCTCATTCTTTCATGAGGCATGTGAGACACCCAAGGGGACTTTTCCCTAGGGGGTTTGAGTGTGTGTGTGTGTGTGTGTGTGTGTTTATGAGTGTGAATAAGATGCACTGTAATCACAAATTGCTGTTAATTTCTTCTCAAATCTGTGTCAGAATGAGGAGATTTGGGGGCTGCAGGGTCTAAATGAGAGATGATGTATGTTTGTGTGTGTGGTTATGGTTGTAGCTCCCTTCATTCTTTACTATCGCTTCCTTAGCTGCAACAATGAAGGCACCCTTCTGGAGGGAGAGATAGATGTGTTCCAGCATTTACAGAGCTAGGCTGTAACAAAAGGGAATTATAATATGATCCACCAGGTATTTGAATATCCATTGCGAGTGAATGCTTCTTCCTGCTCAACAATTCCATGTGGTTGACATACATTAGTTTGTAATTCTGCAGATAAATAATAAATATAAGTAACATTGCTAAAAGTAGAGTAAAGTGTTCATATATTCATTGAGATGAGGATTTCTTGATCAAATAAGAGTGGCATCTAACTGTGAATCCTATAACAACCCAGAATGAATGAATAATCTATTCCCTTTTAGTTCATTTATGCTGCAGTTGGCTCCAAATGATGAGAATGATTTGTGCTTTTGAGACAAACTTTACTGATGCTGCTGTGTCACACACTGTCAGTCAGTCAGTCAGTCCAGAATAACTGACTTTCTCTATTTTATGCACAGTTTGTAGAAACCTAAAAGTGCTCGGCTGCTGATTCCTTACTAAGTGAAGAATTTGCTTCCTGTTAAATGACAAAGTACTTTAATGACAAATTTTGTATATTATCAGAGGGTGTGTCTTGTGTGTGATCACAGCTGTATTTTCTTTTAACCATGTATTATTTTGACTAGGGTCAGCCGCAGCCGAGAAGTTGGAGAAGCAGCTTCTGACTGAAGGGTTGCTGGTTCAATTTGTTAGCTGATATGTCCTAGAGTAAGGCACTTGACCTCAACATTTGGTTTGTGGGTTTAGCTAGTGATGGGTTAAAGGTCAATTTCAATGTGCACTCCATGTCCACCTCCACAAAACATACTGACTATGCCAAATATATAATAAAAGATTTCTATAAATTGATGTACATTTCCCTACAGAAACAATTTTGTGACCCAACATTTTTCTCAGGATAATAAAACAAAACAAAACAACACACTACTTTTAATGCTTTGAAAGCTTTCTCTGTCATATGAACTACAGAGGTTTGTACATAATTTTATTTTAAATAAGAACACAACATAAAGCAACAACATCCTAAAATGTTCACATGCTGATGGAAACGGCTCAGACATTTTTCTCTTTTGCTTTCACAATTTAGCTCTTAAAAATAAATATTACACAACATAAGCAAGCAAAAATATACCAGAACATGTCAGATTATTATATTACAGAGCAATTCATGAGGTGAAATTACACTGAAATTCAATTTGACTGAAGAGGTACTGTCTGAAGATTGGATTTATCCAGACTGCTGGAGAGAAACCCCTGCAGATTAAATTATTTATCAGAGTCAGATTACATGAACTTTCCAAATGCAAACCCCTAGTTCCCACACTGAAGCACCACGGCGACATCCTGTGAACATAATTTGTTTATGAAAATACAAAGGTAGAGATAAGTGAAACATTTCTTAACCTCTATTTTGCAGCCTTACACTCACACATTATTTTATTCAGTTAATGTATGAACCTCAACTGTTAGAACTCCACCCATGTATATTGGAAAATATGACGTCTTATTACTAATTTTGGGATGTTCCATGACATTACTTCCTTCCATGTAGGCTAAAATTTAACTCATCTTTTGGTGCAACATGGGCTCACTTAAGCTCAGATCCTTTTACAGACTACCCCTGCAGGTTGAAAGAGGAGGTGGACAAAAACATCTCTATAACCAATACTGATTTGGTCTAAGAAAAAGAAAATGAATAGCATCTATTTTGGAAAGATAAATAAGGCTAATATCATCTCAGTTATGAGGTATGAACCACTTGCTCCCTAACTGTTTAGGCTTCTAACAACTGCAGATAGTGATAGCAGACTTTGCACACTTTAAATGTGCATACTTTTATCTGTGTATCACGTGCATGCTGTGAGAAGATGCCAGTCTGATCTGTTTGGCCTCTTTGTTTACAGAAAAGAGCCTTTCCTGCCATCTGATGTGCGTGCACAGGCCATGAATAGAGCTTTATTGTGGTGCCATCACCTCACCCTCATGATTTGAATGCTGAGTGTATTTGATATGTGTATTTGAGGGAATGATGTAGAGAATGACACTATGATGATATGGCTGCTCGAAGAAAAACAAAACAAACAAAAAATCAACAACATTCAGATACATAAGGAGGATGTGGTGAACAGAATGGTTCCTGAGGTCAGCCTCTCCTCCTTTCTTACTATTAAAATTACCTGAAGACACCTTAAGATTCTCCTACATAAGAGCAGCACAGGACGAGACATTTTCATGATTTTATAATTATTATATTTTTTCAGAGGACAGAATATTCCTTATGCCCTGTTCCCACATTTCTGATCATGTGGGCGTGGTCTGCGTCGCGACGTCAGTGATGGTTATATAGGCTGCAGCTGTGGCGACGGGCTCGCGCTGCTGAGACAAGCAGAGCACTGAGGACCGGCGGCGCGCGCTCACAGACTCCCAGTCAGCCACACACACACACACTTCCCAAACAAAGAGAAGCACGCGAGGCAGCAGAGCATCCCACCCTTTCAGCCGCGAGCGAGCTCAGTTCCAGAACCGCCCCCCCATCATCCCTCTGAGACGCACAAAACCGGTCCGAGCCAAGGCCAGAGTGCACAGAACCAACCATGACAACTAACGGCGCCACTAACGGAACCAGCGACATGCTGCAGATCCAGTTCGGCCTCATCAACTGCGGGAACAAATACCTAACGGCAGAGACCTTCGGCTTCAAAATCAATGCCTCAGCCACGAGCATGAAGAAGAAGCAGATCTGGACCCTGGAGCAGAGTGGGGATGACTCCAGTGGGAACGTGTTCCTGCTCAAGTCACATCTGGGCCGGTACATCGCCGCCGATAAGGACGGCAACGTCACCGGAGACAGTGAGAGCCCAGGCCCAGAGTGCCGGTTCATCATCACTGCCCACGATGACGGCCGCTGGTCCCTGCAATCCGAACCCCACGGACGCTACCTGGGCGGCACCGAGGACCGGATCATCTGCTTTGCCCAAACTGCCTCTGTGGCAGAGAAATGGAGCGTGCACATCGCCATGCACCCGCAGGTCAACATCTTCAGCATGACGCGCAAGCGGTACGCACACCTGAGCTCCAAGGTGGATGAGATTGCCATTGACCGGGACGTCCCGTGGGGGGTGGACTCCATGATCACCCTGGTGTTCCGTGAGCAGCGGTACCACCTGCAGACCTCCGACAACCGCTTCCTGAGGAATGATGGCGCCTTGGTCGCCACGACGGACAAGAGCACGGGCTATACCCTGGAGTTCCGCTCCGGTAAGGTGGCCTTCAGAGACTGTAGCGGCAGGTACCTGGCACCATCCGGGCCCTCCGGTACCATGAAGTCCGGCAAGAGCGGGCGGGTTGGAAAGGATGAGCTGTTCGTCCTGGAGCAGAGCCACCCACAGGTCGTGCTCACTGCTGCCAACGAGAGGAATGTCTCCACCCGGCAAGGTGGGTGTGGTGGTCCAAAGTGTGTGTGTGTGTGTGTGTGTGTGTGTGTGTGTGTGTGTGTGTGTGTGTGTGTGGGTGCTGTAGGCCTGGTGGTCCAGAATTTTGTGTGCATGTGCTGGCATTTCACATACTCACGGCAGAGGAAGGGTTAAAGTGATGGTATGTCATACTGTATCCCCCCGGCAGCCCACACACACACACGCACACACACACACACGCACACACACGAGAATGCTTGGGATGGCCTACATACATGTGCACATGTAGAGGAATTGTTTGTGTCATATTAAGGTTCACACCAGTCATTAACTTGGCCTCATTTTAACATCTTGTGTAAAAGCTGATTAAACATCACATATCAATCATAATTATTGGTAGCTGTAAAGCTCTTGGGGAGGGGAGGGGGCTGTAAGAGTTTTACAGCAGATAAATGACATTTAAAGAGTGTAACAAAGAAGTCTAGTTTCTTTAGGCCTTTTAACACATATGCAGCATAGTGTGAACGTGTGCCACTATTCAAATGTAAAAAGGCTTTATAAAGGGATTGGCAGGACCACAGTAGTTCCACAGTCGGGGGACAGAACAGGAAAGGAATAATCTATCATTCTGTCACTTTCATTGAGTTTGATTCCTTCACTCAGATCATATACTGAATAATGTCAATCATCTGTCTCACAGAACCTGAATCATCCTTATTTTAGTCACACAGCCTTGATGACATGGCAATCCCAAACTCCTCTGCGTCTGTGTTCTTCTGTATAATTAACCACGCTGGAATTAGTCTCAGTAGTCCTGAGGCAGTTCATCTGTTTTTCATGTGCTTCAGATATTGACAGATGAACAGACCTTTGGTTGCTCCACCTAGGCGATGCATCCTTGCTGATAAATGAATTGTAAATGGGTGCACACCTAACCTGGTTTTTCTTTTGACCTCCAATGAGTCAGTGTTTGCATCTGGTTTTCAGCTGGCCTGTCCACCTTCTTCCTTCCTTCCATCCTACCTCTTCACTTTTCCATGTTCTCCTCATTTCCTTCCTCCTTCCCTCCCCTCACTGTTCCCACCCTTCTTCACATGTCTGTCACAGTCATCTCATCTCTCCCATCAGGTTCTGGTCTTCTGCTTCCCTTCCCCCCATGATCCCTGCTCCTCCAGCCTCCAGGCCTGGTGGTGGCTGCTGCTGCTGCTGTGTGTGTGTGTGTGTGTGTGTGTGTGTTGTCATTGTCGGCATCCAACAATGTCTGTCTACACAAGTGACCACCTTTTGTCTGAAAGTGCCTTGAATTGGAGGTTAAGACATACTGATTACAGCACAGATGAAGAAAACAACATAGACTGTCTAATATAATGAATGATAGGAATAATTGATGCTGTCTAAATCTATAATTAGTCTGTGGTCAGTGGGGAGAATACCGTGTGGTTCAGTGGTTTAACTTCCTCTTCTCAAAGCCTGATCAGGCCCCTTTTATTTTCCTCTCCTGTCACATTCTCACACCCTGAACTCATTGGTTCAGTCTCCTAGCTTTGTCTGTTTACTTGGATTATTTAACGGCTTTTCTCACCATCTGCACTAACCTGTTTTTCTGGGTAAATTGTGCTAGGTCTGGTCAGTCAGATACAAAATGGAGGTCAGTCCTTAAAGGTGCCAGTTGTAAATTAAAAAGAGGGAAGTGAACATTATAAAATGTGCATTTTTAAGCGGATCCACAGGCATTAGATGATTACATCCTCTGTAATTAAGCCATAAATCATGCCCAAACAATCCCCAAGTGGAAAAATGCCATTTGTGTCGGGACGTTTTGCTCAATCAGATTATGCCATTTTATTATAGAGGGTGTAGTTAAATGAATGTGGGAGCCATTATTTACAGTTTTTAATGTGTGAATGTTCATTATCCACACTGTGAAATACTATATATATATATATATATATATATATATATATATATATATATATATATATATATATATATATATATATATATATATATATATATATATATATATATATATATATATATATATATATATATAATGTTAGCATCTTAAACAGACCATAAATATATATTTAACCATTTAACCCCTGGGATGTTGTTTCAATGAAATGTGCTGTTGTGAAGTCTCTGAGTGTCATAAAAGCTGCTGTATGTGCTTGTGTTCCTTTTGTTCAGTGGTTTTGTTTTACTGTGTGTTTTAGGGTTAGAACAGGGGTGAATAGCAGAAACAATCAGAGGAATTTATGTTTTATAGATTTTTAAACTCAGCACTTAGAATGTATGTCAAATAAGAGATCCAGGATGTTGAACAGGAACACATTGAATTGAATTTGAATTTTAGCCCAGTAGTTTTTGTTTGGGAGCTTTTTTTTTCTTCCCTAAACCAGTCCAGCTGCTTTTTGGCACTTGGTGTAACTCCAAAAGCAGTTGCATAGTTAAAACTTTGCAAAACCACTGCAAAAAACGGTAACCCATGGCAAGAATATACAAGTGACAATACAAATGAAAAAAGGTAAACTGACATTTAAAAAAAAACATACAAAAATTAAACATGAAAACGAAATGGAGGGGGGTTCAAGTTGGGCTCGCTCTCTGTTCTGTTTTGAATCTCAATTCACAGGTGACAGGGGGTGCACTGAGCATGCTCAGATATCTATGGAAAGTACAAGGTCTATTCTCTCAGCACATTTTGACATTTTTGTTTTTGAGCAAATGGTTTAAAATAAATCATACATTTCAAACACTCACCACAGACACGATAGGAGTTAAAGGGTTAATGAACCCATAAATCATAACACCAACTTGACAGGCCTTTATTTAACATCAGACATTTTGGTGCCATTTAATAGTTATTTGGGTGCTTTGCTGAGTCTGCGATCTGTTCTGGTTAGTTCTAAAGTGTGCTGCATCTACTTGATCTGATGCCTTGCTCAAGGATACTTTAGCCAGTTAGGTGCCCCATCCTCTGGTGTACTGCAATAGTCTGCACGTAATCAGTAGAAAATCTAAACCTTTAGAGGAAGACCATGTTTAGCCGCCAACAACTGGATCATTGTGATGTGGATTAAATGTTGAGTGGAATTAAACTGGCTCCAGATGTTTTTGAACTGACAGCTGCTGCTTGTGGGTCGCCTCCACAGCAGTTATTTGCCAGTCAGACCTGAGCCAAGATAGCGGGTAAAGTTGTGGGCTGGCTTCCATTAGCAGCTTGCGGTTTTCAACTGGGTCAGCCCCAAATCTGCTTTATGGAGATGAGTCTGGACTGATCAAGTTGTTGTCCTTAGAGCTAGTAAATGAAGTTTAGGCAGTCACTAAACAGAGCTGGAGGCCCACTTTTTAACCCATAAAAACCCATAATCAAACATCATCAAAATAATTTGTTGATGTAAATGGTTTAATACCTGTTGAACCACTAATCTTGTCAACACGAGTGCATAATGGGTGTAAAATGGTGTTTGTCATATTTTTATGGTCATCAGGTATATGACCCATTTAGATGTTCAGAGGCTCCGTAGTAGACGTGGAAACACCATCATCTTCTGCAACATTGGCTCACCAGTAAAACATCTATAGTTTGATAAATGACAGTGATGGAGACACTTGTTTTGTATTCAGTTAATGGTATATTTTCATGAAAAAGATACAATAACCTTTGAATTTACTCAGACCTTTTATGAACATGCACATGATCAGTGAATTAAATGTAGGAAAAAATATGGATTACACCAAAAAAATGCAAATGGAAGGATAATATAAAGCAATGTGACAAATAGCGCAAGAAAGCTTAGAGAGAAATTTATTTGTGACGCACTATAAAAGTAGCACTGGATCTTTCTAGGTTAAACCACTTGTTTACCACTGTGTGATTTTATTGTTGTTGTTGTTGTTGTTGTGGCCAATAGAACTTTAATGTATATTTGTGAAGAATTCAGAAGTTGCATCTCCACATCATCAAAAGAAGCTGCTGGATATGTTAAGTTCCTGTGATGTTTAAAAAGCTCAATGCATTCTGTCTTGTTTGTATATTGCATATATTTTCCAACAGTCCTTCAAATATGGTTCTTCCAAGCTAACTGCATTTTATTATGAATCATGTGTTTTGAGTCCAAAATGCTGCAAGCAAATCACAAGGGATCCATTTTTCGACATGGTTTCCCTTTGTTTTTTTAATTCGTCACCTACATTTATCCTGTTTTTCTCTCTGAGAATCACTGCCTAGTGGAAGATAACCCTCTCTAACAAGCAAACTAATAACTTTCCACCAGTGTCGGTTGCATACTGCTATGATATGGGAGTTAACATTTTTGTTCAGCTTAAGCCAATATTTATAAGAATCCCCAGACATGTGGGGATTCTTATTGAAAACAGGAACAAAAGTCTCATTTTTAGTCTTAAGGAATATTGGTGCACATTACAATATACAGTAACCCATGCTCATACCATTCTTAAATTCCATTGTTCTGTCCCTGGTGCTCTACGGGTGACCCACATGTCCACCACAGCTCATCTATGGAAGCGGAGATGGTCACAAACTCCCTCAGAGACAGTTTAACGACCCTCATATGAACTGAGATACAATTACCACACAGTTACCCTGAAGCTCAGTGGCCTCTTAAGTGGCCTGTTCTTCCTTCCACTACTACCACTCCCCCCAAAACTGAAGCTTGGTGTGAGTCAAGGCTGTCAGCTAAGTGGATCATATCCTGTCAGCTACTGGTGTGACCACCATATGTTTGACCGAACGCTCTTAGTGACTTATCATCCTTTGCATCTCAACATAGAGAAGCAGGATAGATGTAAGTGAAGTGAAGGTAAAAACCCTGTGGGCTTTCACTGGTTTCAGCTCTTAAGTGTGAGGCAAAAACATGTCAATCAAATGCTAATAACATCATGTGAAAGTGCATCTGTTTGGGGTCCATCCTCTGACCCCCCCCACCACCTTCATATACACTTCTCACCAGGGAATGTGTTTTTTTTTTTCAGTTAATTTTGAGTTACAGGACATGGTTTGCATGCCTGAAGTGTAAAAGATGGCAACAGATACAGAACATCTGAAAAAGTCCTCAGTTTTGAAGCACAAACCCAATATTTCTGGATGTTTCAGGTTCTTAACTTTAAATGTAATTTTGTATATTGAATAAAAATATTATGTGCATAATCGGGGACTGTGGACAGTAGCCACTTTCGCCTCCAAGACTGAAAGCATCTACTGTCCCTAAAATATTTGATTATTTTAAATGTACTGTTCTTGTCAATACATTAAAATAACTTTTGTAAAAATTTTCAGTTTCTCAGCTTTGGAGCAGAATGGGGACCAGTATAGCGGTTCACTAGTGAACATGGTAACCATGTAATTTTCTGCAATATTGAATCACCAATAAATCACATGTAGTTTGACAAAAGACAATGGTTGTGCCTGCTTGTGTTGTTTATAAGGAAAAGTAACTTTCTATTCCTGGTCTGATATAGTAACATCTGAACATTTACAGACCTCTACATAGTCAGGAAACAAAATATAGGATAATACATTTTACAAATCCAGATTAACTCCTTGGAAAAGATGAAATGTACAAACATTCATGTAGATTATTATTTTTAAAATGTATTTTAGTCCTTGATATGGAGGCACAAATGTTCGATACTGCTTTGTAATATACCATTTTAAGGTGCACTTCACTTATTCCACTGTAGGTCTTTATTCTTCATGGATTACTGTAATCTATTCATGAAATGGGGACTGGGGAGGAAAATTAGTACAGACGCTGACTCCAGCATATTGACATGTTTATACTGAAATGAAATGTGTTCATTAATGTGCATTGTCCTGTCTGTAAATAAAATAAAATAGAAGTTGCTACAAAAATTGTACAAAATCATTCAGGCTTAAGGGAATTTAGTTTTTTAGGCTGGGATTTGCACGTGGTTAGTATCTATATTTAAGTTATAGTTGGGGAACAGCACAAGCAGTGCAGTTAGATTCATATTTGGTCTGTTTTTGCAGAATTCCAAAAGTCTTGCAGCAAATCGGTCTTCTAATCAAATGTCAGTCATGTGTTTGTGTAGTGTGTGTGTTTGGTGTACAGAAGAGAAGGAGCACAAACTGTGACTCCATGTTGTGTCTGGTATGATTCAGCCTTGACACCCTTTCTGTATTCTTCAACCCCCCACTAACAGGAAATGAGACATGCGACACACATCTCTGACCTTGGCTGGTGTATGTTAATCCCTGCAGGGTAAAGACTGATGATTTGCACTCTGTACAACACACTAATACAGTAGCGCACACACACACACACACACACACACATACACACACACTGAAAATAAAAAGAAAGCAATGAATCAATGTATTCATCCTTGGTTGTATTTATTCACTGTTTAAGGCCACATTTGCTTGCTTATTTTTTTAATGTGTTTATAGACCTTCGGGCTGTTTGTGTGTCTGGGGAGTTGACTCACGTCGACTTCACAGCAACAGGGGACCTCTCCTGTCTGATGTCGTATACTTTATTATAGGTTAGGGCTCAGCCGGTCTCCAGTGTGTCTTTCGGCTTCTTTCTGGGTGTGTCTCTATGTTAATGGCCGCTAACTCGCAGGCCAATAGTTGATCCACGCAATACACTGAATGCAGAGCGATTAAATCAACTTGGCAAACGATTTGGGACATCCCCGAATGCAAGACTGCCAATCTCAGATGCCTGACCTCTTTTGATAGAGGAAGTGGGATGTGTGTCCATACTGTAAATGCAGTGGTGTGTAAGTGCAGCACTGTACTTGATGAGTAGGCTGTGTGTATGTGTATGTGTGTGTGTGTTTGGATCAGAACAAAGGCTGATGTTCTGTCTCCCTGTTTGTGCCCCAGCTGGTCGCCTCCTCAGTCAGCCCTGCTTAACAATAGAAAATACATACACACGCGCGCACACACAATTGCGTGCGTTCACAGCAGGCCCCCGGTGCAAACAGTCCCTGCTAGTTCAGAGTAACGGAGGCCAACAATCTGTGCCTGCCGCCATCAGGCTGAATGTGGTGGGTGGGGTGGACAGAAAGATAGACGGGTTGTTTTCAAGTGCTGGGCTTATGTGTTCGTTTTGTACATTTGGTGTGGTTTGGGAGGATTTTCTGTGTGGTCACTTCTTTTGGTGTGGTCGACCCTCTTTCCTACGCCTCTATTAACCCCCACTAGCGTCAGAAAGTTATCATTGTAAACCAATCTGGGTGTATGGAGGCTCACATGCAGATAAACCATGACAGGCCGCCTCTCTCTGGGTCACAGCCAAGGCGTCACTGTCCTCAGGGCGAGAGTTTTCCTCAGTTTTTGTCAATATTTTTCTTTCCTTGGTATAGTCCGACACGGTTCAAGGTGTGTGCAGGGGAAATAAAATCCTCAAACTGTCGTGACATGAGCAGAAACATTGCGTCCTACTTCTTCAAACACCAGTTTGGAGATTATATTAACAAGTAGTTAAAAATGATGTTGCTACATGAATTCAAATCAGTAGGAAATTATTTAGTGAAATGGCCTCTGGAAAAGTGAGAAAGTGTAGCTTTTATCAAGTTTTTTTTTTTTTTTTTTAAATCAAATTTGTTGGTTTGAGTTGGATATTTCCATGATGTTTGTGAGCTGGTTTTAATTCATATAGATCCACAAAGCTGCCAGTCACCAAAAGCATCTACTCAATAAGTTTAATACCTGTTAATTCCCTAATCTTATCAATACATGTAAATAATTGGTGTAAAAATACAATTAGTCTTTTTATAGTCATTAGATATGATCCATTTTGGATGTTCAGAGGCTCCACAGTGAATGTGGAAATGCCATCATCTTCTAAAACATTGATTCACCAGTAAAACCCATGGTCTTTCACAAATAACAGTGGTTATTGACACTTGTTTTTACAATCAATTCATGATACTTTTTGTGGAAAGTCACCATTTTCTTTGGTTTTCTCTGTTTTTATATAATAACCTTTACATCTACTTTGACGTTTCATGAAAATCTACGGATTATATAGAGGGGAAAATGATAAATACAAAGAATAATATAATAAATGGTGATAAATTGGTGAAGAAGGCTTAAAAAGAGACATGAATCCATTTCAGAGTTGCCATAAAAGTTATACTGGGTCTTTATGGGCCAAAAGAAAATACTGTCTGGTTACTAAATATGTCTTTAAAGAAATTCCTGAAAGATGATGTTTCCTTAAAATGGAGTTTGCTTTTATGCATTATTATAGAGATAATAGCACCCTTCTGTGTCTTTTACTGTTTAGGTAATGATTAAAATGGCTCCTTTCACATCATAAAGTGACTATTAAACACCACAGATCATTTTTCCTCTAACATCCTCATGTATTTGGACTAAGTTTCTTCCTTCATGCAGTAGATGAGTCACTAATGTAAGCTCCCCAGTAGATGGTTTATTCTACGTGCTTCCTACCACTGTAATAAATGGCCTCTCCTGTGCTTCTGTACTCACTATCTGTTCTGACCCCCATCTCTCTTCCTCTTGTCCACCTTCGTACGCGTTCCTTCAAACCATTCATGTCTGTTGCTACTTAACTTACGTTTAATCGCCTCTTGACTCCCCCTCTTCCTCACCATGTGGTTTCCATTATGCTCAGTTCTATATTTTTTTTTCTCCTTCTCAATCATGTGCATGTGTGTGTGTGCGCGCTTTGCATATTTCTGCAGAAACTCAATCTCTGCAGAACTCCTGAGTTGACTTTCGTGGGCACTCGGCAGGAGAGGAATATTGTGTTTGTTTTTTTCCTTTTCGCAAATGGCGAGCAGTAACTGTTTAGTGACTAATGTGTTATGTAATATTCCTTTTTGTGGTCACACTGGCTTTACAATGAAGCTTTTAATAGAGAACATCTTTAGCAATATTTGGTCCACGTTTCGGGGGTGGGGGGGGTGGGGGGGGTGGGGGGGTGGGGGGGGGCATGTTTGAAAATGGTCAGACTGTTCCAGAATATCTGTTTTGTGGTGTTTTTTTTTCCCAATCCACAAGCTGTTCCTGTTGAAAAGTATCATGACCGAATGACCTACTTTCCATTCTATCGGATAGGTAGTGATTTTTTTTTTCTTCATCATTTATAGGTTTTTAGGCCAAATTCTGCTTTTAATCTATTCGGCATGACCACTGGAGCTGGTTGCAGGGGCGTAGAGAACAAGAAACATGGAAAAAATGAGATAAAATTAGGTGGGGGGGGTCATGCATGAAATGGGGATGGGTCAGGAATAAGAGTGTGTTGGTTTGTTTTCTCAAACACATCGTTCTTTCTCAGCCTGTCTCGTCCTCCTTGTCTTTGCACACATTTACACAGTGGTCCACCAGACAGTCCATCTCTTTCTCTGAGCGTCTCATGCAGCCCCTCTGGCTACAAGTCCATCCACGCCATGACCTCATCATATACAATAGTGTCCATTGTGCCATATATGAACTGTGTGTGTGTGTGTACATTATGGGAGTGGCACATTGCAGCGTTGTTGGTCATGTTTTGTTTACCTCTTTGTTGCTGGTAAGTGAGGCTGATGGCATTTTAATGAGGTCTACTGTTCTGTACACATACAGTGGGATGCATAGACAAAAACGCAAAACAAAACAGATTTTTGGCTAAAAGCGGCTTGTTAAGTCAGACTGCACTGATGATTATTTCCATCACTGATTATCTGCCTTTTTTAATTAGTCCACAAGCTCACTTCAGTTCGCAAAGCTCACCGTTTGCTTTAGCCAATTTCCCCAAATTAAAAACTGTAATTCAGTCAAAGATTATATAATTGGGTAACACTTTTCTTGACGGGTGAGTTCATAACTCATTCATAAACTTGCACATAAAACATTCATGACTGTTTCATGAGACATTCATACCAAACCTTCATGAATGTGGAAGATGGAACGACAACAAATTTTCAAAATAAGTCCAACAGTCGCAAAGCATTGCTTCTTTCAACAGTGCTGTCATCTTTCAAAAGTGTAAAATTTCTAATGTTACCAATACCATCTTCTTTGAACTATCTCAGTGTTGAAATTGCATTAAACGTCCTGAGCACTGCCCCCATCCCGTCCCCCGTGTGTCCGGCCGTTCCAATCTAGCATCTACCATTCACCTACAACATATCTTCCCCAGATTAAAATAAATAAATAAATAAATAAAATTTGGCACTTTTCCCTTTTTTTTGGCAGGACTCCAGAGAACACGTCCCGCTCCCACGACCACACCTCTCTATTCCCACTCGCTCCAGCAAGAGACTGTCAAATAATGATTGTTGGATTTTTATTTTGAAAATTTGTGGTCGTTCTGTCTTCCACATTCATGAACGGTTTGGTATGAATGTCTCATGAAACAGTCATGATTGCTTTATGTGCAGTTTATGAAAGCTGCTATGAATGTGTTATGAACTCACCTGTCACGTAAAGTGTTAAGTTTTAATTGTTATGCTGCAGAAAAATATGGTAGCGTTCTCAGTAGGGGAGCTGAAGTTTAACTTTAGTTTAGAATTATTTGATAATTAAAAAGTAGTTATTATTGTAACAAATTTGCTCATTACCTAAAAGAGCAGTTGATAGTATTCAGGGGACGCTAGTGGAAAAAAGGAGTGTAATTATTTTGAAAGGTTTTATCTTCGAGGGACCTTTTTGACTATTCAGTTTTCTCTATAGAGCTGATACCAATTATGTAAAGACTGATAAGAGACTTGAGACTATATGCATTTACAAAAGAAAGAAACGATCAAATCAAGAACACTTCAATAATATTTCAACAATCGGTTTAAGCTAGTTTGTCTCTATGCTAATACTTTTCTACTGTAGCCCAGAACGGTCATCTGGAACAATAACTGTGCAAATGAAATGTTGGGATCATTTGGTTCCACCTTTAGCTTTGTAATAGTAACAGAGCTGTGATAAAAGTGGAATCATGATTCTGGAATTCTATATAAAAGGAACACTTCATATTTAGAGCTGATCAATATCTTTGAGCATGGACATTGTGTGCACATGGAAGGTCCTGCAATGTAGGAGACAAATGAGCTCAACATTTTGTCATCGAATTTCAATGGTACCTGACACACTGCACACATCACAGTCATTCTGAACCAGTTTGGAGTGAGTCACTGATAACCAGACTGAAAACTGAGCAACGAACAAAAGAAAATCAACCAAAACCAAGGCTCACTGCAAGAAAGAAAAGGTCAGTTATGTGGATTCATTTTGGCTACAAGAAGGATATTGAAATGTATGTTCTGTCGACCACTAACCTGTTTGACCATTTGCGTTGTTATATACTCTGGAGTATTTTTTCATATCACAATATATATTGCAGGGTTAAAGAAAAATCGCAATGTCAGTTTTTTTAATATCATGAAACCCTACTCTCATTCCACCACTAAGCTGTCAATTTGATGATCTATTGCATGTGTGAGCCCCACGCTGGGGGGGTTTAAAAAAAAAAAGAGTGCGGGCTATCTACAGTAAACAAACCTATCAGTGGAACTGGGAGACGCTGACCTCCATGAGCTGCTTTCACTTTGGGTGCCACACTATCGGTACTAACAGTTGTGGAACAGTGAAAAATGGGCTGACTCTGGAAAGGTTAACACCACGATGCTCGGGGAATTTCCAATGCAGAAGTGATATGTCACACTATTTGCTGTATTGTACCTTTGATTCCGGAACGCAGGTCCACTGTGTAAAACTCTGTTGCTCCTTTGGCTTGGCTGTGGAAATCGGTCAGTTGTAGAAAAAAGGTGGGATCACCATCTCAACTTTTTCAGGATCTCTGTGTAAAAGTAGATAGTTTCTCCCACACACATAGAGGGGGAGGTGAGTGGCATCTAGCGATTTGTAATATGCAGCCTCACCGCTAGGCACCACTAAATCATACATGCTGAAGCTTTAGCAAAGTCTTTGGAAAATGTAGTTTGCTCTCTATACCTGCGGTTTTTCTACTGATGGTATCTGCTTTACTTGCTTCAAGTCACTACATTGGTTTTTTAAAAAATATATATTTATATTTTTCACTTTGAGACAACCTGGTGCTATCAGACACTATTTAATCCCCTTCACTGAGGGTCTAATTGACAGAAAAATGCAGGTTGCTAAATCAAGAATTGGTACTGTCAGTATTTATATGAGAATGTGGTGCAGAAAGCCAAGCTAATGGGGGTGGAAAAAAGCTAATTTTCACATTAGGTCTGTCTTGATAAATTGACAAAACCTTTGTAGTGCATCTGGCTGGATTGTTGCTTGGCGGAATCCCAATAGAAGATTCATGTTGTGAATTATATCCTGATGTTTAACTTTCTGTCACAATAATTTACACTGCATAAAGATAAACCTCACTGACTCAAAAGTGAGTGGACAAACTGAGTCAAGCCATGTCGAGTCAAGGTCATACTGAAATGGTGTGAAAGCCATGTATGATTCTTAAGACCTTACACTTTTTCCAGTCTTTGTGACCAACCACTGTTAGGACTAATCCTTTGAAGTATACTGGAGTCTGTCTGGAATGACAGATGTGAGTGTGTGTGTGTGTGTGTGTGTGTGTTTGCGTGCATACGTACAGCTGTGTGAAATCCTCCACAAATCCAAACTGTCTGATGTTGTTCATTTATTTCATCTGGTCTTAACCAAAGGATGTGTGTAGGTGATTGTGCGTTTGCATTTGTCTTACAGTATCACAGCTGTCTTGACTAACTCTACCCTCTTTCATCTGCACAGGTATGGACCTCTCAGCCAATCAGGATGAAGAAGGCGACCAGGAAGTGTTCCAGGTGGAGATTTGTCGCGAAAACAGGAAGTGTGCGTTCCGTACTGCAGCGGGGAAATATTGGACCCTCACTGCGAATGGCGGCCTGCAGTGCACTGCCTCCACCAAGTTAGTATCACACGCATCAAAATCAATTCTGAATAAATTCCTTGTCTTTTGGGATTTACCACAGTCACACCTCATTTGTCTGACCACATACTCTCAGTGGCACTGATTGTGCTTTTTGTAGATGGGAAACAAAACCTGATACTGGTTCATCTGGAGCCACCCCCAGTAACCTGAGCTGTGGCATGACTTAGGAGTTTGTGTGTGTGAGTGTTCAGTGGGGGGTGGATTACATGAGTGGGAGGTGAAGAGTGAGGGGGGTAATGTCATGACTGTGGCATTTGAGTGCAAACTCAACTAGAAGACTGTTTGCATATGACTGTCTCTGATGCACTCATCCTGATCTTCTGCGTCTCCAACTGTTGACCTTTATTCTTCTTTTGAGGCAGAGAACCGTGATTGAGAACACAAAACTAATATTTATCATTCCACTGCAACAGAATCCTGCTGAACGTCTTTCTCAAGCCATCATCTTTATCTCTTTGACAGTTTTCAGACACAAAATATGTCACTTTTTGGGGTTATTCTGAAAAACATCTGAAGGAATTTATATGATTAATGTAAATGAAGACTAAGTTTATCAATGGTGCCACATGTTCCAGTGTGTTCCTTTGATCACTTCTGGAAAACGTTGAGTTTTTGATATTTTTTTTTAATCTCATCAGGACATGTAACAATAGGTATGTATCATAAATGTTTTTTTTTCCTTCTTCAGAGCACCCATGTCTAACACGGAGGGTCTTTATCTTCATCCCAGCCAATTGTAAACATTTGCTGTGTGTTGGAATCTGCACTAAAATGTACAAATTAGATTAATTGTCCAACTATACAGTGCAAGTGTGAAAAGTATAACTAACTGGAATATTATCACAACGTCTCACATGCTCCAGTTGGGAAAAGACCCAACTCAGAACATCCATTCAGGAGATGCTGAATATTATGCATGTTAATCATAACCTTTACTGCCATAGGACTCGTATCAGTGAATGAAAGTTAATAGTTCTGTAGCAACATAAGTGACAGAGGTACATTTCCACCACGTTGGAGTAAAAGCTTCCACAAAAAAGTCTTTAATAGCTCCCGGAATGGAAATTTCCCAGAATACCATTGTCGTTGATATTATTCCTGTGTTAAATGTTACCTTTATTATCAAAATCCCACTAATTTAATGCATTTGGTGTTCCATAAATGTCTAGACAAGAAGCCAAATGGCAAATGTGAATTAAAAAAATTATGCAATGTACAATAATAATCTGATATAACCAATGTCTGAGAACTGTGTCTCTCGGGTTAATTTGCAGTCAACACTATATTTCAATAAGAGAAAACAGATCTGGTCGTTGACACTCGGGGGTCACACTGTACAACCGCTACAGGAAGTTCACTGAAATTCCTCCATTGCATTCTTGATATTTGACTTGGTTTGATGCTTATAAAAGAAAGGAAAACACTCTGCAGAGCATTCAGACCCCCCAATAAGACGTTTTAAATCTACGCCAGACTTTTCTGTGCCAAGTGAAAGGATTTAACAGGTTAGTTGGCTTAACTTGACCAACTACAACTGAGGCGTATCTATCTATTCAGAGCTTACCTATCCAATTACTCAACAATTACTTAAGCTGTGGATAAAACAGGAGGGTGTAGTCTTCTGACACGAGAGCTAAATGTGAATGTGTGTTTACACCTGACACTGGTGCAATTGTGCGACCAGATATCCAACTGCCATGTAAATTTAATTACGGTCTTACCTCGCATGCCTTCACTTTCTCCGTCTCTTTTTTTGCAGGTCGGCTAATTGTTACTTTGACATTGAGTGGCGTGGGAAGAGGCTGACTCTCCGGGCTGCTAATGGGAAATATGTCGCAGCCAAGAAAAATGGGCAATTGGCGGCCACCATCGACTCTGCCGGTCAGTGCGATTTGTCGAGAGTGATTTACTTTTCAAGAACGATCTGGGGTTTCCACAGTTTTAGATGGTATATTGAACGGTCATCGTCTTTTCCCTTTGGCTCTTCCCTTCAGGGGTCGCCACAGTGAATCATCTCCCTCCATTTAACCTAATCCTCTGCATTCTCTTCTCTCACACAAACTACCTTCATGTTCTCTTTCACTACAGCCATAAATCTACTCTTGGGTCTTCCTCTAGACCTCCAACCTTGGAGTCCTTCTACCAATATATTCACTGTACATTGTCCAAACATCTCCATCTGGCCTTTCTGACTCTTTAAAAAATTATTTTTTTTTCTCCTAGAGACGGTGTACTCTAATATAGGATTAAAAATACCAGTACCACATGGTTTTCCCCATGTGGTACTGGTATTTTTAAAATACTCCACCACATGTAAAAGTTCTGCATTCCAAACTTGATTGAACTATACTGTAGCATCAAGAGGATGATCCAGATCTATATTAGAACCTTGGTCAAGAACAGTGACAAGGCGTGGCACACAGAAAACAGGCATTACTCAGAACAGGAAGACCTTTGTCTGCCTCTGTCCAACACCACATCACTCTGCAAAAATTATTTTGAATTGGCTATTGAAGACTTTATGTAAAGGGTACCTGTAGTGAAATTTCATTACTAGCCATTTCAAAAGATTGCATATAATACTAGAGGTTCTATCCCCTAATTTAGCTTATATCCCATTGTAAAGTGTTTGCGAGTACTACATCACTGCTCCATCAGTCATAGTCAGAAACATGTTGCCTCTTTCACGGGTTATTCCAGAACCAATAGTGACACAGACATGTTGGTTTGTTATTACCTGGGCTACAATTGACTGGTCACTGACTTCCTGTAGCAGAAACCAGTCTAAGTTGACATATTATCAGCCAGTGCTGGATCACGTTTCTGGGACAATGGTGGGGTGTAAAGCTTACAGCTACACAAACAAGTCCGAACAGGTGCTTTCCACTCAATCTTGCTCAGTGACTGCTGCTTTTTTACTCGCAATCATCCAGAAACAACGCTGGTATGTCACTGGCTTTTCTGCCCCTGCACGTAATAAAAATGTGTGTTCATTTATAGAATGTTTTTAAATTAATTTGCAATTCTTTTAATAACTAATGCCCAGTTAATGTTTTAAGCATGGTCAGTACAGGTGCACTTTAACTTAAGAAAGAGGAGAATCTCCAAATCTTCCTCCTTCAGTCGATCATAACCATTCAGAAGCAGATGTGGATGTCACTGGACAGGAAGGGGATCAAAACCAATTCTAAATAGCTAAGACTAAAGCTGTCACACAAATACAATAGAGTAAAAAGTACAAGGTTTAGTGTAAAGTCGCCCAAAAACATGTTGAAGTACCTTAAAGTGTTGCTGTATTTGAGCACAGTGCAGGAATAGTAAGTTTCCACTCAGAACTATGCAGTTTTATTTCCTTGTTGCTGTTTACTCCTCAGCACTAGTTTGATGCAGGCTTTGGCTCGTCCTTGTGGCACCTTCTGGAGTTGTTTTTTTTTGTTGTTGTTGTTGATCGGAAACCTCACCATGAAACTGTTGAGTATGCAGAGCACCTCATTTAGTGATGGAGGATCACTCTGTTCGCTCTGTGGATGAGGTTCAGACATCATCAGCACATCAAAGACGATGCTGCAGTTCTGAAGCAGCCGATTATCTGTCTGGATGCTGGCATTAGTCGATGAAATCTGTGGATTTGAGTTTGTGCGGCACTTTTATGATTATGGGCTGTCTGCTGCCAGTGTCGACTTTCAGCATTTTTCTCACACAAGTTGCTTTGCAGTGAAGTTTTTCGTGACGCAAATGAGAAGTCAGTTCTTTGGGCTCAAACACAGAGTTCCAGTCTGTGTAGATTTATGCATTTTAGGTTGTTCACCATGTTTCTAATTCTGAGTTTCCCAGATTTGGGATTAGAATCTGAAATGGGGCCATGAAACTTTTTTTAATTTGTTCATCAGTTTGTACTGCTGTTGTCTTGATTAGGTTAAATTGTATAAATTTTTATGTATTGCATTCTCTTAATTTCTGCCAATTATTCTGCTAATTGTTGACAATTTTGTTCATTTTATGTTAATGTTTTGATTATTTTGTGTAATGTAAATGTTCATTCATTTTCGTAATTATTTTGGGTCATTTTTCTTTCAATCATTTAATGCTAATTTAATTCTTGCTGCCGTAATGTTGTATGCAGCATTTGACACCTTTTAAATTGACGACAGAATAAGGTCAAGCTTCACTCCTGTTCATGTTATCGTTCATTATAAGGGCAATTAAAATTCAATGATGGATGGATTCATTTTCAAAGATCAGGTTATGACACTTGATGAACTTTTTCCATATTTTCTCTTATAGAAACATTCATTCATTCATTCATTATCTGAACCCGCTTTATCCTCACTAGGGTCGCGGGGGTCACTGGGGGCCTAATCCAGCTACAATGGGCGAAGGCGGGGTACACCCTGTATGAGACGCCAGTTCATCGCAGGGCTGACATACATAGACAAACAATCACTCTCACATTCACACCTATGGCCAATTTTAGATTAACCAATTAACCTATCAGTGCATGTCTTTGGATGGTGGGAGGAAACTGGAGTGCCCGGCGAAAACCCACGCGAACACGGGGAGGACATGCAAACTCCACACAGAAAGGTCTGGTGTGGGATTCGAACCAAGGTCCTTCTTGCTGTGAGGCACGAGTGCTAACCACTGCACCACCGTGCTGCCCTCTTATAGAAACATTGGCTGTAAAATAAAAACGCATTACATTTTGACACACTTGTGCGTCCACTCATCTCCTGTGACTCCATCTTTCTACAGGTGAATCCGAGGAGTTCATCATGAAGCTGATTAACCGCCCCATCATTGTGCTGCGCGGGGAGCACGGTTTCATTGGCTGCAGGAAGGTGACAGGAACGCTGGACTCCAACCGCTCCTCCTACGACTACTTCACCCTGGAGTTCAGAGACGGCGCCTACAGCCTCCAAGGTCTCTTATCTGAATCTACCAGCACACAGATGTAATGTTGGATGTAAATATGAACGTGAACACAACAGGCCGACGGCTACAGTTGATCAGAGCTTGCAGAGGAGCATCCTGCAGGCATACAAAGGATTAAAATAAGCATTCATTCCTTCATTGACATTTTGGATTAACTCAGTTGCAAAGCATTAGTGCCAAAAGAAGGATTTGACTCGGTTAATGTCACATAATTTAGATTATGTAGTCCTTTTGTTCATCCTCCCTTAGTTTTACCTCCTTACCAAAGATTTAATAACCTCAATAAAGCTTTAGACTCTCTTTAAATCTGGAAGCTGCAGAAAGGCATAGTTACCATAAACGTTAGATGTGCCATTACACATTTTAATATGAATAAACTAAACTGTTAACAATGGTCATTATTAATATGTACATTATCTCATATAAGTGGGTTTTATGAATGTTATTTTTTTAGCGAGTCTCTGTATTGTTAACGGAAATTTATCAGTTCACTTTGTTCATTTTTGGAAATTTTTTTTTGTCGTAGTCTTCCTCTGCAGCATCGTCTGGCTTCCTCTTTTTTTCTCTTCAACATCTTCTTCTTTCTCATCATAGCCTTCTGTTATTACAGCTCTTAATTTAGACCCTTTTCATTCCACCTTTGATAATCTGCAGTTATTTCTTTTCATTCTCCCATAACTGTGAAAGATTTAAGTTTAAGTGTTCAATAAAGGATTAATCAGCCTTAACATGGCACTGATGTTACATTAGAACCAGTAGCTGCAGAAAAACATGGTAAAATAATGGTTAAACTTTAATAAATACATCATGAAGTGTTTGTGAATCTCTTTTGACAAACGTGTACATATACATACATATAACAAACCTGGATGTTTAATATATTACTGTCATCAACCAACACGTATTATGAGGTATAAAATTTTTTAGTCCTCTTATTTCCTCTCCTCCATCCTTTTCTGTTTTTTTTTTCTAACCCACCATTGTCTCCTCCTTCAGACTCTACAGGTAAATACTGGATGGTGGGGAACGAGCAGTCAGTGGTGAGCAGCAGTGACACGCCCGTGGACTTCCTCTTCGAATTTTGCGACTACAACAAGCTGGCTGTCCGCCACGCCGCCGACAACAAGTACCTCCGTGGCGACCACGCCGGCGTGCTGAAGGCCAATGCTGACGACCTGGAGACCGCCACGTTCTGGGAGTATTGAGAAGAAACTGAGGAGGAGAAACCATGGCAACGGGATGCGGTCGCCTGGCTGCTGTGAAGCTGATAAATGAATATAGTGCGGCGACCGGCACAACAGCACTACCCTTCCGTCCATACATCTACCTATATACAACCCCCACCCCTGCACACCTGGCATCCCCCTCCCGTTCTTATATAATATCCTCTACTTATGACTTTATATGTTGATGAACTGCACAGAGAAGAAGAGGAAGGATAGAAGAAGAGGGAACAATGCCTCCCTTTCTTTCCTTTATCCTTCATTTTCACCTATCCCTCTCCTTACCGGCTCCGCTCTGCAGTGTCGACCTTTATTATTTGTTGCCATAGTTACCGTGGGGCTGTGCACTTTTTTTCTGCTCCAATCTGGTTTGCTGCTCGACCTGTCACTCATTCCTTCCTCGCCTTACGATTGGCCCTCTCCGTCTCGCCCGGCTGGCCGTCCCTTTTCCCCCAGAGCAGAGCAGAGCCACATTTGAAGAGCCCCTCCTCTCCTTCTGAGTCAAAGCCCCCCTCGTCTTTCTACTCGTCTCTATTGTCTGTGTGAGCAGCGCGTGGTGGCAGTATTCATGGCGTCTGACCTGATGAGGTACATGTGTTTCTACCTGACCTCCATCTCACTAAACAGATCAGTTACAGCTGCTTCCCGTTGGCCGAGTCTAGAAGCGAGACAGTTTCTTTTTTTTTTTTTTGTGTGCGTTTATGGTCTGGTAGAAACACATTTTCCTCCAGTTTGTCAGACCAGTGTGTTTGTTTCTGGAGCAGGCCCTCTGTCAACAACTGTGATATAACTGGAGTAGATCTGATGATGTTAAAGATCTCAAACAAGATGCAACTGATGGGTTTACGTACCCTCCTCTTCATCTCAACTGTAAAATATTCCAGTTTCCTGTGTTCTCATTGGCTGGCAGGGAGTCTGATTGTCCTGGACCAAACAGGATGTAGGAAGTAACCCCCCACCCCCACCCCACATTCAATAGCTAAACCTATTGTCCAGAGTATAAAGAAAATAAAAATGTAAAAATAGTGCAGTCACATGTTTACTGCACACACCTGTCGTACTGGAAGAAAAAAATACTTACAGCAACACAGTTAGATTAATTTCTTTTTCTATGTCCAAGGCACAGACATTATCATGGGTGAGCAAATGTTAAGTAGGTATAGGTAGCCATAGCAACGGTTAGCAATGGAGTGACATGATTTATAGACCCTTCGAAAGGTGCTTTTTTTTAAGTCCTGCGACCAAACTTAAACCTCAGCCTTTAACTAAGATCAAATCTTTGGAAAAATTTATCATCTCAAACATACACACACACGTACACACACTTCTTAAAAACTGGACCTGGTGCTACTGATTAAACTCCAAACCTGTTTAATATAAAAACATCTCATTTTTTGTTGCACACAAAGGGTAGCGACGGTGCCCTTATCAGCAAATCTGCCGCTCCTTCACTTTTAATTTGTTTGAATGTTGGGCAGTTTCTGAATTAACAGCCTTTATAATATAAACTGGACATATTTTATTTGTTTTTGTTGGATTTTACTCTCCCTCACATGTCGGCAAAGGGAGGGAAGGGATAAATTTAGCTAAATTAGTTGTCTGTCGGACTTAAATGTTCCATCTTTTACACAGTTGTGGAACGCATCGAGCCCTAACTTCTTAGATTTTCTGCCCTTTCATGAGCATACTTTATTTTTCTGAGCCATATCTCTAAAGCTGATCTTGGCTCTCAATTATTGTGCTCTCCCACTCATCATGCATTCCTCAGTATAGAAAACCAATCATTGTCCCATAAAATCATACGTGACAGCTGCTCACAGAAGTCCTACAGTTTTCTCTCTGAAGTTTTGACCATTTTCTGCACGAAGGCTTGAGAATCTCTCACCAGTTGAGAGGGGAAAAAAAAAGAAAAAAAAAAAAGCAGCAGTTATCCTTGCAGAAACTGGTTGTCTCCAAGGTGACCAAGGCTTAGACAAAGGGATGTGGAAGGGTAAACATGTGGTAATGACTGTGCCTTACTCGTAGTTTTTGGGGTGTAGGAAAATAAAAGGATTAAAAAAAAAAAGCAACAAAAAAAACAAAAACAAGAAAAGTCCACATCTTTGCTTTGTATAACTGGAACTTCCTTTTGTATTATTATTTTGTATAATTTTTTTGATATTGTGGATTAATCTCTCGTGCCATTGGTTTACCTGAAGTCCAACGACCAATAAAACTGGGATTTGGAAGCTACTCGACTCTGTATTCATCTTTCTACATTTATAGTAACAGATTAAATTGTGAAAGTCTTGGTTTTTTTATTTGACATGTAAAGGATTTAACAGTGAGTACATGCAGGAGGTACCAACTGGACTCAAATCCTGAATATAAACATGAGAATGAAAACAGAAAACAAAAATAAGTGAGAAGGGAGATTACGGTCAAATAAAGAAATGTATTTTTCAGTGTTGTGGATCATTTAGGATTAAAATTGTAGCAATATAAACTAAAATATCCAAAAATACACTCAAATAAAACTGACCTGTAGAGCTGGACAAACAATTAATAAAATGACAGGATTCTAAGTCCTTTTTGCAGAGACTAAATGCTTGAATAATTGAATTAATATTGTCTAAATCAGATCAGATTTCTATGTAACAGTAGAGCCTCAGTTGGTGGTTTTGGTCTAAACTGGTTTAATTATTGTGTAAAATGATCATACATCATGTTAATCCATTTCTTCTCTTTATGAAGTCATTTTCAGTTCAGTCTTTTTATTTGTGTATTATATTTTCCTGAGACCCAGTAAGTGAAAGTTTAGGTATTTTTACATTAATCAGTCACCTTCATTAGAAACTGCATGATACACCAGTATGGAGTGCCCTTTGTGCTGTAAAACTCAGCTATAGAAGATAAAAAATGCTTTCCTGGGTCTCAGGAAAATATTTCTTTTAATTCATTAAGGTTCAGAATTGTGGAGTTAAGAAAGAGATGGATAACCTGTGGCCCAATGACCTTGTGGCAAAATGTTTTCTTAAGTTTATTACAAATTTAATTGACAATTTTACAGCAATGTTACAAAAAAGTCAGATACCAAGAAGATAAAATTAAATACAATGGTAGGGAACTGGACCTAAACAGACCTAAATGATCTAAATAATGATGATCATAAATAAACTCAAAGGAAGATTTAGTTAGAAGAAGCAGAAAACTATTTATGAAAACTAATGTTTTCAGTATGACGTGTACGTTTGTCAGCCCAAACATTTAGATATGAAATTCTTTCTGACTGATAAATACCTTTTTACATTTGGCTCATTCTTTTGGGCATTTTTTGACATTTTCTTTTTAATATAAAATTGTGGAAAAAGCTTTTCAGACAACTTAAAAATTTCACACAATTTCAAATATTCTAAAAAACACATTAAATATTTGTGGAAAGTTATTTTTTTGTGTTTCAAAAGGTGTGGCTGCATCAGACAGTGACAAAAGCATTTCTGTTTCTTGTTAATATGAAAAAAAAAAAAAAAAAGCAAAACTAAATTCTTGACAGTTTCAAAATGTCATGCCCTGGTTCTGTTTCATTATTTCACTGGAACATCTGGTTTTAACCTCAACAGAACAGAGAACATGCACAAGTGTGACGTCAAAAAACCTTTTTCCACCACTACACACACACACACACACACACACACACACACACACACACACACACACACACACACTATTTTTCTGCCCAGAAATGTCTCTTTGCTGTAGATGTTAGATGTTGCTGATATATTGTAATTGAATTCATTCATTAAATAGACTATAGAATAAATGCACAGTCACTAAGCATGTCATTCTCAAATTACAGCTTTTATACCAATAAAAATATTCCACAAGTTTGTTATTTAATCCAATATAGCAACCCTGGTGAAATGACGCAAATCTGTTTGTTAGGGCAGAAGACTCATGACATGTTCAGGGACATCATAACCCCTCACATTGTTTTAATAATAACGTGCATACAGTGGATTGGGAAGAAAAAAGGATTTAAACAATGATTGGTTTATATCCCTGATTTAGACCATGCCTCATTGAAAATTTTTTAAACACTGACCCTATTGTTGGTTCAGATACTTTTTGGCTATTAAGGTTTTATATATTTTTTTATACATGGTTATATTTATCATGTTTTTTATTTGGTTTATGTTTCATTAATTCCTCATATGACCCTTAATCCATAAAGACCCAATATGACTTTAGAGACATTTCCCAAATTAATTTATTATATAATTTATTTCTTTTGTGAAAATCTGACATTTGCTTATATTTAATTTACTGAGCATGTACATTATTCATCATAATATTACATTTAAGGGTTGTTACATGAAAAACAAGGAAAATTTAAGAAACAAATGTATCTTTTAAACAAATATATAATTAATAATTAAACTCCATGGGTTTTACTGGTGCATCAATGTTGTAGAAGATGACAGTGTTTCCACAGTAACTGTGGAGCTTCTGAACATTCAACTGGGTCACATTTGACGACCATGAATAGATGGATAACTGCATTTTACACCAATTATTTACATGTATTGACAGGATTAAAGGATCAATTGAATTAAACAGTTTAGGTCAGTAGATTATTTCAGTTGTTAGTGGATGTTTGGGTCTTTATGGGTTAAAGACTGAAACATTCCAATTAAGGATTTTGTGAATGGAAAAGAACTCCTTGGACCTAAACCATTATGCAGTGAGTCTATAGGAACAGACTTAAAATGACCTTAAATTTAAATATTCCCTGAATTCTGTTAATAATCCAATTTTTTGAGGCCTGACGTCTGTGCTGCTCACATCCACACTCTGATATTTAGTATTTTATGCATCATTTATGTATACGTGGTCCAATTGTAAATACAACTTCATATTACTCCAGTTTGAACAACACAAATATTTCCTGGATCTCATTGCATAATGATTTAGTATCTTCACAGCTGTGGAAATCACAGCCTGTCCTGTTCTCATGTAATCATGGCTTTACATATTTGGTTTGTTGCCAGTTTTGGGCCACAGCAGCCCCCATGTGCTATCCCACTTACACACACATTTTCCCCCCATCTCCTGAATAGAGCCTTTGTGTGGAAACATTTATTCTTGTGCAGACAGAGAAAGAGTAACCCCCCCCCCCCAACCTGGAAAAGATCCTCACATGCTGCAGGAGTAAATGTAATGATGGAGCCTCCAGAGCAGGTCTCTAATCTGCCCCCCCCCCCCCCCCCCCCCGTCAGCGTTCCAGATCCCAGAGGAACACCCAACATGGCAAAACAAACACACACCACCCCTCAATCTAATCTCCCCCTCCCTCTCCCCCTTCTCCTCCTCCTCCTCCTCCTCCGCTGCTGCCTCATCTCCCCCTCCCTCTTAACCCCCCCCCCCTCCCTCCCTCCAGTCCTTGAATCCCTACACTCTGCATTTTCCACCTCTCCTTTTCCTCTCCTCCCCTTCCTGACTGAACAACTCCACTGAAAAGATGAGTCACTGAAAATATGACCCATATCCCAGAAATGGGTGAAATGGTTTATGGGTAAAATGTGAGACCAACTGCTGGCAGCGCTGGCTCACTGCTTTTTTTTTTTTACCTTTTTTTCCCTCCTCCCTCCTCTTTTTCAGAAATCAAAAAGTGAGGGAGATGTTAGAGGAGGGGGAGGGCAAAGGAGAGGTTGTGTGCAAAATGGCCGCTGTCTCTGCCACCCCCACTCCTTCCAACTCCACTGGCTCTGTTGTTACCATGGAAACACCAGCTGCTAGAAGCGGAGAGTTCTGAATGAAAGAGGGGGAGCTGACAGACTCAAATGTCAGAAAGCTTCATTACATTCACGATGCAGATTGCATGAAGCCTCTGTGTGTGTGTGTGTGTGGGGGGGGGTCCACAGAGGTAAGAGGGGTTAGGATGAGGAGCCCAAGGGAGCAGGGGGAAGGAGAAGGAGAGGGGGGGGGGGGGTGCTCTTTGATCAGAGGAGAGCTGCTGATTGAGAAAACAGTAGGCCGCCTTCTTCAGCACCAGCACCCCCCCCCCCCCCCCCCCCCCCCATTTGCAGCTGCAGAGGTTGCCTGTGAGCGTGCTGCCTCTTTCATCTCCTTACTAATCAAATCTGCATCGTCCATCGCTCACATGGCAGAGCAGTCAGTCAGTGGGTCAGTGGGTCAGTCTATAATCTCTTAAGGGGATGTAAAGAAGCACGGTGGGTCTGTGCAGGATCGATAGCAGGTCGACTCACTACGACAGATCAGATATGAGGAGCAGAGGGTTATATTGGTTCAGCATGTACAATACTTCCCCTCGTACATGACACAACTGTATTTATTTTGGAATTAACCTTCAAATATCAGGTGATAATACAAGGGTTAGAGGATTTTCCCCTCTTCTATTATCATAATGTTTGACCTTATGATTAAAAAAAAGGAAATCACACCAATTCTATCACAAGCAGTGATAATTTAACCTGCACAGATGTAGAATTATTGTTGTAGAAACTTACAAATCATTAAATTCTCTACATTTAATTTAAAAATAAGGGATTTTTCACCATTTATTCTAATTTTCAGTGAATATCTTGTATTATCCCATTTACAGAGAGATTAGATTAGATATTCCTTTATTAGTCCCACTAGGGGAAATTCCAGGTCACAGGCCGTCCACCACAGGCGCCAAACAAGAATGAATAAATACAGAAACAGAATGCAAGTACATACAGTAAAACAAACTCAAACAACATGCATTGTAAACACAGAACACCTGAAATTCCTAAACAGCCTCTGGATAATAGAGATATTAAAAAGTATTCAGAGAATGTATAATCTTGCTCCTATTTTGTGTCAATCTCAAGTTTCTATGACAACCTTTTCTTGAATTAGAGCCAATAATGTAATTTTGACTTTCTGCTAAATGCAATCTTGACCTTTGACCTTTTACAATATTGATAATTTTGTTATATGTATATATGCATCAGTGCGTGTAATATTATGATAATATATCCAATATTGATTAAGTTATAGCGTGATATGTATATGGTTGACACACACAGTATTACAGAAGTTAATTTTGCGACATGTCACCTTTGACCTCCAAAGATCTCATAAACTATTTGTCATAGGGGATAACACCAATTATAAGAATTGTAGAAATCTTTATTTTGCATTGTTTAGCAAAAATATGAAAGATCTATGACCCTACATTCTGGAGTCATAACTGATAATGTGATTTTGAACTTTTAGTTAATTTTGACCTTGACCTTTGACCTTTACTCAAAGGGATCATTACATCTGATGTGCATCAATTATATATATATATATATATGCCCATGTAATTTCATGGTGATATCTCAAGTATTAATGCAGACACACACACACACACACACACACACACACACACACACAGTGATTTTGATAATCTCTCCCAACCAATGTTAGGAGAGTTAACAGAAGCAGTTGTAACACACATCAATAATTATAGTTTATTATGAGGTACAACGTGTGTGTGATTCAGGGCATATGACAAACCAGATACGATTTTAGCATTTTATTTCCCATTGAATACCATTCATTAATTTTCTGATCTCAGGCCCAATGAGCCTCCTGGAAGGGGCGGAGACTTAAGATCCCCATAATTTGAAAGAATCTCTAAGAATTTTGCACATGATCACACATTACAAATGTATATAATACACTCATATTGTTAGGGTTATTAGAAAATATGACTTGGTTGAAAAGTCCTACTCTGCAGAAAGTGCGGTCTGAAATGTCCTACATTCAGTGTTTTTAACTGACACTGCTTTCCCCCATAAGTAAAATATTTTCATGATTTGAGTGACTGAGAGGCTTCTGTATGTGGGCTGCACTAAGCCATGTTTCCATTATTTTGTGTTTTACTCCGTCAGACTGATTGAAATAAAATGACTTTTTAAACCATTAAGTAAGTAGATAGAAAATAGACAAGAACACAGTGTGAAACTTGGTTCATATGATTGAAATGTGAAGCCTTTAAGTATAGAAACGGTCCAAAAATGGCATGAAACATCCTCAAAAAACAGCGGTGACAGCTGTAAAAGCACAAGCTCATTAAAAATACACACATTCATTAAAGATACACACAGACAATAACAGACACAAACAATGCCAGTGGAGGTGAAGCTGCACACACTGTCTGGGGAACAAAATGTTGCCAGACACCAGCGGTTCCCTGAGGAGCAGAGAGCTTCAACACACACACATATACACACACATACACTGAAAAAAGTAAAACATTGAATTAAAATAACCATAACCCTATGCAATTTAACTTGGTTCACTCAACTAGAATTTTTTTTGTGTGAAAATAAAAGGTCAAAATTATAAGATAAAAAGTAAAAATTCTGAGATAAAAAGTTTCAATTATGATATCAAATTAAAAAAATATGAGATAAAAAGTAAAAATTATATCAAAAGTAAAAAAAATATGAGATAAAAAGTAAAAATTATGATAACAAAAGTAAAAATTATGATAACAAAAGTAAAAATTATGAGATAAAAAGTCTCAATTATGAGCTAAAAAATCTAAATGATGAGATAAAAGTCAAAATTATGAGATAAAAAGTAAAAATGATGATATCAAAAGTAAAAAAAATATGAGATAAAAAGTAAAAATTATGACAAAAGTAAAAATTATGAGACAAAAAGTCTAAATAATGAGCTAAAAAGTCAAAAATAATTATATAAAAAGTGTACATTGACACTGAGATGACTGTGAAGGTCATGTCAGTGTCCACAGACTGTATAACTGGTCTGTTTGTGTGAAAGTGCAGTTTTAAAACCTTCACTGAATGACAGGAAGCTGCATCAAAGGTCCAGTTTGTCCTCCTTAGAGATACTCAGGTCATGTCTGGTTCATATTTTCAGCCTGAAACACATCTCATCAACAGCCATTCAGGGCATCAGAGCCACAGCTTCGTACAGTATTCACTGAAACAGCCGACTGTTTGTTTTTATTGGTCTAAATGGGCGACAGTGATGTTGTTATTGTGTCGACGAACCCTGTGATTTACTGCACCTACAAGTCAAATGAGGCGAGGGCAGGTTATTTATGTGACATTTCATACACAAAGGCCGTGTAAAAACACTTAAATCAGAAACAATGGGAAAGATAAGTCATAGAAAAGTAATTTTACATTGTGTAAAATTATTTTAGATGCTGTTAATGCAAGAAATATACAACACATGGTCTGTTGTTGGATAATCCAGATAATCATGTATGAAACACTTTGGTAAAAATGACATATAATAGATGTGATCGAATCGTTATTCTGAAAATATCGACTCACAATCAAAAAAAATTTCTTAAAATTAACAAAATGTTTTGTTTCCATGTACATGTTCTGTTGTTTGTTTCACTAGTGGGATTGTTGTGTTTGTTGCATATTCAAAATAACTAAAGTAAACTATCTTAAAATCTTAATTTAGCATCTAAGAAATTATTTATATTTAACAAATAATGATGTAACAATGTAAAACATTTAATGAGTAACAACATTAAACATTGAATCTCAAAATAACCTTAGAGATACTTTAAATATACTGAGTTAAAATGTAAAAAATTTTTTATATATAAAAATACTGAGATACTTTTTTAAAATAATGTGCCCAATTATGTGTATCTGCTAAAAAATAACGTATTTCTCCAAACAATAAAAATCAAATAATCATATTATATACAGCTCAAAACAATGAAAAAAATAACACATTTTTTACATTTTCATAGGAACAAAAACATACTGACTCAATAAATATTGTGTTAAATGTCAATATAATGACACAATACTAAAAAAAACTAAACAAACTATTGACAAATAATGGCTTACATTTAAAAAATAATGACTTATTGAAAATTATGTTATGTTCTCATAATAATTAATAAATAATGTATTAGGACCCTAAAATGTTGATTTATTATCTCAAAAACAACATCTTAAAAATGAAAATAATAAAAATCCTTTCACAAAATACTGACAAATGAGAAGAAATAATACCAGAATCCCCCAAAATAATGACTTACTATGTGAAATAATTACTTTAATGACTTTTTTTTAATCACAGAGTAAAATTCGTACCATTATCAATTTAGCTTTAAATGCTTTTCTTATTTAACATAACAAAATCTTTTAAACCATCATCGATCTAACACTTTAATTGAATTGTTGTAAATGAAAGGAGTGAATGGAGTCTCCTCTATTGTGCTTTATCACTTAAGCCAGTCTTTTGTCCCAGTCTTAAATGAGTCATTAGCAGATTATACTCCATAAAGCCTCCCAACTGTAATCCATGACCCACACAGTCGTCTGGTGTCTTCAAGGACTGACAGAGCAGCTGAGCATTTATTCACAAAGAAGGAACAATTGTTTTCATGGATGGGGTCTGGTCTACAGCAGTGACAGGCTCTGAAGTCAGGATTTACAGAGGGGCATCATGGGAAATTAGTGTAAATAGTGTATATATATTGTGCATAGAAATTGAAAGGCTTATATATATATATATATATATATATATATATATATATATATATATATATATATATATATATATATATATATATATATATATATTTGTTGCTGTGCTGCTGTAAACCTGGACTTTCCACCAGTGGGACTAATAAAGGAATATCTTATCTCTTATTCTATTCACATACGTAGGAGTACAGTAATCTTTTAAAGGTGCAATCATTATTTTTTACACATCAGAGGCTGACGGTTGGGTCAGACAGACTATAGTTAAATAAATCTTAGACAAAATAAGATAAAACCACAAACTGATTAAAAAAAATAGAACTGGAAGTGATGGCTCCCCTCAATGACCTGATGCATCCTTGGGTCATGACTAAGGCTGCAGAATTTATCGAATTTTAATTGAAATTGTGATTTTGGCCATGACGATAAAAAAACAAAAATAAACAAAAATCACAATTTATTTATTAGGCCCGAGCACTGACATGCAATGTCCGTGAAGGACTATTAAATGTGTGTCTATTATTATTATTATTATTATTATTATTATTATTATTATTATTATTATTATTATTATTATTATTATTATTATTATTATTATTATTATTATTATTATTATTCTGTCACTGCTCTAACCCCAATCTTCGCCCTTTGAACGTTTAAACAAAAAACTTAATTTTATTTAAATGTTGGGCGTGGCTGTGATGACCTCACAACGAAGCAGCCATTTTTAGACACATAAAAGTGTGTGTCTCAGATTCAGTAACATTTGGACAGAATGACAACCTGAACACCATGATATGGGACTCGTATCGTTAGATCACAAAATGGCTGTCTGACACCCCCTACAGTTTTTGGAATGGGAGTGAAAAAATGTCCTCCCGCTGTTGGGTGGTCACGTGGGGAGGAGGTCGCAAGGGAATCGAGGGCCTATAATACAGCTAGTGGTTTTACTAGTTTAATTTATTATTAGGTGGGCTCAGTCGCATAGCATCCAAGTGTTTTAACTAGGATACTTAACTGATGACTGTTTGACCACATCAACTTTTTCCAGTCATAATTTTCTGCCTTCAGTAAAAAAACAAAACAAAACAAAAACAGCCTCCATCAGTCATTCCACTGCACAAACTCTTTTGCATTATAGTGTAGCTGATAAAGAGGTAGCTTTGTGACCTCTCCATAGCATATCTTTAAAAATGATGAATTTGAACGTTAGCAAAACAAGACGGAATTTATTAATAGAAGTGCAGAGCTCAATTAATCCATGTGGTACGACCATTTCACACATTTACACAAAACGTAAACCAAACACAAAGCTGACGTGAGGTAATAGAACTTCTAGAGCTAGCAGCTAAAGACTGGGACAGCAAGTTGATATCATGAAAACAAAAAAATGCAGAGGTGAGTTGTGTTATCCAACTGACAGACTTATTTAAAATGACATGACAGGTGGGCTACAGCAAAAGGAGTTTGTGCAGAACTGATGCAGGCTGGTGGACATCACTAAAGTTTTTTCATCTTATACAAATCAAGACTTTCCTGGAACTATTGAAAAACTCAAACTAGTTCTGATAAAAATTAAAAAACTAAACCAAAACTAGTTATTTATTTGAACTATAATTGCCTATACTTATTACAGCTGCACAGTTTAGTGACAAAATCATATTATTATGGACTATATATGGATTTTGACAAACTTGTATAAAAATACATTTCTATTTCTGCAATAGGAATATATTAATACTTACAAATATTTGAAGTACAGCTTTTTTACAGCTACATACTTTCACATCATTATGCATCTTTAATACGAGCTAAAACATAAGCATAAAAAACAGGCAGAAAGACTAAATAAAAACAAACACTAATGAAAATGTCTATAATAAATTATGCAGTCATTTTACCAGGAAGGAAACTACTGAAAGACCCAGTTACATTGCATTATGGGAAATGAAGAACCCAGTCTGCTTTGAACTTCACAGGGTCAAACATCCATGTTTGATAATTTCAAAAACAAATGTAATGTTTTCTACCATTTACAGTGAATGCAAATTTCAAAAAGCACCAGTTTCACATCTTTATCATAAGTGTAACTCTACTGGTTTGTTCCACGGTAATGACACCAGTTATTTCAGCCATATTAAACTGTCGATAAAAACAACAGTTTATTTATCCACTTTCACTAAGTGTATATTTATACTTCTGTCACATTAAACAAAAACCAGAGGACTGGAACTGTAGGACTTGTGACAATAAACTGGTAAATGAATGACCCCTACACGTCCTGTAGTATTTATAGTTACACAAATATGTACATTATTTATTCATGACTGCTTGGTTCATGCAAGAAGATACTGAATGTGATTAAAGTCTAATTCTGTGTCTCATACACACACACACACACACACACCGTCTGCCTCTTACCACCCATGACTAAAACCATTAGGACCCTGGGGCTAAAACGGGGGTCTACTGTGCCACTTCTGCATGCTGAAACAAGGCACTGTGCATGTATAACTGAGTGTGTGTGTGTGTGTGTGTAGCAAAGTGATTTGTCACACTCGCAGCACACTTGGCTGAACAAAGGAGCCCCCTCCTCTCAGTCACATCACAAAGCATGACTGTCCTTACACCATGATTGGTGAACAGCGTCGTGTGTTGTCATGTGATTGGTGCATAGCCTGGGGGCTCAGTTATCATGACTCAGCCCCCTTTTCTATTTTTTGGAGGGAGGAGAGGGAACAGTGTTGGTAAAAGAGAAGGAAAGCTACAAAGGCAGAAAATAGACATTTCTATTGGTTTAACTTCAAAGCTTTGTGAACAGAAAACTTTATTAGAAAACTGTGTTGCTTCACACAATACACAAAAAGATACACAAGGGAATGCTAATCTTTTTTTTTTTCATTTACTCAAAAATATCTGTATAAACCAGAAATAATCCCCAGATTCTGAGTTTTTAACCTGGAACTTTTTACAGTTAGAAGAAAAAGGGACATTTCAATATGTGGGTGTAGACTGTCCCAGGTTGAGCAGGAGAAAAGTGAAAATGGTGCAATCATCCTCATCCTCATGTCCACACACACACACACACACACACACACACACACACATTCACATACACACATCACAGCGTGTGTTAGAAGCGTCTGAAGTAGCGGTGTGGGGGTCCGTAGTGCATGGGCAGGTCCATCATGTCCATGTTATGGTGATGGGGGTTGGGATTGACAGGAGGATTGTGGTGGTGATGGGGAAGGTTGTTGTTATTGTTGTTATTGTTCAGGGGGGGCAAATGCTGCAGGGGGGGCACATAGGGTGCTGGGGGCAGCCGGGGCAAAATCACCTGGTGGTACATCCTGCCCTGGGGCGGAGCCGGAGGGTAACGGGCGCGAGGAGGGACGAACAAGGGAGCCTGTACCGCCTGTAGGTGAGGAGGGAGGGCAGGGGCTGGGGGGTTTGGGTTGGGTGGGTTTTCTGGAGGTGGACCCACACGTGGCCGTTTGGGTTCGGAGATCAACTCCGGAGGAGGGCCAACCCTCTTCCCTGAATTATCTGAAAGAAAAAAAAAAAAAGAAGCAAAACAGAGCAGAAGAACAGAGAGAAGAAAGTTAATGACAAATGTTCCAGCAGCATCTGGACACAGTCAGACAGGAAGTGGAACAAATGTAGAAACCACTGTGAGGTCACTGCTGCTAACAAACACTAACTTACTGACACCTACTACTGCAGAGATCAAAGCTACCATGAGTGTGGCCCCTTGAACCTGGGTGCCCCCATCTGGGTCCACACACTCATATGTTTACATGCACTTAGAAACACTAACATTATTGCCTTAGTGCAGTGCTTCTCAAATCCAGTCCTCGTGGCCTAATGTCCTGAATGTTTTAGATATTTCCCTCCTCTATCACACCAAGATCAATTATTGATCAGCTCTTCAGAAGCCTGATAATGATGTAATAGCTTCCAGGTGTGATGGAAGGTGATATATTATTTTAAAATTGTATTTATTGACATTTTTTAAATAAAAAAAATGTCAAAAATATATTGTATTTGTATTTATTTAAATTGGTATTATTTTAAATGTTATTTTTTACATTTTTAAAGAAAATGTAAAATTTTTAATGTAATTTTAAAAATTAAAATTTTTTATTATAATTTTTTTATTTAAAAAAGAAAAAAAAGAGCTATCTAAAACATGCAGGACACTGGGCCACAAGGACTGGATTTGAGAACCACTGCGAAAGGTTGTGTAGCACCACCTCACTTCCAGGAGTCGAACAATGAATTGATTCTCTTGCAATGTATATAAACTGAGATTTCTCAAAAACTCCAGTTACGTCTTTAGCCAGATTACTGCCAATAGCTCGACTTAGATGTGCGTTGTCCTGTCCGTCCTGTCCAGTCTTTGTTTCCTCCGCACATCACTGAGGTGTAGCACTGGCTTGTAAGAGAGAGTTCTAATGGGGGATGTCTGCTCAGCTTTTGGGGAGGACCGGTGATGGTCACACACATGCACTAAATAGTATAGTATATGGCTGCCAGACTGGAATATGTAATGATCTCGAGCACTGTTGACTCCCCCTATGTGGGGTTAAAAGATGTAAAAAATACATAAATAAATAAATACATGAATAAAATAAGTGAATGAATAGAAAAATAAAATAAAATAAATGAAATAAAAAATAAGAACAAAATGCAGACAACTTAGAGAAAGGAAAGAAAAAAAAAGAAAGAAAAAAGAAAGGGAAAAGACGAAGAAGGAAGGGAGGAAAAAAGAAAACGATAAACAACAAAAAACTCTATTTGTTACCTACTTTCCTATCTGCTCATTTGTTTTTTGTATATATGTTTAGTACTTCAGTTATTGATTATTTTTATTATTATCATAATTTTTTCGTACTATGCACTATATTGCTATAAGATGAATTTAGGTTATTGGGGAAGTGAAGAAGGGGTAGGATTAAATAAGCTTATGCTTCATCCTACTCCTTTTCGGACATGTCATTGTTATTATTATTGTTGTATTGATTATTGTTGCACTTTGCACATATTCAAAATAAATCATTCAAATCAAATCAAAAATCAAATCAAAATCATGTAAACGTACTGAGTGATGTTACACAACATGAGCAATATACACATGCTGTACACTCACATAACCAGAGGAATGTCATAAGAAACAAAACCTGTTTTTGGACAAGTACATAACTGGACAAATGTCTAAAACAGTCTGAAACATTAGACCAATGTGACAAACTTTGCAGAACTAAAATAACACTACACAAATCCAACAGTACATTTACTGTTGACCACAACTTGGTTTTATGATGAACCTTCTGCTATCAGCCAATCCAATATTTTATGTCATACTGATACGATTCTGATTGGAAACGAATGGACTTCACAGTTTAAAAACTGTCTGGTCCGGGAGCTGCAGGGCCTCCGACTGGAAGTCTCTGCGGAGGGTGGTGAGGACGGCGGAGAAGATCATCGGGGCCCCGCTCCCCACAATTCAGGACATAGCAGAGAGCCGCTGCATATCCAGAGCCCACCGGATCTTCTCTGACCCCACTCATCCCCAGCACAGACTGTTCATTCGCATGGCATCTGGGAGAAGCGGCCAGATTCAGGAATAGTTACTTCCCCCTGGCCACCAGACTGCTGAATGACAAATAACAACCCCCCACACACATTCATCTACCTCAGGGACAATGTACTCTCAGTGCACTTATCCATAAAATGGACAGAAATCTACCTCCTGGTTGTGAAACGACCCCCCCCCAGCTGCTAAAAAAAAAAAAAAAGAAATGTTATATTTGCACTACGTACTCTGTTTTTTGCACTATTCATTCTGCTTATTGCACTATTCATTCTGTTTACTCTGTTCCTTAGATGCTTTTTTACTTATTTATTTAGTATGTGTGCTCCAGAAGCCAAGCAACGACGTCTCGTTGCCAAAAATCCCACTGTTGTGTGTATTCTTGTGCAATGACAATAAAGGAAGTCTAAGTTAAGTCTAAGTCTAAGTACAGACAGGTACATGTGCTAACAGCAAATCAGCAGGTTAGTGGACATGTTCTGTAACTCGATAGGCCAGTGGTTCTTAAGTCTGGTCCTCGTGACTCAATATCCTGCATGTTTTAGACATTTCCCTCTTCCATCACATCTGGAAGCAATTACACCATTATCAGACTTCTGCAGACCCTGATCCTTAATTGGACCAGGTGTGCTGGAAGAGGGACTCATCTAAAACATGCAGGACGACCACAAATCCATTTTCATTGTTTCTACAAATTGCAGCGATCCATCTGCTTTCCTTTTCTTTGCCTTGAGGCAGCCTGTAAAACTAGGCTTATGCAGTCGTCTCCTCGCGTAGCTGTGCTTTCTCCATTCATTTCATGTATGGGTCAAGTCATGCTTCATAGTCAGAGGAGGTGGGTCAAAAGGTTGTCTTTCAAATACCTCTGTATGTAATAGGACGGTACTACAACCAATCAGCGTAATCTTTAGGATGACGCAGTTAGAGTGCCGTAAAGTTCAACAAAATTGGGGATTATGGAGCTCAACGACTGTTATCGCTTCAGTAAAAGCAATTCAAAGATTGATGGCATTGTCTCACATTCTTCACGCATCTTTGAGAAAAAGAACACCATCTACCGTTGTTCTTCTTCTATGGTTGTTTCCAGTTGTTTCTCTCTGAATCGTCGCAATGTCATTTTTGTTCCGCCCGCCCTCTGACTCTATACTTAACCGTTATTCATCGGCCAGTTTCAGGGAAATCTAGCCAAAAGTTACCTTGAGCAGAACTAGACCATCTATTAGGAAATTACTTTTGCTGCTGCTAGGGGCGTCTAGCGCAGCTACGCTAGTCATCTATGACTGCTAAAGGTATATCCCCAAAACGTGATGCTTCCAGTCACCCATCATTTCCACCACTCCCATTCCCCCATTCATAAACTTATAAATGCGTCCACCCAGTCAAAAGTATAGGCCACACAAAATTTGGCTATCTTGAAAGTCGGCCATCTTGAAATTGTCAGGCTCCAACACGCGAGGAGTGCATGTGCCTGTCCTCGAGCATGAGCACAATGAATTTGGTGGCAATCCGTCCACCTGTTCAAAAGTTATGGGCCAGACAATATTCGGCCATCTTGAAATTTTTGACCTCCAACATCTAATCAGTTCATGTACCTATCCTAGAGCATTAGAACGCCGAATTCAGGACAAATCAGTCCAGCCGTTCAAAAGTTTCCATGTTAACATAAAAGACATTACGCGGCAACATCCCAGACGCTCTGCTTTTCGGGGATATAAATATAGCTCCAACTGCTTTTTAAACCTGTTAGTGCAGGTAACGCAATCCACAAAACTTATTACGTGTTTTTATATTGTTCTAAAGATTTTGCAGTATTTAAGCCAAATCCACCACTCATCTTCCTCTTTTTGTCACTCAGTAGAAGTAACTGTGGTAACTTTCACCATATGTCTGCTACTGTGATGTCACATACATACCCTATGAAATAATTACAGAATTAGCTAATATAGCACAGTTATGTAGACACAAGCTTAACAAATATATTTATGTCTAATAACCAACTAATTACCTGTGAATGGCCTTTGAAAGAAGTTGGGTCAAAATACCTCTACCGTTTTTTTGGGGGGGGGGTTTGGTTAAAATGCTTCTTTTTATTCTGTATATATTTACACTTTTCTTTTAAACTGTTCTGCATTATACACCATGAGAGAGCTGTCTCTTCATTTTGTTGTACATGCGTACAATGACAATAAAAGCATTATGTTCATCTATTCAAATACACAACAAAACTGAATTAAATCCAACACTAGTGAAGTCGGCATGTTATGAAGGAATCTTCATGAAACACTTGCATAATAATAAAAAAAAAAGTACAGTTTTGTCAGTGTAACGTATAAACCACAACAACAGCAGAACTAGCTATCATCAAAAATGTCATCCAAGCCCTCTGCAAACCCTATTATCACCAACCAATAGTTAACTACAGGGGTTCGACAAAGGGCCGGTGTGGGTGACATCCGGTCTTCAGCCCACAATGCCCTGCATGTTTTAGATGTCACCCTGCTCCAACGCACCTGAGTCAAATAATCAGCTGGTCATCTATCTCTGCTGAAGCCTGATAACGACCCACTGCTTTGAATCAGGTGTGTTGGAGCAGGGTGGCGTCTAAAACATGTGGGACAGTTGGGCCAGAGGAGCACATTTGAGAACCACTGTATTAAGACTGTCCACAAAGAGAACTCCTAATGAATGATGACTTCGCTAACAGTGGTTGTTGCACAAACCCTCCATCCTGCTTCACAAACAACACACACTCAAACAAACACTTTCAGTTAAAGCAAACACAGGAAATACCCTGCGACAGCTGTTGGCTTCTTGCTGTAAACAGTAAACATGTCTGAATAAATGCTTTATAATGGTGGGAGAAATAAGAGTAAGGCTGCTGTGCAACAATAACCTAAAAAAAAAAAAAACCCATCCATAATAGACAAATTTCCACATAAATGAACATGTGAAGCTCATGTTGATACTTTTCCTCATAAGCACTGACCTGTGCTCTTCTTGCTGAGCTCTGCCTCTCCTTCCTTCTGGATTTCCTGAATGATTCGCTCATCATCTTGCTGCAGAAACACACAAAGGAAGATATTATCACTCTTTTAGATTAAACACTATCAGCAAATATTAATAATATAAAAATCAATGGCTAGCAATTACACCTATAGAGTAGATGTAATGCAACATTATTCAAGTGGACTTCTCTGGATGTGGTAACTGACCATCATGGTAATACACTGCTCAAAATAATTAAAGGAACACTTCAATGGGGGGAAAAAAGGTCATGCTGAATGTTTATACTGATATGACTTGGATAGTGTTTAGGGAAAAAACAGATGCCATAGAGATTAATGGAAATTAAAATCAACCTACAGAGGACTGAAATCAAAGTCACCACAAAAAACAAAGTAAAAAAAATCATGTAGCACGTTCCTCCATAATGATGCTCAGTACTTTCTATGGATTGCACATACTTATATGATGCCTGACAAATTTGGGACATGCTACTATTGAGACAACAGATGGTGCCCAGATGGTGCCCAGCATAGGGTGTGAAAATATGTTCCAGGATTTCCTGCCTAATGTTAGTGTTGACGTATAGTCTGCAAGTGTCCCTGAGCCCCACCGTGTACACGACTCCTCAGACCATCCTGAATGTCTCTGACCATACAATTGGGATCATTCTGTTGGGTTCCTTTCATAAAAGGAGCAGATACTGGTCCTGTTGGTAGTTTACAGACTCTCTAGAGCCCTGTCCAGCCTGTCACCTGGAATGTCTTCCATAATCTTGAGACTGTTCTGGGAGACACAGCAAACCTGACAATAGCCTGTATTTATGTGCCATCCTGGAGGAGCTAGACTGTGAAACCTTGGTAGAATACAAGTATCTCCTCATATTACTAGTAATAACATGGACCTCAGCCAAATGCAAAAGTACTGAAAGACAGTTATGAAAACCTAAGGAGGGAAAAATGTTAGTGGCCTTCACCAGGTAAAACCATTCCTGTTTTTGGGGTCATGCAATTGTTGCCCTTCTATTGTATCTGCTTATTGGCTGAAACTGATTAACAATCCCTTCTGCTACTTAACTGATCACATCCATATGCCAGATGTTTGACTGACTTGATGCTAAAAAGTGTTCCTTTAATTTTTCTAGCAGCACATTTGAAAGGTGGAAGCATTAGAGTTGGTTAGACATCAGATTCTCTGTCACTATCACAGAAAAACTTAGTTAGACCTGAGTATCAGTGAAAATATGGTATTTTACCATACATAATACACTAAAAGCATGTAGTTAACCCACTTTAATCTACACATACAAACTAATTACATTGATCCCAAGGGTTTTTGCGTATGACGTTGATAACATTCGTCAATTTTAGACCCCCCCCCAAAAAAAACAAAAACCACGGAGAACCTTTACATCCAAATCATCTAGTACACCATGTTTCCATGGTTGGGCGGCTGTGGATCAGTTGGTAGAGTGGGTCGCCCAATGACCGAGAGGTTGGCGGTTCGCGTCCCGGCTCTGGCTGTCCACATGTCAAAGTAGGACTTAAACCTACTGGTGTATGAGTGTGTGTGTGAATGGGTGAATGAGAGGCTAATGTAAAGCGCTTTGAGCACCATGAAGGTGGAAAAGCGCTATATAAATGCAGTCCATTTACCATTTTGTTTCCTGAACGGTCTCATTCTAACATTATTTCATTAATATTGCTGTGTTCACCATTGGAGGTCTTCAACCCTGGTCCTCAGGACCCACTGTCCTGCATGTTTTAGACACAACCCTGCTACTTCAGTTTCACTGCAATGGGGGACGGGCTGGGGGGGGGGGGGGTGTTACCTGCATTCTGTGGGCAGGCTTAACCCCAAGCAGGTGACGGTAATGTCCACATGACGTAATGTGGACGGGCTTTTTCTGATTCGCTCCTTTCTCAGTGTTGTTTTCTATGAATGGGAAATACAGCCAGTGGAGGTGACACACCACTTACAAATGCAGCATGTGTTAGTAACTTGGCGTGACCCATCAGATTCCAAAAGGAGCATGTAAAAGTGGTTTTCAGTGGAATGAGACCTTTAAGACACCAGATGAAAATCTTACTAATGGGTCCACATGACCTATCCAAATCCAATGCAGCCCCAGCATGTAGCTTATGAAGGAGGTTATCATAAGTAAGTGGTGGTGGGTTGGAGAGTGGTTAGTATCCAAACTGTAAATGTTTTAGTTTAGAACTCATGTTACATTTATAGATGGAACATATAGTTAGATTTAAAGTGTTTGTTTCACTCATTCATATGTGCAATACAGAAAAAGCTACTTTTTTTCATTAAGCCTCCACAGGCTGAGGAGACACAAATATTTATTCATGTGTCGGGCGGCTTTGGAGCCTCTGCAGAGCTGCTGGACCAGCTCCAGCTCATTAGCAGCTTGGAGACTAATTGTTACTTCTGGTTGCCAGCAATACTACAGCCAGACCACTGTGGAGTGGAGTCAGATGGTGAGGGTCAAAGTGCAGGGAAATAAAAGAAAATGTGTCCTTTCATCTTCTAATAGAAGGCTTTCAAATTTGCTTGTTTCTGAAAACCGGCAAAAACTATATTCTGAACTACTAAAGCCGTAATTATGACAAGAATGACTGTGACTCAGAGTTAAAGAAACAAACAGCCTATTTGTATGGCTGTGAGACGCACTGTGGGGTCGGTCCACAGGGAACACTTTCGGCAGTGGCGACAGGGAGCTCCAGGAGAGCGGGCGTGCTGGCAGAAGTGGTTGTAACCAGTGATGGGTTCTCGGCAGAGGTAGCACATGAAGCTGCCACAGCGGCATGACATCCGATTGCAGCCTTCCGACTTGACCAGGCCTGTCGCGCACTTTACACACTTCCTGACCCGAGCTGCTGTCATTCGCTCCTCACTGTGAGATGCAGAAAAATGAGAAAGATTACAATTTAAGACAGAAAAAACACAGAGAGTAATTTTCCCTCATTCATTTGGTCCTGTATGCCTATGGATTGAGAAATTGAACCCCAAATTGTTGCTATGGTGATCGGTTTAGCTCTGTCCTGTTAAAATCATCAATACTGGTGGATGCAAACTGCCTATGGATCTCCACTGATCTTTCTAGCAGGCTTCTTCCTGTGTCTTTTCAGCACTGGGAAGCGAGGAGATCTGTGAGTGGCTCAAAACAGGAAGTGCTGCCTGTGGGTCAGCCGGACCACAGGAAGCAGCCGGCCTCTCCACTTCCTGCAGCACTGTCCGGGAAACTGAGCTGTTTACCCAGCATTTGATGAGATTGAAATGCTAACAGAGTAGAGGCAGGACTGAGATTTACAAAGGGGCTAGGACAAATATATTACCCCAAAAACCTAAACATGAAAAACAGATCTGGATTAAGGGTTCTAATTTACTTTTATCAAATTAATTAATTGTGCTACTGTCAAATGAAGGCTTTTTTAGTACAATGTTGAGACCATTAAAAGCAGCTGGAGCTGGAGAATGGTGACAGTTTGGTGAACTTCCATCATCCATATGGTTTATCACTGGGTTGGACAGTGGTTCATACAATAATATACTACATGACATGTAGACTGAGGAGCTGATGGATATTAAAGATAACTAGTATTTTAAGCCCGGAGCCGGCTTTAATTTGCACCTCCTGAACTGAACGCTGCTCCGTATCAGGTGTTTCAAACTCCTCTCTCTGCTTCTCAAAGTTTGCCACAGTTTATTAGAACCTGTGTCTAATCCATTTCTGTGCCTCTTCATACATAGTGGGGTTTCATTACTTCCATCTAAAACCACATTTTTGCTTGTTTCTTGTAGTTCAGCGAACATAGCATTCTGTAAATGGGCTTCAAAAGCAGATGACTTGTAGTGATAACTTTTCCACCTCTTTCAGGTGTAGAAGTGTTTAATACTTTCAGGTTTTTGAAATATTCTCAAGTCTCTACTTGGGTTTTTAATTCACAAACTGACACATTCAAACTAAAATTATTGGATGGAAACTCATGTCCATGAACCTAAATTAAAGTCACCTTAAGACAGACCAGTCTAAGTGGTGATGTTGGAAATTTCTGTGCGAGCCACTTACAAGAGCACCCTCATGCGGATCTCATCCCTCTCCAGGACCTGTTCACACGTCTTCCCCACATGCTGCTTCCACTGGACATGACATTTTCTGCAGCTCTCCTGCATGTGTGTTGTGAGGGATGAGTAGAGGAGAATGATATAGAATGAAAGGAAGGGAAATTATTTCATTAGAATTGCTGCATTACATTCATCAAGTACACACACCACCTAAACACGCCATCACTATTTCATTACACATTTCCACCACTCTGCCTTTAACAGTGCAGAGTGAATATTCATGTGCATTAGCTGCTCTATATGCTGCTGCTGCCGCCACTGCAGCGACTTGGACTTTGCACAGACGCGACGAGGTGTGGTTGTCTGTGCGTGCTCGCCGCTGCTGCCGACTGCTTGGTTGCCTAGGAACAGCAACTCCATCTTCCAGCCTCTTGTCGTGTCAGCCCTAAAACGTTCAAGCTAAAGGACACATGGGGCAGAAAGACATCAGTGCAGTGGCGTGGATGTCTTTGACGAAAAGTACACGCATGTCAAGGAGTTGCCTCTCTGCTGACCCTCGGCTAAGTGGTGCCATCATAAATATTTGAATCGGTCATGTAATATTGAAGAGAGTGACATGACAGCTTATGCAGAACAGAATGATCCACATTACCATGGCAACACCCCTCCAGCCTGACCCTTAACCCGGAAAGACAAAAAAAAACCCTGGTTCTGTGACCTCCTTCCCCATTTTTCTATCATTTATGTGTTTCTACTGGCAGTGTTGGAGCCTCCACATTATTCACTGACTGAGACAGCTGTGGCGTTTTCCTGTGTGTGTGTGTGTGTCCAAGGTCAGCCTGAGGGTGTGGAACAGGCTTTGAGAGAAGTTTTTTCTGGCATTCAGAGTGGGTAAATGGACTATATGTCTCTCCAAAGGCACACAAGGAGGTTAAAAGGCAAACTGTGATGCCAGTTGGCAGCCTCAAGAAAGGGAAGAATCATTTCTGAGCCAGTTCAAACATGAAGTCAATGACAATGACACAGACTATGTTCAGATTTTTGTGGTTTTTCTGCTTTAAAAAGACATGGCTGACAGAGAGGAGATGCAGCACAAACCCTGGGATGTGTAATCATGCAAAAGGTGTAATGAGAAAATGCTAGTTTCACTTGGTTTTAGTTAAACGATGGTCTTCAGAGACAGGGAGGAGGGGCTACATGAATGCAGAGTTGGATTCAAGTGTCAGAAAAATACAGAACACACAAAGACAGGGAGGGAGCTTGCAAGAAGGGGAAGAGGACAGGGCAGAATAGTGAAAGATCACCCCCTAGTGGTAACCTATGCAACAGGAAGAAAAAAATTGGAGCACTGTGTGGGACTGTCTGGAGCATATGAGTGTGTGATCAGTCAAAGGACATGCAGAAAGACAAAACACACCTTACTTCTTATAGTGTGGCCAAAAATACAGCTGTCACAGTTACCCCTCATACACGGTATGACATTTTAAATGAAAATGGAAAGCAGAGTGTTGTCCAAATGTTAGCAGGTTAAGAACTGCATACACAAAAAAAGAAAGAAATAGGTTCTTCTACTTTCTATTCTTTGTACTCTGATTTCTCTCCACTTTCACTACACTCTAGGGATACGACACTGATGTTTAAAGCAATAGTTTGCCTGACGGTCAATGTCTTCAATTTTCACACAATATAACCACTACAATAAAGCCTCGGGTATTCATCTCACATATTTGAAAGAGCATGAATTAAACCATACAATGGTATTAAATAAATAAGAAAAATAGTAACACATAACTGCCTACTGCTGTTGGCGAAATGTTTCATCTCCTGATAGTTGATGTCAGTCACTACAGTCAATTCAGTCTGATACAGATGTTTAGCTAACATATCTGTACATTTGTACTTCCTTCCCTCCTTCTCATCCTCTCTTCATTCATACCTTGACTCTCCTCTTCCCTTTTCTATCTTTCCTCCATGTCTTGGTGCAGGCTGCAGCAGCCCTTATATGGCAGTGCAGACTGCTTGCAAAGCTTCTGATTGGATGCATGGCTGTGTTTTTTGGTAGGGTGGTGGCTTTTACTGCAGAGAGGATATGCACTGAGTACAGAACATGACAACATCTAGAAGATGCTGAACAGATGTGATAATATGTGAAATGCAAAGGAGAGCAACTTATCAAGTAGAGTTACAGCTTTCCCTTGCACTACGATGGCCTTCAAGTGGCCTACATTTCTACATTCCCCTGCTTTCATCAAGTAATTGCACATAGGCTGGTCCAAATGTCCTCATAACCACATGTGGAATACATTAACATCTGCATTTGTACACCATGCATGCATGTGTGTGTGTGTGTGTGTGTCTGTGTGTGTGTGTCAGATGGAGCCAGGGGAGAAGAGTAGGAAAAAATAAAATGGGTAAAAAAGACAGAATCTGGGTCAAACTTGATCTGAACCACATTTGAAATGGAGGAGGAAGTGTGTCTGACCAGTAAGAAACCAGTTTGAGGGGAGTAGACCGCTTAACCGGCCAATCCCGCAGCAGTGTAGACTAAAGGCGGGTGGGCTTATGGAAGTGTGTCAGTTACATAATGAAGCCCCTCCCTGTTCATAGACTGCACAGCCTAGACTGTACAGCAGGAACTGTCTTCAACTGTACTTGAGCTGAAGTGAAGGAACATCCAACAAAAAAAGAAAAAAAAGTGAACAAAGAGGGCAGATACATGTGTAATAATTTTGTTCTTGTGGCAGATTTGGGTTATGAAGGGGGTTTCCACTGAGACTTTCCACTGTCATAAATTCACATCCTGATTCTTACACACATTTAAGGGAGAACAAATGGTGTGTACCATTTAAGAGGGGAAACAAACCCCAAAAACATATTTTATGTATTTACTTACTTTTAAAAAGCTAATTTAAAAAATGGAGTCAGTGGAGTGCAATAAAAAAATTAATTTCTCATAAAGGCATATATCTCCCTTTTTTAGTTGCTGAAGTAAAGTAGAATTTTCTATAAAATACATGTGGAGCATGTGAAACTTTTTTATGCTTGGGTGTGTAATGGGGTGCAGCTGTGCATGACACTGTGGAGCAGACACTATAAGCCTATGGCTCCACCTACAGGTAACTGCACAGAACTGCTGCAAAAGGCAACTGCACTGACATCCTGTATGTATGCAGAGTGAAAGAGTTTGTATTATTATATTTAAGAGCAAAGGGTTTCTTCTTTCACTGGCCATAAACACCAGCAGGTGATGTCAGCTAGTGTTGACTGCAGAGCCACCACTGTTAATAACTTCTACAATGTAAGCCCTCAACATGTACTGTCTAACAGTTCTTAAACAATCATCACAGTTTCATATCATAAAGTGACATATATTAAAGTTTTGTTGTGTCATTGTAGTTGAAAAGCCCAAGTACCATTAACTCTTAATTTAACCTCAGTAGCTTGCACTTTGTGTGAATAGTCTGCTTTCCCTAGACTTTATAGACTACTTAAAAATGCCATCAGTATATTCTCAATATTTAAAGCAACCTAAACTGAATTTGGAAAAAAAAGTATTTAAATTTCAGCAGACATTTTGACTAACATTAACATCACAAAAATATCTTTTTAGTATGTTATGCACGGAATTCTGGAAAACTACAGATCTATAGTGTGCTTTTAAAGACTCATCTAAAAACAAAGTGAATTTTTTTCTCCAAATTACATGTTACTTATGCATTTCTAGCCAATGTGCAGTGTTTTGATATTTTTTATTTAAGTAGGCAAGTTAGTTGAAAACTGCTGCTCATTTTGAATAATGAGAGACAAAGGCTGACTCCCAATTCACCCCCTACCCTACATTGTGCGCATACACATAAAGGAGTAATGTTGGCCCAATTCTCAATTACTCTGAAGAGAAGGGCTGGGGCAAAGGGTTGTATCACCCTCAAAATGGATATTTTACAGCAGAGGTCTTCAAGCCTGGTCCTCAGGACCCACTGTCCTGCATGTTTTAGTTGTCACCCTGCTCCAACACACCTGATTCAAATAATCAGCTCTTTATCATGCTCTGCTGAAGCCTGATAATGACCCACTGCTTTGAATCAGGTGTGTTGGACCAGGGTGACATCTAAAATATGCAGGACAGTGGGTCCTGAGGACCAGGGTTGGAGACCTCTGTTTTACAGGACCACACTGAAAACAACGGGTAAGAGAAATCTACCATAATTATGTTTGAATAACTGGCCAGATGGAGGTAAACACAGCAAAAAAGTGCAGCAGTGGTGAAGAAAAAACAAAAATACACACACAAATGTACAGATTTTCTCCGTAAACAAATTACTCATTTGATTGACCGCTAATGTTTTAATGTGCAAGACCATTTATGTGGTTTACAGTTGACAGCTGCAAAAAGATGACTGAAGCTCATGGAGCGAAGATGCATACAGCTACCGGTACATGGGTGAATACTTTAGGAAACAATGTTCACTTGTTAATAGCAGCATCTGCATGGAACTGGCTTGACTCAGCTTAGGTACCTGATAGTATTCCTGGAGACCCCTTTGAATACAGGATAGTACGATTTTACAGTACATTGATGCAGAGGTGGGTAATTCTAGGTCCATCAAGTCAAAGTTCTGCCATGAAATGGTTCAAACCTGTTCACTGAACACATGTGACTCCACTAATTATCCCATTTACCTGGATGCGACATTGTACTCCCCAAACTGGGCTGGTGCAATGAACAAGTTTGAACCAATACATGGCAGGACTTTGACTTGATGGACCTGGAATTGGACGTCGAACCCACTTCTGCGTTGATGTCATAGTGACATGGTGCATTATTTCAGTGTCATCTGCTCAGAAATGCTGATCGACTCACTCGTTGCCTGTTTCTTGGCTAAATTTTTGCGTCGGCCATCAAGGACTGAATCTCCTGGACTGACCGTGGTGTAGTTTTGAGCTGTCATCGTGTGGATTAACCTACTGCTATAATTACGGTCTACTTCTGCAGCTGTTTTTTTTGGGAACAGTCAAAGAGACAACTGATGATGTAACAAGTTGCGAACGGCTGTCCCGTTTCATAGGGGAAGGTTTCAACACCTACCCCTTGCAGTTCCATTTCAAGGGGTAGTTTATTGATTTAACTCCTTTATTTAAGGGACAATGTACAGACAACAATACGCTCACAGAGACAAAGATGTGCTGTACCTGATTATAGCTAAATAGCAAGTTCCCATCTGTAGTCCCTAGCAACACAATAAATACATTTAAAATGCACAATCACTAAGGATATAATAACATTAAAACAATCAGTCCCATTAACCATTACAGTTACTCACAACAGCACAGACAAATTCATACTCAATATTTCTCCACTCAGGCCATTCTCCATTCCATTTTACATTCTATTCAGATTATACTTCAGACCATTCTGCCCCCTAGAAGTGAGGACTGAAGAAATAAAACAATACAAAGGGTAGTGCCAAGGGGGAGAGGGCTAAGGGGTAAATTTGGATTGGGCCAAACACTCCCCTTCACATCTATTGGCAATTCAGATTAACCACTTAACCTACATGTAGACATGGGGAGAGTATGCAAACGCCACACAGAAAGGTTCCTAGTGTCGGAATCAAACTCAAGACCTTCTTGCTCTGAGGCAACAGCAGTATCCACTGTTCCTGTTTGTACCTTTCATTATTTGTACATGGAATTTTTTAGGGCGACACAGTGCAGTGGATAACATTTATGACTCACAGCAAGAAGATCTTGGTTTTAATTCCAACACCAGCTAATGGGGGCGGGACCTCTCCGTGTGGAGTTTGCATGTTCTCCCCATGTTTGAGTGGGTTCTCTCCAGGTATTTTGGCTTCCTCCCACCATCCAAAGACATGCACTGATGGGTTCATCTAAATTGCCCATAGATGTGAATGTGTGAGAGTGACTGGTTGTCCAGCCCTGCAATAAAATGGCAACCTGTCGAGGGTGTACCCTGCGTTCACCCATCAGTAGCTGGGATGAGCTCCAGCGACCCCTGTGATCAGAATGAGGATATAGGGTGTTCCTGTCATGAATGAATGCATATCTTTCAGCTGAATTAATCAATCTCTCAATGCTGTGATTTATCGACGATCAGAATTGTTGGTGGTTAACTTCATGTTCTGTTCCACAAACAACCTGAGAGAGTTTATACTTACAGGCTGTAACATGATGCCATGCCAAGAGAAGAGCACACACAAATTATATAAAGACACATGTTTATCATTTTAGGGGATTAACAAAACCACATCTTTCCACTCATTCCGGGAATGTAGTGATAGGAGATACGTGTGTGTTTGTGCTATGCTGACTCAGAAAGAGACTATGGTTGTGTAAGAGTGAGACAAAAGAACAGAAACTGAAATACACAAACGTATCCACACAAGAATGGGAGGGTTGCGTTTGTGAATTGAACAGGATTTTGGGAACATTTTTGTGTCATTTTTGAGCTAAAATAATGGTGATTTTAGACTGGAATCCACATGACAGCCTTGGCAGACAAAAACACAACGCCTCCCCCCTGCATTCCTCAGACAGAGGGAGGAGGCCCAGAGATAAACAGAGAGACACAGACAGAGGTGGCGACCTCGCCAGATGGAACCATTTTATCATTTTCTCAAAAGTCTTCATCAATCTCTTCTCACTCACACATTTGATCTGTCTCATGTTTGGGCTGAGGTGATGAATGCTTTAGTGTACACAGTGTTCTCAACGTGAAACTCTGAGGGCTTTTCTGTCACAATGAACTGAATAATTCATGACAACTATTTCCAGAGTCAAACGAAAGTTCAACATACATATTGTACAGTGAAATTTAACTCTGGCAAACAGGAATGTAAAAGTATATCCTAGATATGACTATGCATGATGATTGTATAGTCATTTGTAGGTGGTTTCTTTGGTTATTGTCAGTTGAGGAGAAATGATAAATTCCAAACTCAATAAAAATTCAATGAATTAAATGAATGTTGCATAAAAAGCTCAGAGGACAGAGGGGAGGACTGACCTTGCGGCATCGTGGGTTGGGACAACTGAACAGAGACATGTCTTTGTCCAATAAGGCTGGGAAGTTACAAAATGGACACCTGCAAGAGTCAGAGGAAGTGTTCTCAATCTCATATCAACTACACAGGACATTTCTATTCATTAAACCAGTGTACACCAGCATGAAACGACTGACAATCAAACTTAACAGAGGGAGAATAGCTGGAATACCAACGAGGTGTGTAGTACTCAATGTCTAGCAGATATAGACACTCTTACCTCACTAGTTCGTCGGCACAGGTGGCAGCCACAGCCTCCTCCGCCTGCCTCTCATAATATTTACACAGAATGTTCTCCGGCAGGACCTTCTCCAGCTCACACACTGGGTATGAGCATGGGCAGCCCCCCTCCATGCAGCTCAGCTCTGACTGCAACAACAGAAATACAAGTGATAAAACACACAAAGTCCTGTAGGTTAAAACAAGATAGACTTTCCAAAACCATCATCAATAGAGTACGAGGCCCTTTTCACACCCAAACTATACAAACGAGAGATTCAAGAATAGAAATTTCAAAGTTCTTGATGATTAAAAGAATTTTACGGGATAAGGTGCAGCAAGCTTCAACAGAATTCAACTAAAAACTTTAAGTACCTGCACTGGTCATGTGTATGACATTAATTGTGCTTTGTGTATTACTCTTAAGCAAGAGAGATGCAAATTCAGCAAAAAATAAAAGACTGCATAAAATGCACCACACTGGACCGTTTTATTATGTGAATCACGCGCAGGGGCAGAACCTATGGGAGCTGCCATTGACGGCCAGAGGTTACTTAACAGTGTTGACTCTGGGTGGAACTGCCATTATAATAAGTGATCTTTTCAAATAGCTAAAATGATAGTTCACTACAGGTACCCTTTAAAAGCACCATTCTCGAGCCAGATTTGGTTGAACTTTCACTAAACAACAGTTTATCTAGTAGAAAGAAGTGTTTAAATATACCCTTTAACCTTTTACTTCCTGAACCCCAAATACAGGGGTGTCCAATCCTAGTCCTTCAGAGCTACCGTCCTTTATGTTTTAGACGTATCCCTCCTCAAACACACGTGATTCAAATAATAAGCCCATCATCAAGCTCTGCAGAAACCTGACAATGACCATCAGGTGTGCTGAAAGAGGGAAACCAACATGCAGTACAGTAACACTTGAGGACCAGGAGTGGACACCCCTGTCCGAATACATAGCTAGAGCACTGCAAAGAATGCACATCAAAACAGAATGCACTGCATTAAAATGCACTTTGATTTCTAGGTCACACCAAATAGTATGAACACAACATAATACATGGTTTGAGCTTCTCCTTTCTGGCCATCAGTCTGCATCGAAATTAGCCAATGTCAGGAACCATTAGGCCCAGTGAAATTGTAGTTTCCAGTCCATGTCTGAAAATGATGTCTCATGCCCCCTGAACAACATTTTTAGAGTGCAAAAGCTTGGCAAAAGAATTATGCAAATCCACTTGGATATAAATGTGCTTGTAAAGGAATAATATTTGATTGTGTAAAAACAATATGCCTTAAAGATTGGTAAGGATATTTGGATATTTCATCATCTCACTGTACATACGGTTTTAAAAAGTCTTTTTTTTACAACTGTGAATACCGTTTGTATATTTCTGTTTTTACATATTACATACATATTCATATAGCAGGGGCATCAAACTCATTTTAGTTCAGGGGCCACATTTCTTATTTAACCTTTATTTACCTAGGTGTCCAATGAGAGCAATGATCTCTTCTTCAAGGGAGACCTGCCCTATCAGTACATGTCTTTGGGTGGTGGGAGGAAAACAGAGTACCCAGAGAAAACCCACACAGACACTGGGAGAACATGCAAACTCCACACAGAAAGGTCTGGTGTTGGAATCGAAAAGGGACCTTGTTGCTGTGAGGCACCAGTGCTAACCTCTGCACCACCTTGCTGACCAAATTCATTCACATGCAGCCCAATATGATCTGAAAAGGGCCATACCAGTAAAATAACAGTGAAAAGAGTCAAATTTCATTACGTTTACATGAACACAAGAGATTAACAAAAATGAACAAAATAATCCATAAAACGGACCAAAAAACATCCTGTTGTTGGCCTGAAGGCCTTGTGTCCCTCATCGCACAAGTCACACAAAATATGTGTCAAAAGTACAAGTCATCATTGAACTTGAGCAAAGTCTTCATGAGAGGCATGTGTGGTGTGAATGTGTTGATCCTCCATCAAAGCTGTCAAAAGTTACTGAGAGTACAGTGTTCCTGGACGGATAGACAGACGAATTCTATGTTCCCCGCCAAGGCAACAGAGGACGACAAACAGCAAATGCGTAGAATAAGAAAATACTTCAACAAAAATGAACAAAATAAGGAATAAACTTGAGTAAACCAGCATTTGAGACTTGAGCTTTCTTTATCACTAACACGCATGTGGGAACATTTCATTCGTTTGATTCCAGAAGCACCTGACTTGCAGACCAGGATATTAGACTTGATAGACGTTGGGGTTTTACATGAAGTGAAACTCCTCCTGTGAAAATATTTAGATTTACAAAGAGAAACATTTCTTTGTGTTATTTATAAATTATTATGATGGAATTTTACTGGGGTCAGCACGGTGGTGCAGTGGTCAGCACTTGTGCCTCAAAGACAGAAGGACCCTGGTTCAAATCCCACACCAGACCTTTCTGTGTGGAGTTTGCATGTTCTCCTCATGTCTGCATGGGTTTTCTCCAGGTACACCAGTTTCCTCCCACCATCCAAACACATGCACTGATAGGTTAATTGGTTAATCTAAATTGCTCATAGGTGTGAATGTGAGAGTGAATGTCTATATATGTTCAGCCCTGAGATGAGCTGGCGACTCATACAGGGTGTACCCTGCCTTCACCCATTGTAGTTGAATTAGGCCCTCAGTGACCCCTGTGACCATAGTGAGGATAAAGCGGGTTCAGATGACGAGATGAGAACTTTACTGGTTCTGTCCCACTTCAGATTGAATTGGTCTGAATGCGAAACCCACACTAAAATGATTATTAATATCTATTTTTGCATTTCACAAATTCATCCGAAGGGTCAGACTAGACCCTTTGGTAGGCTGTATTTAGCCCCCGGGCCACATGTTTGATACCACTGTCTTATAGTGCATTTTATATTTTGTCTGACTAATATTTCTGCATTCTCATTCTTTTAAATGTACATTTTCCATATAACTGCAACCGTTTCTTATTTGTGATATGTGTAGCTACTGCTTTGATGAGAGGAAATGCCACGTCATATTATCTTCACCCACTTGCTGGTGTGCTGATATATTCTGAGCAGGTTGTACAGTTTGCATTAGTAGTTGATGATTCCATTTCATAGTTTTGTTACTATTATTAACAATATACAATGCTTTGCCATAAACATTTTGAAAGAAAGACTTCAAGTTAATGCATTTTTTTTTAAATTAAGCTTTACACTCATATTCAATGACTTTGTAAGATCTGCCAAAATTGTATTTAAGGAATTTAAATATCAAATTTAAATGATGATTCACATGATTGGATTTTAGATTTTCTCAGAATCCACAGAACCCCTGTGTTTGTGCTGCAGCCATGGACTACTGTAACATCAAGATATACTTACACATTTTGATTTTCATACATGGTCTGTAATGGCAGGGATTTTCCCTCTAATTTTTAAACCTACCCAAGGCATGTTTATGCATAATCAACAAAGAGACAGTGATCACTACATATTGAAAGAGTAACTTGCACTGAATCTAAAAATGTGTTTCGTGTTTATGTGTTAAGATCACACATACAGATTTGCGATGCAAATCGTTGCGTTCATGCTAAAATACTTAAACACAATTACAGCCACTGCGACTGCATCTATTCACTATATGGGCCAGTGGACATAACTATAGTAACTACCTTCAGTGGTTTTCACAACAGTAGTATCTACTGCAAATAATATATGTCACTTATAGTAAATGTGCTTTAATATACAATCCCCAACTGTTCAGCTCAGGAAGACATTGATTTATTGTAACAGAAATAGTCGTTTGTAGTTGCTTGGCAACAGCAACACCAAGTCCTATGAACAATAGTACCTTTCCAGAGCCAAATACTGCCTCCTGAGCATATTTAACCAGGCACTCTTTACAGAACAGGTGACCGTCCGAACACTGGGTCATCTTCTCAAATGCAAACTCCCCATAGCAGCAACCGCACTCAATCAGCTGCCCATCCTGCAAAAACACCCAACAACAATTAGACATACCACATGCAAGATGAATGGTATTAATTAACAGGGTAACACAAGAGGACATAAAAACAATTGTCTTTTTTTTTTGGTTCGAACATTACAATCTTGACAACGGTAAATCCAGAAGCAATTGAACAGACTGTGATTTGAGCAGTTTTAGCTGTATTTTTAATGACGGCCTCACTGTGTGATACAGATCTAAAAATCTTTGGTCTGGCATGTTTGCAGATCATGTGGTGATGCTGTGCTGCGCAGTGTATCAGTGAACCTTAGATAACAATTACAAGTAGGAAAAAGAATGCAAAGTCTTGGGAGCGGAGGATAATGTAACTCAGAGAAAACTTGAGATGACAATTTTGCAAAGAAAGACTAGGGTTACTTTTAGTTAACATAAACTCTGCTTTTGCATGGACCAGTGTGTCACCTTATGCTGTTCTCCAGTTGGTTGTTAAACATAATTTGTAGCAGAAGTTAGCCTGTGAGTTGGTCTTTTAGGATGTCAGAATTCTGTCCCACACTATGTTTGAACCTCTCAAACAAACCAATGTAAGACCAGCATTTTAACCACCAACCAAAGATATCACTATAAATATTGTTTCATATAATGGGCCAGTGATGTTTAATTTGTTCATCACAAACATAGTCAAGCTTATAGGAATTGATGGATCATTGATGTTCTTACTTTCTTATATTCATCTTCGTTGACCTGGAGAGCCAGGAGGAAGTCTTCATGCTACAATGATAGAAAGGAAAGGGAAAAATTCAAATAGTCTGTTCACTGTAATAACATTATGCGAGTTAGATAAAAGAAAGTGCCGTGAATCAGGACATGTTTTGAAAAAGTGAACAAACAGCATTCAGGGTAGCTTGGCTTAAAAGCATACTGCATGCTGCTTACACAAATTAGTGGAATAAATACAATATAAAGATGTACTGAATGCTTATACCTCTGCCCATTCCTTGGCCTTCTGCTGATAGAATGAAAGCTCCTTCTGCACAGAAGCCTCCAGATTGCTGTATGTCCTGCAGTAGCGACGGTCATTTTCCAAGAAGTGCATCCTCTTCTCAAACTTAACCGAACCTAGTAGAGGACAACGACAAAAATGTATGTTACAGCCTGGTTACATAAAATCATCATTCACACAAGATTCTTTTTGATTAAATAAATCAATCAATTAAAAGGATGCTACAAGCAGTATACCCACTGATGAAAAGAGGCAAAAAGTCCCAAAATGCAACACACGGGGCTAAAGGACTGAATCAGCTACTGAAGAACTGGTCATTAGCCTCATAGCATAATTGTCCAAGTCACATTTTTGGCCAAATTATGATATCTACATGAAATTAAGCAGAAGTATTGAGAGTAGAGTTATGCAGATATCACAATTTGACCAAAAACACAACCTAGGCAATTATGTTATTGAGGCTAGGGCTCGATTATAGTTGTGAAAATGGAACCATAGCACATCCACTACAAGGACAATACTGTACAAAGGCTGTTGAAGATGAATTGAAATGAAAGAGCAGGAGAAGAGGTATAATATTCTGGGAGAAAACTTAATATTTCAAAGACGAAAGTTCTAAATTTATGAGGAAATTAGCATGAAGATTCTGTGATATTAAAAGTCACATTATGAGCCAAAAAATGTATACAAATTTGGTAAGGTAGTAGCATATGTGCATCAGGAACTACAGAAATTATAATGTAGCAATATTCACAATTCTTAAAATGTATGTCATTGGAAAATGCTGCAGTTATTCGTCAAAATATTAAGCTTTCCCAGAACTCTGTTCTGTTGGTGCTTAACCCTGTTAAACCCAAACAGCTAATGGCAACCAAACTCATCTACTGATCTAAAATGTACAATAACTTTTAACCAATTCAATTTATCAAAAATTTGAAATCAGATAAAATACTGTCTCATTTTTTCATGGTTATCAGATATGACCCATTTAGATGTTCAGAGGCTCCATGACATTTGACAAATAGTCATTGGAGATTCTTGTATTTATGTTCAGTTATTGATATCTTTGCTAGAAAAGATAGAGACAAAATTGTATTTAGGGATAGCTATAAAAGTAGAACTGGTTCTTTAGAGGCTAAAGAGTAAAAACACCATTGTGTATGCATGTGCAATTATACATAGCAAAGATTATAAAGAAAGTTTATTCACCATGCTCAAAATGGAAATCGACATAACAGCGCTCAGAGGAGGTTCTGCTCCGCCTTCTCTTTCCTGAGGGGTCTCCTGATTCTTGCCACTTCTTCAGAGCTTCACATAAGGCCTGTGAGGGAGGAATGGGTTGAAAAAAAAGTTAGAACAAGTGAGGGGGTGTTAATTAGGCAGCTGGGAGCAAACACAAGCCGGAAAAGCAAAAAGGAGGAGTTGCATTCTCAACACTGACAGTCAGCAATGCTACATGAGTCCAGAGGTACCTTGCGTGTGATTGCATAGTGTCCCTTCAAGGCGTTGAGGGCCCATTTTATGTCCTGACAGCTGAGCATCCTGAAATCAGCCATAAGTAAGTCTGCAGCTTGCATCACTGCCTCGGGCCCAACGGTGCCCAGCTTGGTGTAGTCAAACAAGTCTTCAGTCACCTGAAAAGATACAGCCATTCACACAGTATTGGAGTAATGATGTCAGAAAGAATAATGGATATAAAGCCTTAAGCAGGTAGCGATAGTGATAGTGATAGTCTAATGGAGACGTAACAGTATGTGTCAAGCCTACATTCGACCCAACAGTTAGGAAACTACAGCCCTGTCTCACTGCTTCCCTTCCTATCAAAAAACCTGGAAAGGGCAGTTGTAAAACAGGTGACCGTCTTCCTCCTCCAACTGGTCCCAAAACAAGCCGGCTTCAGAAGTGGCCACTCAACTGAAACAGTGCCACTGTCAGTAACCGAAGCTCTGAGGACTGCAAGAAAAGAAGGACTATCCTCTGTCCTCATCCTACTAGACCTATCAGCTGCCTTCAACACAGTCAACCACAAGATACTTCTCAGGATACTCAAAACCATGGGATTCACTGGAGCTGTCCACTCATGGTTCAATTCCTACCTCTCTGGTTGCTCCATGTGTCATGGTAACACAAACTATGTTCAACTCACACCCTTACCACAGGCGCACCCCAAGGATCAGTTCTGGGACCCCTTCTGTTCACTATGTACACCACCTCCCTAGGTCATGTCATTTGAACACATGGTTTCTCCTATCACATATATTGTTAAGTATCAAATACAGAGCAGTACAGAGTACAGTTGATTTCCCCATTTTAATAATGGATAAATTGCTAGTTGGTAAAATACTACTTGGCCTAATTCATGTTTAATTTTTATTATTCCATTTTAACTTTGCATATACAATTATATATATATATATATATATATATATATATATATATATATATATATATATATATATATATATATATATATATATATATATATATATATATATATATATATATATATATATATATATATATATATATATATATATATATATATATATATATATATATATATATATATATATATATATATACACATGTTACCAGATTTTTTTTAAGGTACATTAAAAAACGGAGAATTCTGAGAACCATAACGGCACTAGTCGAGAACAGTGATTTTGATGTGAAGGAGAAAGAAAAGGTAGTTTACCAGGATGCATTTTTTGATTTTACTCCATTATGTCTACATTTAACTACTCACTGACTGTTTCTAAATATAGCCTTAACTGACATGTGTGCTCACCTCTGTCTGGGTGTCTCCAGACTCCAGTAGGATGCTTGTGGGAGCTGCTGAGGCTGCAGCAGTCTCCCTTCTTGGATATTCAGGATTCTCCAACAGCAGGTTACAGATACTAAAATCACAATAGAGAGGAAGTAATACGTAACACTTCTTAAAGGTGTTATTCCACTGAAAACCACTTTTCCACACTCCTTTTGGAATATGGCCTGGGTCACCCCGAGTTACCAACACATGCCTTTGAAAGTGAACCAATCAGAGATGCCTCGTCCCTACGTCATGGACATGTATGAGGAAGTACCGGTAAACTCTGTTGTTCAAGTCATTTTTCTACTGAGCAAAAACAGCTTGAAACAAAGCAATCTGGACATTTTTTTTAAAAATAGAACCAACACACAATGTATTCAAAAACAATGGTGAACTCAACAATATTAATGAAATAGTGATGAAATGACAACTTTAATATAAACCTTTTCCCAAAAAAAATTGCGCCTGTAATTTCATTTCATGTCATCATCTGAACCCGCTTTAACCTCACTAGGGTCATGGGGGTTGCTGGGGGCCTAATCCCACTACAATGGGTGAAGGCGGGGTCCACCCTGTACGAGTGACCAGTTCATTGCAGGGCTGAACATATATAAACAAACGATCACTCTCACATTCACACCTATGGAAAATTTAGATTAACCAATTAACTTATCAGTGCATGTGTTTGGATGGTGGGATCAAACCGGAGTACCCAGAGAAAACCCACACAGGCACAGGGAGAACATGCAAACTCCACATAGAACGGTCTGGTGTTATAATGAAACCAGGGTCTTTCTTACGGTGAGGCATGAATGCTAACCACTGCACCACCATGCCCCTGTAATTTCGTGAGTACACAAATCATTTATCCCAGAACTATACAACATATTAAAAAAATAGGCAGATGCTACTTACACATTCAAGTCTTTCACATTTTTCTTTTGGATCAGTTCTGCTACATAGGCTTCTTGAACATCTGGGAATAGATCCAACTGTGGAGGCACACAAGAAAATGAGGAGGTATTAAGAACAGCCTTTGATTTAATTGGGAAAAAGTCAAATATCAAAGCCATGTTTCTTAATTGCAAATACTTTTCATCGGACCTGGTACCACCACAAGGACCAGGATCTAAATTTAGTTCTTATTTCAACTACCAGAAAATCCCTTCCTGGGCAAGTTTTTTTTTTTTTTTTTTTTTAAATAACTCTCGGCACAGTGATTTCAGTACACACCACTTGTAATTGACCAGTATTTGGAGAATACCTTTTCAGCCACTACTTTCAAAAAGCTGTAGCAGCTTTCGTTGAGCATTATCACAGAGGTAAGGAAAAAATATCTTATAAATTAATCATTGTCCAGGCCTTATATACTTACATGAAACAATGTATTGTGTAGATGTGTGCAAAGAAAATCTACATTTTGTGGGGTTTTAGTAGGGCCGCACAATTTCAACTTTACGATAACAAGAATAATCACAATATTACCAAATATCACAATATTATCATATTGTGATATCTATTGTTCACGTTAGATAATGCCAATTTCATCTACTCAGAAAAATGTTCCTTAATGTTAAAATGAGTCAACGGTTTGTAGGCTAACTCAATTATTTAAAATGTAAGACAAAATACTGTACTACTGCAATCAATTCTCTAATTCTCTCCAAGAACCTGGGGGTGCTGCAACCTCAGACCTTCAGACACAACCAAATATTTGGTCATTTTTTTCGCATAAATCAATGTACAAATGGCATGGAAGTATTTCATAACGAGGCTTATGCAGTCAGAAGTGATGGCTAGGAGTATATCCCCAATCCTTAACCAGACAGCTATGATGTCATGGCTTGAGGCATTCCCAAGTCATGACCTTTCATTTTCCCTTGATTTGAAGCCAATCAGACAAATAGCTCCAGAGATATGGACAAAAGAGTGTTTAGTGATTTTAAACTTTTGAGCAGCCCTTGTGGGCAATGTACAAATGGTAAATCATCCAAACTTTAATCAGTTCTTCCTCTCCACGATATTCATTGATATGGAAAACATGGAATTTCTAAAGTGAACATCTTCTAAGTGCTAACATGAAGGATATCTGCCAGTACTCGGACCAAAAACATAGTATCCAGAAGCTCTTTTTGGGGATATAATGGTAAAAGTGCTACAGTATCATCATGTAAAAGCTGTAACATCTATTGCTTGCCTAATTTGGTAAATACTGCAAATAAAAATAAAATATTTAAATGTAAGTGCTCAGGCCTTGTGCAAACTTATGGTCTGAAAATATTCACACCTTTTCAACATTAATAACATGCATGTACACTTGTAATCAACCAAAAACAGTAACATTACTTCAGTTTTCCCTCCCAGAAAAACTAGTATGTTAGAGTAGTAGACAAAAAAAACACTATTGTACCCAATGGTGTGTAAAATTGGAAGTTAATTTCAAAAGAAAATGAATAATTGCATGTCTTTGCAATATACATTTTGCACAATGATACAATTTTTAGCTCATCCAGACAAAGTCTGGTGAGCTATTGCCGCCAGGGTTCATCCGTTGTCGGTCCGTCCTTGTCCACAATTCACTAAAATCACTTCTACTCCCTCAGTTCTCAACGGATTTCGATTCTGACTGATTCATTAGATATATCTAAGCGCAAAACTTATCACTTTGCCGAAATTTGACTTTGTAAGCAATTTGTTTACAACTGTATTTTCCAGTTGCTCACTAAAATCACTACTCTTCCCTCAGTTCTCAACAGATTGCATTTCTGATTGATTCAGTGAGTTCAGTTTCAATCCAGATCAAAGAAAGTAATTGAAAACTTCAATGCAGTTTAGACAGAAACATGGCTGTAATTATATCACAAACTAAAAAGACAAACAGTGGAACACATATCTCTGCCAAAACTGGACAGTCTTAATATTTTGTTGATTTGATATGTTTTCTGCAGGATCATTAGGCGCTTTCCCACTGTAGGACCCCCCCCCCCCTTTCCCACAGGATACATAGTTCCTAGAAGCTTTTTTGTTACTACGCACAGGCAGGGTCTTTTTTTATTTTTCTAGGAAATATATGACGTAGCTGTTTGGTGATTGGTAGAGCCGAGACAAGGCCTATTTGCACTACCGCTATCTTCTGTGTAGCATCAGCTGCAAGTTGGAAAAAAATTCAGAGAATGCGTGTGATAAACACAGTGATGATGCAGTTCTGTTTTTGGGTTAATAGGGATTCTGATTAGAGCTATGAGATTAGCATAGGTTCTAGTATCACCTTCAGCTGGATTTTTAGTCTCCTAACTCTCTGTAAACTACTCCATTCTTCACATTAGACGCTGTATTTGACCACAATTAAAATTCCTGCGATACTGAACATAAACGCTGTGGCCTCCTCATTCTCTATTCTAGCTAATAGTAGCACTGTCTTCTGCTTCCTTGAGTAATTGTTGAATTTGGTGCTCAAAGAATACATCACTCTGGTGGATGTTAACATCACATTGGCCCCTCCCATGGTTCCTACTACCCTGTCGGAATGCAAACCCAAAGGTTCCCTAGAACTACTCTGTGGGAAAGTGCCTAATAAATGTGTCATGGGTCTCCATGAACCTTTGTGTGATTCAATCAAATGCAGGCAAAGGTGAAAAAGGATTTTGTTAATCTCACCCCACATTGGTTAGAAGAGAGTATTGTCATCACCGTGTATATGTGTGTGTCAGCAGAGAAATATCATGCTATAACTCAATGAATACTTGAGATATCACCATGAAATTACTTGAGCATATACAACATATAGCTAATACACATCCGATGTAATTATCCATTTGAGGAAAGGTCAAAGGTCAAGGTCACAATTAACTAAAAGGTCAAAATCACATTATCAGTTATAACCAGTGCTGGAAATAATGGTGTTACAAGTATAACAGTGTTCCTAATGCAGCCACATTTCGAGTAACAGAGTAATTAATTTATCCATAACTGTATCACCATTACTCTGGAATTACTGCGACGCATTACAATGTGATGAAGAGTGGAACAAGTGTTGTCCCGGGTACAGACAACAACTTGAAGTTTTGGCAACATCGTCAGTGCTGCATATGCCTGCACCAAGCTCACATTCAGCTCGGTGTAGAACTCTACTTGCATGCATGACAAAAATTTTTTATCATGATTTGCTAAGAAGTTGGACAGGCGGGGTGTTAGGTGTCGGGGGGAGGGTGAATGCTGGGGCACACGTTGCACATGCTCGCACTCTTGCGTGCGCGTGCGTCTTGTTCCTGCTACGCCTCTTGTCACAGGTAGACCATCACCTGATGACAATCGAGGCTGAAGGCCTGTCAGCTATGTGAGGTGGCCGATCAGCTGTGAGGAGAAGGAGCCCTGCCACAGCTTCGTCAGCCTGGGGAGCTTTTCTCTGGGATGTTTTTTTTTTTTTTACCATCAGCATGGTTACGTGTTTTGCTGTTTAAGTCTGTTATTTTACTTTTCCTGGTAACTAATTACTTTGCTTGTGGAGTAACGCAGTTAGTAACTCAATTACTTTAATGGGGAAGTAACTCGTATTTGTAATTAATTACTTTTTCAACGTAACTTACCCAGCACTGGTTATAAGGTCACAGAAATTTCAGATTGGTACCAAACGACGTGGAATGAAGACTTCCACAGTTCACCTAATTGGTGTTAGCACCTACAACCAATAGTTTTTGATATCTCTCGAGGTCAAAGGTGACATATCGCAAAATTAACTTCTGTAACACTGTGTGTGTCAAGCATAGACTTATCACGCTATAACTTAATACTGGATATATTATCATAATATTACACACACTGATGCATATTATATATATATATATATATATATATATATATATATATATATATATATATATATATATATATATATATATATATATATATATATATATATATATATATATATATATATAAAACAAAATTATCAATATAGCAAAAGGTCAATGGTCGAGGTCACAATTAGCAGAAATGTCAAAATCACATTATTGGCTCTAATTCAAGAACAGGTTGTCATAGAAACTTGAGATTGGGGTGAAATTAGGCCTTCTCTGAATACTTGTTCTTTATAGAGTTATGTCCACAAATATAATACATTTAGCATGAATGTGGCTGTGTAACAATCCAGTCAATGTACTGTTTGTACTTACAACACCGGTGATGAGGGTTCTGGTATGGGGCTGGTGCTCTTGCTTTTCTCGTGGTGCAGAGGGACCAGGTCTTGCATCCTCTATTTGAGGAATGTCTTCTGGTGCAGGCGGGACTGCAACAAGACCAGGGCCTGGCACAGTCCTCTCTGAATTAAGGGCTGGAAACAGACGAGCCTCACCTCTGTCACTGGGGACAGAAGCTGTGGGAGCTGGTGGAGCAGGGGGGTTTGCGTTTGCATTACGCACTATGATGTTGAAGTCATTATGGGCCTGGAGCCGAGAATTGGGAATAGCCTGACCAGATGCCTGGCTCCCAAGGATGATCCGATGCCCTGCCTCTGGAGGTCCTAGTCTTTCTGGGGCAGCAGCTATTAGCACTGCAGGGGGTATTACTGTTATCACCTGAGGGGCTTTGGGGGCCTGGACTGGGGCTTTGGCGGGCGCATGAGCCAATGCCTTTGGCTCAATTTGAATGAGATTGCCTGATTGGATGAATTTGAATGAAACAGACGGTAGCAGGCCCTGGGGCTGGATCTGCACCTGGGGCTGGGTTATCAGAGAAGGAGTCTGTGTGTTTGGCTGCTGGGGAAGGCATGGGTGCAAGGAAAGTAATGTTGTGGTCTTAAACGGCTGATTCTGTTTTGATGTCCCAGGTTGTGGCTGTGTATGTATAGGAGACTGTGTATGAACATGTACAGATGATGTACTGGCCTGAGGGTTGTCTTGTGCATGTGTACTTGGACTAGTCTTTTTCTGTGTTTGTGAGCAAGTACTTGACACAGTGTTTGCACAAGAGGAGAGTGTGGCACTGATCGAGGTACTCGCCTGAGGCTCCATCACTGTTTGTGCCAAAGAGTCAGCGTATAGCTGTGTGTGTCCAGAAATTCCAGGCTGAAGATGAACTTGTACAGATGTTCTTGATGTTCGGGTCTTAGCCTTGGCATTTATGGAGGTAGATGGAGTTTCAGGAGAAGAATCTACTTGGGGCTCCACTTTTGTTTGTGCTAATGTACCATCCTGTTGCAGTGACTTTGTGCTGAGTTTTGGCTGAGACAGTGTAGCTGTAGATGGGCCAGGCTGAGGCTGTGTGTGACCAGATGAATGTGGTTGAATGACCTGTCTTAAAAGTGACAAGGCTTCCTTGGCATCTCTGGAGGTAGAGGGGGCAAAGCTGGGTTCACTTGTAGGATCGACTGAAGTTGAGCTACTTTGAGCACTAACTTGAATTGGGTTTAAGGCCCCACTCCATTTTGCTGCTGGGCGAATTATATGTCTGCGTGCAGGTGTTAGGGGCTGCCAGACCAAAAAAACAACAACAAATTAATAAATCATTAGTGTAACAATGAAGATTCATATATCAAGCCTCTAACATATTAGACAACATATCAGTCACAACATACATCACAGTATAGCAATTGTTGTGTGAATTATTTTCTTCCTTTAAATTGGACTTTATAAGAACTTCCCAAAAATAATTAACACTTGAATTAACAAAAACACAAACAAATTGTCATTTAAATACAACACTTATAGTTCCATTAAGAACAATAACATCCATTTTCATCTTCGTCTCTTTTTTAGTTGAGGTTGGCAAACCAGCTGTAACATACACAACTGCCACCAACTGTTGTTCTAATGTCATGAGAAAACAAACTAAGCAGTCATGCTGTCCAATTCACGTTATCATGCAGGACTGCTGGTTTAGTAAGATTGTGCAATCATATAACAATGTACCTCTAACTTTCTATATAGATTACCTGAAATATTTCGCAGTGACAGTGAGCTCCTACTGTGGTACTATATTGTGGTATGCTGGAAGTCTATGGTGGACATATTTCGACTGCTGCACATTATAAACGGTCATATTGCTCAATCTCATAACACTGACATTAGAAAGGACTACTGTGAGCCCCGTACCTCCAGTATGCTAACATCATCATCATCTGCATCATCTGGGACTAAAACAGGACTGCCTGGCACTAAAGTCACAGGCTCCTCATCTGAATCATCAGAAATGGTGATGAGCTCCTTTTGACGGGCATGGGAGCCTAAAAGCATAGAGAATGGGACTGAGTTAATAACAGTGCTTCAAACAAAAAAGTAAAAAATGTATGTACTAGAAAACACGACATGGCATGGATATACTCTACATATGAAAGATGTAAAAGAAAGATACAATTATTCGCGTTGTGTATGTTTGTCAGTGAGGATATAATGGTGTCTTACCTTGGCTGCGGTGAACGTTGAAGCTTGCCAGGTGAATGACTTCATCGTCACTGCCTCCATCTGCCATTTTTGATACAAACACTTTCCAGCTGCTGGTCAGCCCACACACCACAGTCACTGCACATTCAACATCATCTATGCACACGCGCGCACACACACACGTACACAGAGACACACACTGAAAGAGTTGGTATTCCCCTGAAATCCAGCATATACTTTCACTTTAACTTTATGAAATGTCTTAAAACAACATATACATGGCCGACTATTTCCTGGGCAGCTGAAGAGACACATTAGCAATAGAGAGCATAATAGGAAACTTGTTAACAAAAAGCAGAAGCATGACAAGGTAAATAAGGCAGGGTTTATACTTCATCAAAGCTAGCTTGTTAACTAGAAGTTTATTATATCATACAGGGAAACACAATCTTCGTGATAATTGTGCAATAATTGCATCATTTTTGTCTGTGGAAAGACAGAGCTGATCAATAATGAAACCTAGAGTTAAATAACTGAAATCGAACATGCTGCTTCACAGTACTGCTAACACTACGAGAAACTGGAAATTCTACACTATATGAACTTCCGTTTTAATCATAAAGTTGACAGCGGAGTTAAATTGTTACATTCTTTCAAACTTTAAGATGCTTTTAACAAGAACAGACATGTCACAAGAACACCCGGACATTTCCGCTCACTTACAGAACAAACCTCGGTTAAGCTAATGATAATTAGCTTGGCTAGCTAGCCAGTAAGATAAGTAGTTAGCTTTCTTCTGTCAGGATTTCCAGCTATATCAATGTATCAACCGCACAATACGGACATTAATATCGGTGTAATAAATGTAAACATACAGGTATGTATAATACCTCAGCTTCGTGTTGGACAATCAGGACAAAACGTCTTCTTGCAGGACTGACAATCCGTGAATATCGAAACAAACTGCCAAAACAAGAACAGCTCCAACGTAACGCGTCAGACGACTTTGACTACGCACAAGCAGTGGCTTCTGGGAATTGTAGTCTTGATGAGGACAATTTCCCACGCCGAGGAAGTAGATTTCTTCACATCAGTGTAAAAGGGCACATACTTAAACGTGAACTGTTCTAAATCATTCCAACACATTAAAATGTTGAAGAAAAAACCCCCAACAAAACTTGACAGCCTTAATTTTAATAAAACGTGATTTTTTTTTCAGTTTTTTTAGCATTAAATGGACTAAGTTTATTAGGAAATGTTTCATATGAATAGTAATCACTCATTTTGTTGTGTACAGGATAATAATAATAATAGACACAAGACAAAAACATTTATTTTCAATTTAATTTCTTTTAATATAATCTTATTTACATAGTATTTTTTCATAAATGTTTAGTACATAGTAAGTTACAATACTCTTGCATCCATTACACAGTGAACTCAGAACCTAGAAAATCCAGACTGAAATGATACTGCGCAACAGTCTTCAATCTACAACATGTCGCATCTTTTTCCCCCCACATTACTCTCTCAACAATTAGGTTTTTGATTTAATTTGCTTCTAAGGAGTATTAATGACTGTCAAGAGACTTTGTTCATTCATAGTTTTAAGGATGATGGCTGTGTGATAAAGGGAACCTCCTAACAGTCAAGCTATGGAGAAAAAAAAGAGGCAAGCAGGGAGACATCAGGGCCACAGAATAAAAAGATTGTGACATGGACAAACTAACATGTACGAAAAGCTTATGACATTTTATTATACATGTTACATACAATTGAAGAATTCCTGAAGCTGACCCTTTTTCTATTTTCGTGGCTCATTATGATGAAACACAAAAATCCAGGTTGTCTTCTAACCTCTCCATGTCAGTAGAATAAATCTTAAAAGATGAGTTAAGATGTTAAAATTAGGGTTGGGAAGATCAGTTCCCATTCACTTCAATATACGTAACATGGTATTCAAAACACCAACACACAAACAGTTTTCATACACTCAAGAGAATTTCTCTGCATCAATATGAATGTTAAAAAAGTAACAAAATTCAATAAAACCCACCTTGTGGATAACTTGAATTGCAAGTGAATTGTCCCTACATCTCTGGTAGAGGGGGGTGATGAATAGATTAGTGTGAGCTCTTTGTAGAGCAAATAGCAGCTTGGTCAGTAATCACTTAGTAATAAATAATAAAATATGGATCAGAGTGGTTGCAAGTACAAACGGAAGAGACAAGAAGTTACTTAACAGAGGAGCAGGCTCGTTTGATCTTTTTTTCTCAATTTTTCTTCTTCTTTTAAACAGAGTAACCGGTTGCCATGCCTTACACACATTCACACTCGCACTCACTCGATCACATGCACACGTACATGCACACATTCTGATACACACCAGTGGTTAAACATGAAGCATGAATACTAGTCAATCAGCTTGTCAGAGAAAAAGACATCCAGTCTCCACTTTGTTCTTCAGAAATTTTTTTTTCTTAACGTCTCTGTTCGTAGGCTCGTGTGTGATTGGCTTTGATGCTGACCAAAGACTCGAGTCGTGACTGGAGTCAAGAGTTGCTGTGGTGGCCGACATTCTGAAGAATGACATCATAGCTTGTTAAAACTGAAGAATAAAAATGCTTCTTCAAAACATCTGAAAAAATTTAAAATACTTTTAGTCTTTTTTTTATTTTATTTTTGCCTTTCTGCTGTGCTTCCTCCTTTGACCCCAACAGTTCGGTGGTGAAGAGGTGGCAAGACACTGTTGTGTGTGTTCTTGTGATGCTTGGCCGCTCTGTATACTCTTGTTGTATACTTGATATTCTGTGTATATATGTAAAATGTCAAAATAGTTGTGTGCAAGTGCAAGCTCAAGTGTGACGTGTGTATGTCAGTTTTGGTTGTGGATTCATCACTCCACAGCAAAACCGCAGGTCTCCTCCACAGCTGTCAGGAGTTTCTCATAAAGTTTCTCATACGTCTCGTACGGAGGGATGTCTATTCTGTTAAAACTGGAGACACAAGAAGAAGAATTAGTGACCAAACCCTGACACAGGGGAATCTTTTGCACTATTAGAGAGTTCTTACCATGTATGAGCCTTGGGCAGGTTATCTGTGTTGGCATCTATCAAATGGATGGTGAAGAGTCTTGGTCCTGCAGAACCTGTAGAGCCTTACACACATACATTTAGTTATCACTGCTCTACTCTGGTGGACAGAAAAATAATCTCACTTTTAACAGAAAAAACCCCCCATTAAAACAAACATAATCCTCCCATCATGGCAATATTAATTTAATTAATGTGTCGTTTTCAATGTAATGCTAATGTAAACAAAAGACAATAGAAAAGACAATTAAAATGATGTTTAATGTAATTCCACGCCAACTCTCCCAAAATTCAGAACCTGGAAAATCCTGCAAACTCTGCCCCAAGTAATTTCTTAGTTCTGAGTATTTAAAAAAAATACTTGCTCATTATTGTTATATGTACTGGAAGGTTCACTAGTTGCTTATTTTTCACTTTACTGGGGTGAAATTTGTATTTTATACCCAAAAAACCCGAATTAGAATTTGCAACAGTAGCTATTCATATAAATCCTTATTGCAGAAATCACCTTAATGAACACAGCCTATTTACCTCAATGTAAAACTACTAATTTTCCTAAAATCAATTTCACCACTTTTTTTTTTATTTTCTTGCATCCAAGGTTCTATCATACATACAGGATATTTAGTCTGATACAACGTGTAGGTACTGATGATACAATTTTTCTTCTTAAGCATTTGCAATAGAGCTTTAGGGCTTCCCTTAACTCAAGGACATTTATTTTAAGAAAAACCATGATGTGATCCTCTAAGTGAGGGGTGTCAAACTAATTTTACTTTAGGGGGCACAATCAGCCCAATATGATTTCAGGTGGGCTGGAGCAGTAAAATAATAACAGTGAAAAAGATTAAATGGCATTATGAAAATGTTTACTTCTCCAAAGTTTCTTTAAAAATATGAAGAACATTAACAACCTCAAATTTCTTAAGGAAAAGAAATGCAGTTTTAACAACATTAAGCTTGAGTTTATCATTTACATATGGGCATTACAACTAAAAGATCACAGTGGATCTACAAAGACACAAAACATTTAGCAATAAACAGAATATTGGTAAATTTACACTTCCTTATTTTAATACATTTTAGCTTATTTGCAATTTTTGTGAAAGGATAGTTTGTGTGTGTGTGTGTATAAATGTACATGAAAATTTACATTTAGTTTTCTTACACTAAAACAAAGGGAAACATTTGTCATTGTTTAAAAATGATTATGATTGTATTTTACTAGTCTGATCCACTTTATATTAGGGGTAAGACACTTGGGGGACCTCACAATACAATATGTGATACATGGTCCATGATCATGATAATACATTGATATGGCAAGACTGCGATTACCAATATACTGCTTTAAATAACCTATGACATATCCATGTGCTTATATGAGTGAAACAAAAATAAACAAAACAGAAAAAAAAAATCATACTTTATATTTTGCAACTTAAGTTATCTTGAATACCAACACCTGTAGCACAAAAACAATGACTTTGTTTTAGTGCAACATGACTGCTAACGCGATTTTTGCTTTGGTGTCTGACAAACACTGACACTATTTTGAAAAATATACTGTCGTTATGATATCATGACTCGTGGAAATACACACCACTTTTAATTGGAGTGTTATCTGTACATATACATTTTCTAAGCATATGTTCTCAACATTATTAGTCCTTGTCCAACCTGAATCGATACTGTGCACTGAATGTCAGGTTATGGTTAGGGGTTTGTGAACTGGAGACCTTAGCATACATTGACATACCACCAAAGGACGATGAATAGCAAAGCGAAAGGTCAAGAATGCATACATACAGCACGCCAAATGCCATAAGAAGTGGTATGGCATACAACGCCATTTCATGAGGTCAGTCTCATTTTAAACTCATTCAGAAAACACGACATCTCATGTCTCAAGGGTAAATGTTTGTCGTGCTACCCGTGTATTGTATTTTTATGAGACAGTTCTTACATACCGCAAAGTCCCACCCACACTGTAAAAGCCAAAGTGAGTCCACACTTTTAATCTAAAGGTTGCTCGTGCATCTTTCAGTTTGACATCACCACTCGAGTCTGCCATATTGGCACCATCGTTTGTTTTTCTTCTTCTGTCACTCAATTTTCGGCCACTTGTGTAACGAGCATTGCCTGGATGACACATAAAATGGTGATGAAAAAAATTAAAGAAGTTTATAGTGGTTATATTTTGATTATAAAAAAAACACCATATGTGGTGAGAGGACATTAAAAATCAAGATTAAATATTGTGATATTTTGCCATATCAATGTTTTATCACACTCCTACTTTAAATCATATTGGTCCATATGGGCTCTCTGAACTAAAATGACTAACACCCTTGAGTGTTAATATCTTCAGTGTAATTTTGCATTCCGCCAATTCATGTCATGGTCAGACTGGAACCTTTGGTTGGCCAGTTTTGACCCATGGGCCATATGTTTAACACGTGCTCTAGGTTCTAAGTGAGATGGTATAGATATGATCCATGTGTGTATGTCTGTTGTCTCTAAGCCAGTGCATGACCCACCCTGCAGCGCTTTGAATCCCTGTAAGGGGACCCTCGTCGAGCCCGTCACAAACTGCAGCAGGCGTCCTCTCCTCTCTTCACTGAAGGCCTCCACTGCTTGCCAGAACCACCGCACCACATTGCTTTCGCTTGTGCAGTGCTTCAGGCGGGTGTTTGTCTTCCAGTCTGCAAGGTCTATCTTCCCCAATCCACCGATGATCAACTGGATGAAGAGAGTTCAGTAAAGGACATGAGAATAAGAAGGCAACAATGGTCAGATATAAAAAAAGAGAGAAGAGAGGTGGAAGGACTGGAGCCTTGAATGGCTCATTGTGTGTAATTCAATCTGCAGAATTCTTTCATTCATTATGATGACTGTGTTCAGACAAACTGTACCTCAAGTTCTTTATGGTCAAATGGTTTGAGGAGATGCTGGGGGATGAGCTCACTGAATCCCTTCTGTAGAGCCAGAAACTGGGCTTCAATGCCACGCATAAACCTCCAGTTCACATACAGTCTGAGAAAATATGGACAAAGTTTACTTGGATGATAACAGAACCAATATAATGTGTGTATATTTTATAAATGCACAATGACATTTACAATAACTACAGAATACTAGATAGACAACAGTGGCAGCAGAATAAATGTACTAAATAAAGTGAAAGCTGAATCTGGGACAAACCCACCAACAAGCAACATTTCAGTGTTTTTACCTTACGTATTCCTTTTTGTTCTCCTCAGTGACTGGGATGTTGCGTCCATTAGGCTTGAGTTCATGTTGCAGAAACTTCCCAAAGGCATTGTGTTCCACACAGAATGTGTGGTCGAGAACTGAAGTGATGTCGTTCTCTCTGCACACAGATGATTACAATATTGAGATAAATCTATCCTAAGAACTGAGTGGAAGTGCATAATAAAATGGTTCTCTACAGCAAGACTGCCTCAGTGTAGGTGTAATTACTCACAATATCCAGACAAGACTCTTGTGCAATTCTGGATCAGTGGTCTCCAGGTCATTGAGCTGAATGGGTTTGCCTAGCAGCTGTTTGTAGAAGGGCAGCGTGAAACTCCCATTGATGTAGTGACCGTGGAAAACTGCCAGGCCCATCACACGACCCACAAAGTGGAAATATGACAGGTGGTCCTGTAAGAAAAACACAAACGGACACATATCAGGTCAGTAAGATTTGTCCTTATTCACTCCAGAGCTTCAGGTGTGTTTGTGTACTCACTGGGTTAATGGAGGAGTCTGGGTTGATCTGTAGTGTGTAGATATTGTCGGTGGAGTACTGGAACAGGCCGTAATATGGATTCAACATTTCATGACACAGGAGGTACAACCACTCCCTATAGATGATAAAACAATGTTCAAAACTCAAACAGTAGAAACTATGTAAAACACATCACCTAAAAAAAACAACAAGACAACTGAAAAATCCTTAAGAATTTATGAGAGCATGCTGTTTTATCCACTAAAGAGCTTCTGTAAAAATAGCAGCATTCATTAAAAAGCTGCTGATGGCTCCTGCTGGGGCTTTGTCAGTGAATCCTGACTTTTTCTGAAATATTAAACCCTGCCACTGTTAATAAGTAGACAGCTGTCAGTTCTATCAACACTTAGGAGCATAACTTAATGTTACATGACTTATAAGACCATTAAATTAAAAAATAAACCCTTTTCTAATAGTCTTAGCCAGCTTTTGTGAAGGCCTGGGTAGGAATATGTATTGGCAAGAGTCTAGTGATTTCTAATCAATATAAGTCACTGTGATCGTTTTAATTTAATTTTAGGACGATTGTCAAAGTGAAATGCTGCTTTTTGTCTTAGTTCATGTTACTGTTGAGCTGATACATTGAACAGCTGAAGACAGATTAAAACACAGCTTCAAACACAACCAAAATGAGGTCTCAGCCATAGATCATTTTAAGTAAATTATCACTTAAAAATCAATGATTAAATTAAGCTTTACATCACCTCAAAAACTGGAATGGACTGCACTTATATAGTTCTTTTCCACCTTCATGATGCTCAAAGCAGTTTACATTAGCTTTACGTTCCCCCATTCACACACACACACTCATATACCAGTAGGTTTCTATGTTTCTGCCAGACCTACTGGGACCCTAACTTAGGGTTCAGTATCTTTCCCAAGGACACTTCAATGTGTGGACACTGGCCAATCCAAACAAAAATTGAGATATAAGTGATTATTTTCTTAATATGCATACCAACAACTCTGTTAAACTTAGACTTAAAGTAGTTTCATAGTAGAGTTCAATGTTAATGGAGAAAGCTTTGTACTGTGAATATTCAACTGACCCTTGCATTCAATTGTCACTGAAAAAATAAACAATATTGTTGGCGTATGTTATCTTCCCAGAGAGCATCTTCCCTTGTGTTGATAGAATATGATTTGTAAGCTGGGGTATCTCTCTGGAAGCCAATCATTAATTTTAAACCATTCGTTTTGAGACATTGTATAAAACAACAACAACAATAATGAGGCTTTCTCTCTTGGGGGTTGACAGCAAGGGTATATCCCTGAAATCCCCACTGTTCTTATAAATCTAGTCATGATAATTGTTAGACATTTGAAAAATGTCTAACAAATATCATGAGTAGATTTGACTAGATTGAAAAATGTCTAACAATTATGGACAGAGAACAAATTTTCTCTCCACAAAACTCCACCCTCTGAAAATGACACCATATCAACTCTGGATGGTAGTGAGAAAAAGGACATTCATAAGATGATCAATATTCACCAAATTTTATTTCAAATTACCAAATTTTATCTCAATCAGCCTATTATTGCTTAACTCATTAAAAAATGCACAAGGCCATTAGAGTTTGAAAAAGTAGGTCAAGGTCATCTATTTTCAATAGACTTCTGCTCCATACCAATATGCAATCACAGCATAAATTTAGTGCCGATATCTCAATACATTGTTCAGAGAATACGATTATGTTGTTGAATGGACAGACAGACGGACAAAAATGATTGCGATACCCTTTCGGACAAATATTGGCCTGGGGAGTAAAACAGATTTTCAACTAAAGTATCCATATTTATTAAACTCATAGAGAAGCTGAAAACGATGGAGTTCTTTCACTAGACGTACACTTTGTCAGTTATTAAGGGATAATAATTGCGTTCACAGTTAGATAATTTATTGCGTTCATCCAAATGATATCTGGCAGTGGCCATCAGATATCGCACTCATTTCCCTGAAACATGATTTCAGGGATATAAAAAAACATGATGATTTTGTTCTCTGCCATTTTCCAGTGCGACTCACCTGGCCACGCCACCATAGTCGAGGCCCTCCTCTCCTCTGAACTTCACCATTAGTCTCTTCTTCAGGTCTTTGGGTCTCATCTTCATTATCTGTCGATAGGACTCCTACAACCATATGAACATAGGTCAACACAACGAAAGATGTAATATAAGATGTTCAAAGCACTTCATCTAAGTTCCTCTTGTGTCAGGCATATAACTCATGTGTCTCAATAATTGTACATTTTCATAATGCCTTCATAGACTGATTGATTGTATTTATTATTTGACATGACTGGTATTTCATCCACAGTGGTGTTTACAAGCCTTTAATTTACTTCCTGGCTCCAAGCCTTCACCCACCTCAAAGATCTCCTCACGGGACACCTCAATGCGACAGTGCCCAGCTTGCGGTTGCTGCAAAGACAACTCGTGGCGGAGCAGCTTCAATTTATGGACTAAGTCTCGCTCATAGCGTGCAGCCACATCTCCCTCTCCTCCTCCTCCACCAACTCCTCCACCTCCCCCTTCCTCACCCCCTACGTCCATCTGTGGGGCCTGGGAGGATTCCTTTACTTGAGATTGCTGGCTGTAAGTGGGGAATAGTAGATAAAGGGGGAAAGGAGGAGATAACATGAAGGAAGAGTGCCAGGTAGGAGTAAAAAAAGCTGACCAGTACATGACAGATGAGACTAAGCACTCGGTGTGTATATTATACACTGGATTACTCACTGTGCATTTACCCAGATAAGCTAAATCTAGTACAAACCCACATTTCTGTAAATCACACCATTCAGCACTGAGTATTAAGAGAGCTGCTGACTGATAGTAGGTCATATTCAGATCAAGCCTGAGATCAGCATTACAAAAGTGATTAAATTAACAGCAGATTAGGCATGAAGCCACTTATTTTGCTTGTATCAAGGATGAGTAGAAGTCTTCTGTGGCTGAATTTGAAGGAGAAGGTGTGTGCATGAATATCGCTACCTGATAATGGTGTGCAGGCGAGGGTCTGTGAACTGTGTGGTCCGGTTGTTGTGGTCTACAAAGTAGATCCGTCCAGACACGGTGCTTCTGACCTCCCAGCCCACTGGCAGTGGACCAAGCTCCTCACAGCTCACGCTGGCCAGGTCACTAAACAAGAACATGCAGACTTCAGTCAGCAGTAATCCACTGTGCTTTCAAGCAATTTAATCTGGTGAGCCTTCAACCAAGTCCTCTGCCTCCGTCTAGTTCTAAACCTACATATTGTACGCTCTTAACTCTTCGAATTTATGTTCAACTGCTAGACGCTAGGTGGTGTTGCAAGCCCTTTTGCATTAGTACCACAGAAAAACAATCCGCAAACAAACATGGCAGATTTGAAGCAGATGTAGAAGGGTGGCAACACCACCAAGCAACAATATCGACGATAACGATGCAACAGCTCAGTATATTTCGTACGTACTGTACACTTGGATTTATTACACATGACATGCATGTTGTCATGCTGTGTCTCTGGTCACTTCCGGTACAGGGTGTGTCCAGGCCAGTCAGTAGTCGAGCTATGGTTGGTTGGTGTTTACATGCATGAAGAAAGTCAATTAAAATGGCATTATCTGACTTGGTTAGTCCGACTTCTAAAACTCTAATTCGAATCGTTTACAGTCTGACAGAGGTGTTTACATGAATTTGACAACTTTGATATTAGTCAGACTAAGGCAATAGTTCAAATTTCTCTAAGTGCATGTAAACATACTGAGTGTCCAAAAATACACCAATGTCTGATTGGCACAGCAAGTTTAAAATGAATCCATCCCAGATAATGGACTGATGCAGTCAGCCACACATTAGGTGGTGGTATTCATCTGATTTACGTCTGTCTGGATATGGTTCCTGCTGATAAAAATCAGAAGGAAGACGCAGCGTAGCACTTACTTCTCCCATCTCTCCTCTGTTTTGATTGGATGAGTCACAACAGTTCCTGCCCTCAGAATATCAATCAGTATAAAAAATTCCTATCTGCTTTGTGATCACTGTATGGTCAGTTTCTTGGTTGCAAAGTGCAAAAATTACATGAAGAACTGTTCCCAAAGTAAGAGGGAGCTCATGAAGATCCTCTATTAAGGAGCTGCCATGTTTTTAAAGTGTGGACTTCAAAGTAAAGCAATCGTCTAAACTAGATCAGTGTGAACCCCGCCAACTGACTTTGATGGACGGGGTTGACTGATGAAATAAATTCATTGTGGCAGTCTTGACCATGGAATAAAACAATAGTGAAATAATTATATACTGTATGCTTAAAGTGCTGTTTTAATATTTTTTTTGACATATTTAGGCAAGTAATGATGTCTGTATTTATTTAATGTATACATTTCCAATTTTAATTAATTAATAACAAATTTAAGTCCTTTATAAATGATCTATTAATTAATTTAATTTAATTTTGGTACTCCTGGCACTGTCAGTGTGGAACTGCAGAATTGAAAAAAAATTACAATTTCATCAACATAATTAAATCAATCATCATACAGACATAAAGGGTCAAGTCCTACAAAGCGTACAATGGAAATTAGATTGATATTGATATTTTTTATGTGGCTAAAGCATGTTTTGCTCCTAGGCTTGTCCACAACACTATGGTGCTTGGTATTCTTGTCTGCTTTTTTAAACTGGGCAAGTGCTGACTGCCTTCTGCTGTAGATTATATGCTGACTATGGAGAAGTTCCTTACTCAAGCCTAGTTTAGAAAATCCAAACAAACACTTTAAACTACGCACAAGGTGATGTCAGTGAGACAAGCAGTCACAATCACTCTTGCATCGCTCTTAAATTTTTGACTTGGACGTAAAACCACTCAGTTGTATAAACAGAATAAACTTTGACATAACAGAGGATTATGAAGATATTATACTGCATCTGATGTGTTTTGCTCAGGTTGGCTTATTTCTGGTCATATGATCTCCTCTTTCCTTGTGTTATATTCTGGTCTATGTCCTCTTTCTCTGCTGCTGCAATGACCTATATTCTTTTGAGAGTTTGTTCAAGGTTCATTTTATCGCAGGTTTGACTTGGAGCAGATGCATGTGAAGTGGACTCTAAATCATACCGGGGTATCCGGGGGTCGTGCCAGGTGCTGACACCTGTCTGTGTGTGGAGGAAGTACACCTGGCCTTGCACCGTTGTCCGTTGTTCTGTTAACAAAGGAAATACACAGACTAGGGTTTGTTAAATAATAAAAGTAAGAAATCTTAATAGTTGTTCATGTGAAATACAGATAGTGCTATACTGAAATTATTCTGACTGACCATATCCCTCTGGTAGGTCAGGTGGTTGGTGCCCATGCGGCCTGTTTTGAGGGGTGTGGCCATGGCCTCTAGAGTCCTGGCCTCTGATTCGCTGTGTCTGAAGACGGCTCTCCTGACTGGGTGAATCAAGCCGACAGTTCCCTCCCCCTGCTGCTCCAGTGGAATCGGAGTAGGGCAGTGGCTCTTCACTGAAACATCCCTCAAACACGGGCCTACTCACACACACACAGACGCACACACACACACACACCTCTGAAGTCCTGTTTTCTCTCTTACTGAAATCACGTGAGAGATGATGATTGCTTTTTACTTTCAACTTAAAGTAACAGTTGGGGAGAGGACTGAATAAATGCAGATTGTGATCAAACTGTGCGACACACAGGCACCCGAAGTGGGGCGGAGTCATCCTTCACATGGGATCCCAACTTTACAGAGAACAGAGGAGACACACTGACTCACTCACCCATCATTTTCCAACAGTCCTCTGCAGTCCACCACAGGGCCTCCACTACCAATGCGGTCTCGTGTCTGTAAGCTCACTGGAAACAAGAAGGGGGTACAGGTTACAGAGATTGTGTGACAGAGAAAGAACACATTAAAACACACCATGACAGAAATGTTACAATGGGAAGAGACAAGGTGAGTAATAGGTTGATTTCACGTGACGTCACATTGCTATATAGTCAGCGCACCATTTTCAGATGGAGGGCAGGAAGTGAAGTAGGTTGACAAAGTCGAGTGAGTTTTCCGTTGGGAAAATGCCTATGTTTTGTGTAGTTTACAGCTGCGCCAATCATTCTAACCGAGAGAAGAAAAAGCGATTTTTAGAGTACTAAAGATTACAAAGGTGAGAAATGGGAAAAGGTTAACATCCACAATAAGCACTCTTTTCAATGGTTTCCTCCATAGTGGCATTCTCCATGGTTACTTCCTGCCCTCCAGCTGAAATCGCGACGTCATCATAGTCATGTGACTGCAACCTACCTATTGATACAGGTTATACTCTTACCTACAATCTGCCCCCGCACTGCGTCGCTGTCTGAGGGATTCAGTTTACATAAATCTAGACGTTGGTCTAGGAAAAAAAAAAAAAGCAGAAAAAACATCTCAATTAGAAGTCCTTCCACTTGAAAAATATGTTCTTGTATATGGTAAAACAAGAGGCTACAAAACAAAGGACACACTTACATCCTGTGTCTTTTAGCCTGCTGATGGCATTGGAAAGAAGTCGTATGCAGCCCAGGAAGCCCGCCCCCTGTCGTTTATGGATCTTTTTGTGATTCCATATACTGATAGTGATGGAGTCTGTTTTTCCGATATAGCTGTGAAAGAGACACTTAATCATTCTCCTTCTTTATTTCAAAACAATCTTGTATCAATGAAAGCTACTTGAATGTCTCAGTAAAAAAATATTTCTAAATTATCTATGGACTGGATATCTCTGGGCAGATTTTATGAAGTACATTAGCGGGCTCTATTAAAAGGCCTTCTTATTATAAAATAAACAAATGATGATTAGTCTGCGCAAAAAGGACAAAGATAAGGACATTTTACAAAGCATATACATCAGACAAACCTAGTCCCAACAGTAGCAGATGGCCAAAAAAAGTAGGTAAAAAATTCCTTTTTTGTATTTAGTTTGACTTTCTGTATAAAGTTTATTGATTATTTTGGAATCAATTAATCAGTTATCCAGTTTCAAATAAAATCCATTCAACTGTGTGTGTGTGTGTGTGTGTAGGGGGGGTAATAATGGATCATTTATTGGCTACTGACATTAACATATTGTTATTATTAGACTGTCCTTAACACTTAAACAAAGCCTAAGCATGTCAAATAAATCCAACATCAACCCACAAAATTAATGAAGAATGTTACAAGAGACTCACAGGTCATAGTGCTGGTTCCATTTGGGGTCCAGTGTGCTCTTGACTGTGTCTGTAGAGTGGCATTGACCTGATCCATCCACCACAACTTTTGCAAATGGATCTGGCAAACCTGCATGCACACAATTGACATTGAGTGTTTGCATTTAATGTATTACAGTGAATTAAAGTGGCTGAAGTACTGCATATAATACTAATTCTGCACTAGGGATATCATGAGAAATAATACTCATGATACCATTCAGTGCTATAATGGAAATGATGTGCATGGAAGTATTTGGTGTTTCAGGTGGATGACCACAACATCGTTGACACAAATAAGCCACTGTATAATTGCTGCCACTGTGAACAAAGGGGAGAATACCATGAACCTAGTAAAGCACCTTCGAGATAGGCACTTAGAGCTCTTTAAAGAATTCAAGATCAGTTCCAGTATTCAGCATTAAACATTTGACATGTGATATCATCAGGACTCAGCATTGGCACTGGTCTGATGGCCTGATGCATATTTTCCAGCCTGACCCATTTGGGCCACTGCCAATATGAAATATTGACAAGAAACTATACCATCAGTAACTAACCAGGGCTCTAGAGTGCGACCAATTTGGTCGCACATGCGGCTTAATTTCTCAAAAGTGCAAATAAAAATATTTTTAGGTCAAACCGTTGTGACCAGCCCTTGGGGGGAAAAATGTCCACAACCCTACACGTCTTTGGGTGATCACCACAACAGGGGACTCACCATTTGTATGCAAGTTCATGCAGATGGGTGTGGCTTGGGTTGTACGTAGTCGTGCACATCGTCAAGTACGTTCTAATAACGTTCTAATTAGTTGTCAACACATACATTTGCATCAGCTATATACTGATAGCTGTTCTCACTGTGCAGCTGTCATTTGCAGCGTCGACACACGCGTCGCGCACATTCATACTGAATGACGTAAGACATCATCATCTGACGAGTATGTGATTGCAACGGAGGGTAGTCCATAAGATATGGAGCTGTTCAGATTTTCAGACATTGAAATGTGCAGTTTGGAGCCTTTAAGGCATTTGCACTTTTAATTTAGATTTTTAATATATATATATATATATATATATATATATATATATATATTCACATGTTTTAAGTTGAAAGTGGAGCTCAGTGAAGCACTTTAAGCAAGAGCACTTTTCAGTAAGTTGTAATCGTTCTTGTAGAGCTGTGCTCCAAATAAAGAACTTTCTGTTATCAAAATTGTTGATTAATCATTTAGAAATCAATGTTGTCTGTATTGATGATTAAAAAAGGAAAAAAGTAAACAAGTAAAACTGCGGTGTTAAATGAAATGTGGTTGAAAAATTTGGGTGCACCTATCTTTTGTGCTGGTGCACCCAAGAAAAAAAGGTTAGGCAGTAACCAGTGCAAAAAGTTAGTCTGGAGTCCTGCTAACAAACAGACCACTGTCAGGGTCCACACCCAGAACCTGTCCCATATGGACACCGACCTACAGCCATCGGTGAAGCACTTCAATTTTAAATGGCACAGCTTACAGTGGAGTACATGAGGAAAGACACCAGGTGCATACATGTAGCGCCATCCCATGTGATACCCCTCAGCCATTCATGTCTGTGCATTTGAAGCAGTAACAGTGTGACCGACAGTGCAGATAAATGAAAGAGTGAGAGGAAATTATAATATTCATTTATTTACAAATACTTAAAGCATTTCTTGTTAAAGTTCATGGGTTCTTGTGATTTTTTAAAACTTTGTTATTGAGAATTGTGTAATTTTCGTGGTAGTGGTATTGACTCAATTTTAGTATCATGACATCCCTCTTCCTCTAGCCAGTTTTTTGTTTGCAAATATTTTGGCCTAGTATTGATCCAGGCTGCATCAGGCTGACAAACACACTACAACTATGAACAAATGCCTGATTGTCGGTCAATTGCCACAGCTTGTGACTGCATGGTGGAAACACATACAATCAGGGCACAGTGACTAAACAGCACGAGTGTCAATTTGCTAACAGTATTGCTTCTGATGGCACAAACAAACCCTTACAGAAAAGTATCACATACCAGTCATTGTTTCTATCAAAACAGTGAGTTGTATAAATGAAGCATACATGAAATATACTTACGAAAGAAGTCCTTCTTTGCAAGGTTCTTGGCACATAATACTGCAAAAGATAAAATCATTATGAATAAAACGCCACACAAATATGTAGATGAACACTGTGTAGGATGCCACAGATGAATGCTGGTGCACATAAGAACTGTCTGAGTAGGCAGACTCCTGCTTAAGTTAATGTATGAATGCCAGAGCATGATAATGAGCAGGAAAACTTACATAATGCAGTCAAAGTTAGCAGTTAAGTATAGGCTAGCGTCAGGATTGTGGTGCACAAAAACACACACGTACACATGGGCCTCCCACAGTGAGAGTGGCAGAATGCCTTCTGCCACATCATCTTAGGGATTCCGAGCAGAAGCTCTAACTGACCAAAGCTTTGTGATGCTGTAAACATGAACTAAGTTTATCATGTGACAGCAGGCATATGTCACTCTAGGTAAGTTCACTTAATATTGCTGTAATACACAAACGAAAATACCATGACTGGACCACAAGCATTTTTTAAAAAAAACACTCAAATGTCCTGTGAGTCACGAGCACAAATCTTCATTACAAGACATCGTGGGCAACAATTTGTATTCAAGACTGATGTAATGCACTCAACATAGGTATAGCATATAACATAGCAACTATAATAATGATGATATTTAGATTTGAGGTAGCAGTGTCCACTTATTATTACACTGTTCTGCAAAACAGACTCCTATCTGGTTCCTATTTTTTTTGTTTCAAGCAAAGAAGTCAATTATGAAGTAATTTCATTTTATCCACCTCTGTGTCATCTCTGAACTTCATGTTCTAGACTAATTATATTTCTTGCATTTTGTTTTTATTGACAAGAGAGAGCAGAGAGCTGATGGGAAACAAAATTAGAATGGGGATGACTTCCAGGGAACATCCCTGTCCGGACACAGACACACAATAGCAAGTTAAATACAGTTTTTAAATTAATCTTGTTCTACCTGACAGAGGTTTATGCTCATGTATAAAAATGTAAGGATTTAAAGAAGTAAGGGATATGAATGACTGTAATTATGCAATGTCCAATTTTGCAAACAACAGTTTTGGTGTTTAAGTGTAGGAGGAGAAAGAACCGCAAGTGCCATAAGCTGACGCTGCCACAGGAGAAACAGGCAGTCTGAGCAAATAACAGTCAGTCAGATAATAATCATCATTTGTCCATATTCTAATAACCAAGGTTCTATAATGAATCTGTTTGTTGATACATTTGTGATTTTATTTTATTTGTTTGATTTTGGGTTTGGGCCAAAACTGAAAGACTTAAAGGTGGGGTGGGAGATCTTTTTTAAATTTTTTTTTACCATATTGCTTGAACACCTCTTCACGATCCCATAGCATGCACTGAAATAGAATGTTTGCAAAAAAAAAAAAAAAAAAACCCTAAATGTTTTAGTCCAGTCTCGAGGGTGGAACCAGAGGAAAACTGCGGCCAATAATTGTCCTGATCATCTTTACAATGATTGATTCGCCGATACGCTCATCAAATATCAGAGCCCCCCTTAACAACAACCGACACCAAAACCAAAGTAAAAATTGTGCTTGAAAAAGTTACAGCCATGAGGAAAACTGACCGAAGAACAGAACAGGACAAGGGTGGTAATCGCTATGGCTTTCCAGTGCTGGCATCAGCTAAGAAGGAAAAAGGAAAAGGGGCTCAAAACTGATGCTAAGGTGGCCGTGTTTCTATTCGATAGGTAAGATGATAATGTTATGATTATATAAATTTGGACATACTAATCACTTATGGGTAACGTATTCACTCGTCAGTGAGAAAATTAAAGATATTGACCAAACATAATGTTCCAGCAGGTTTTACTAAGTTACCAACACTGTGTGTAAACTGCTGATATAACACCATAAACTATTGTCCTTATCCCTTCATTTTACCATGGTGTTTATTTCATGCTTTTAAACCCTTTGTTAGCTAAGATTCATGTTACACAAACTGATAAATGTTGCTTATTGTTTTGTTATTTAAGATGCTAATTGACGTTGAGTTCTCGTGAATGGTCGTGAATCTCCATGACCGCTCCAGACAGCAGCACATTGATGAATTTTTGAAGGCGTGGTTTCGAGGGGTGGGCTCACGAAGAGGTATGGGTGTGTATACTTTCAAAATATAGCTTGCAGGAACTGCTTTTCAAGATCTCCTACCCTTAAACAAACGGAATTATATAAATGTATGACAGCACATTTCATCAAACAACCAAAAACAAAAACAAAAACACCACATCTATGATTCCCAGGTGATAGCTGCATCAGTGTGAGGATTGTCTATCAAGATAAATTTAATGTAATTTTATTTTGGACTGATCATCACATCAAACATCCTATTTTAATATCAGTCAGTGATAGACCTGTAGAATTATACTGGACAGAGGACATTTTAAATATTTTGGACATTTATACAGACATTTATTTCATACATAAACAAGGGAGACAATATGAAAAAGAGTAAGAGGCCCCGTCAGGTTAGTAAATCTACAAACTACAAGTCCTCGAGTCTTATTCAACCCATTAATCAAAAGGTTTATATACATTCTAGATATTAATATGCAGATTAATGAGGAAATAATGGCCTGTAGTCAATCTAGGCTGACTGAACAATGGGATAATAAGGACATCATACAAGAAGTGGAGAATGGAGAGGCTGCCTTGGCTCAGAGGATCAAACGGATCCCAGATTCATTCAAACTAGTCATAATTGATCCGCTATGCCACTTAAAACAATATCACAGCTCTGAGATCCAATTGACTTGGTGTGGCTCAGTCAGTGGTTAAGGATGTGGTGACTGTGGTGCTGTAGATGTGTCTGGTGTAGCCTGGATTTCCTGTGATTAACCCATAGAGAATGGCTGCAGGATATCCTTCCCTCTTCCTCATCAACCTCCACCATTCCTCCTTATGACTCACACATTCCACACCGAGAACTCGTCTTTTCTACAGATATAAAATAACAGAAGCACAAGTAGAAAGGGAGAGAGCTGGGTTTTAATTTGCCCCAACTTTTACTTCAGACAAGCAGTAAAGGAAGCCGGTCTCTGCTGCGCTATCCGTCCCTTTCATCCACCAGTCTCTTGCCAGAGACGGGGGACACCCCGAATTTCACCCTTTCTCTCTTTTTCCGCCTCTTGACCAGTTCTTCTGTGGCACTGAATGTGTGACAGGCCCTTTTACAGCGCCTCAGGAAATTCCTAATTCTGCCAAGGTCATGGCTGGTAAAGACACAGCTACAGCTCAGCTGCTTCTCAATTTCCCCCACTGCTTCTTTCTTTTTTGCATTTATATCATTTCCTTTGAAAAAACCTGAGCACTGGAAAGGGCCAGCAGGAGAAGAATTCTATTCATCCAATCTTGATGGAACAAGAGGAAACAGTACAAGTGAGATGAGAAAGGCTTTTAGATCCTCCAGGAATTTGAAGTCACAACATGTTTGTAGTACAATCGAGCATGTCCCATGAATCAATTTAGCAATTCCAACTCCTGCACCATAAGCAAAACACTAATCATTCTATTCTATTCAATTGAATGACAAGTAGAATGTATTGTGCAGAATGTCAAATTTTAAATTCCCAATCCTCTGTTCAATCACGATAACAGTCTTTCATAGACATTGAGCGATAAAATGATACAGCTGTAAAAGTAAAGCTGGGTGATAGGGCCTAAAAATTAAATCTGAAACCCTGAACCCTCCTGAAATTAAAGTGGCAGTTCTTATTTGGTTTAAAAAAATACTCTTTGCACTGCAAAAAAACCTAAATCTTACCAAGTGTATTTTTCTAATCCAAATATATCACACTTAAAATGATACAGAATCACCTAAAGAGTATTTCTCTATGAGATATAAGAACTGATTTCTAGACAATAGATCTGGAAAACCTTATTTCGAGAAATCTTACCAAGATAAATTTCGCTTGTTCCATTGCCAGATTTTTTTTTACTTGAACTGGAAAAAAAATCTGGTTTGTCTGGATCACAGGTCTGTTGTTGCAAAATAAAAATCCATTCCCTCTAGCTCTGTTGATTTTCTCATGGATGCTGTTGTACAGATGGGGCACGGCAACTTCAGCAAAAATACTTGCAGTTAGGTAGTGCATACATGAGGCCAATAGTTCTGAGCAAGTACATAAATCCTATCTTTTCCCCAGTTTGTGTATATGAAATGATTCAACAGTGATACGTCTATCAAACTAAACTGCCATTTGTCCCTCCCCCCCTCTTTGTACCCCCCTCACATGAATTGTACATTTTCAGAGCCTGAGCAGTAGTAGTGGAAATTAAATCAGAGCTTGGCTAGCTACGTTACCAATATCAGGATGTAAACTTCACTGGAACACTGTTTTGTCACTAATATAAATCACCAGGAAATGTAACATTAACCAGACAGGTATGAAATGGGGCTGTTCTGGATGAGGTATGCATGGACTGGAACTGGGGTAGGACCCTGAATATGATCCAGAACCAGAGCCAGACTGGAGCTCAGAATGGAACCGGGCAAATTATTGTTGTGTAACGCATGTGAATCCTTAGGATTGTCTGCCAGTATTCTGGAAGCATAGGAAGGAGACGGAGGATGCTCTGGAAGCTCCTAAATGGTGTAGGAAGAGGAACATTTTTTTTTAATTTTCTTTTTAAATCATCCGCAACAAAAAATTTGAATCAATCAATATATTGTCCAAGCCTAGAAGTGAACTCGCTTTGAGAGATGAAGTGTAACCTTCCCGTCTGAGCTTAAAAAAAAAAAAAAAAAAAGCACCAGCAGGCTGGCACGTGAGCAAATATCTCACCTGCTTAGTAACCCTCTCTACACGAGCATCCAAAAACACACAAAGGACAACCAGTAAGCTTCTGGAACCACTGCCACCCAAACAGAACAAAGATGGGTCAATCATTTTTGACTGCTTACTCCTACTTTATTATCCAACGTTTCATTTGCATTTATTTTCTAATTGATTAAAAATGTGCTTCTCCAAATGCCACAGGCTCAGTCAGTGAGAGGATTACAAGTGTTTATATTGCTTCCTCAGTAAATACAATCTCCCTCTCTCTCACATGTGCACACACACTTGGCCAGACACTTAAGCTACTGTTTTTGTGTTCCTTCCCAGTCATATACTCTTCACCCCTCTACTTGTTACTCCATGTTCCAGTGGTCTTTTAAAGCTCTTTGTCCCAGTTTTTCAACAGTAACTTTCACCTTTATCCTGATGTCACCTTGTCTCGGCTCTTGGGTAGTTTGGCAAATTATCCAAGTACCTGGCATAAATACCTGAGCAGCACGTGTTGCTGCTATAAACAAATTAATCTCATCCCACAGGACTACATCTTTCAATAGATTTTTAAACAAAAAAGACCTGTTTATTATAGTTTTTGACCTATTAAGTTCCTGCATTTACTACATGGTGTTCTGGTACTCTGCATTCAAATGACTATTTTCACATTATGTCCACGACTAATCAAACAAAAAAATCACACGACCAGAATAAAATTAGGCCAAAGATATGATTGTTCCCAATAATTAAAAGAAAAAAATAGATATATATGGCTAATAAAGGACAGTGGAAAAATGTGTGCAATTTCAAATGATGCTCTTTTTATTTTGTTGTGTTGTAAATCATATAACTTTTGGCAATAATTTGTAATCACTAGGATACGCTTCCTATTCTTCAACATGTACCAACTGCATGAAGGTAATACAAACATGGAGGACAGTGAATGGGCCATAAAACAGGGTTATTCTGTTCAAGGCAAGGAGTTGAATCAGACAAAATGCAAAGGCTATACATTAAAGGAGACCTATTCTACCAATCTATGCTTTTCTACATACATACAATGTTATAATGTCGGATGTCGACTGCAAACCTCAGCAAAGTTACAAAACATGAGCTATAGTGTTTATTCCGTAATCCTGCAACATGGTTTCCCGCTACTCTAAACAGCTCGTTGCGAGATGTGTACAAAACCTGACGTCAGGTTGAAGCATCCAATTGGAACGAATGCTCCAACAGTGTGGAACCAGCCCCAAAATATGCTCACCCCACATATAATTCAAATTTTCCTGGGAGTTACATTTCCAACCTGAAGATGAAGAAGAGAGAAGATGCCTCCCAAAACAGTCCATCGTTGTTTTGTGAAGGAAAATATCAACTGTTTTAATTTCCAAAAGATATCCCAAGTATAAAACTAGGGGAAGCTTTTACTTTTGCCAGCCAATAGCCACTCACAACAAAATGTACTCATCTATCATTGTCCGGGTCAAACTCGAGGTCCAACACATACGGACACAAATCAAAGTTGGACATGTTTATAGCGCTTTAACATAGCATAATGTGCAAGTGGTCCAAAATATTAACATGCTTGATTCCTCCTGGTTCAATAATGAGAGAGAGGTGTGCCAGAGAAATTTATATTAAGACTGAAAAGCATGTGACTTGGTAGCTCTGCGTAGAGTAGCTTATATTAGCCTACTTTAAACAAAGACACATGTGGGGACGGACCCGAAAACCCTAGTCTCAATTGAACTGGCCAATCAGAGAACAGCGATATTGGCCAAAAGCCAAAACTGAGTATTTCAAGCATAGGCAGAAATTGGCTTGGATCAGGACGTTTGTGAACGCTGGTATGAGATAACTATGGAGTTTTTTGAGCTGGAAATCATGCAAAGCTACTCTGTAGGTGCTCAAAATTCACATAACAATAGTTAAAACTGAGTATAATAGGTCTCAAAGAGAAAATATGTGTACTGCATGGACATGATGAGGGTTCTGAAATTATTATTTTGTCCCTACAACAAGTTCACACACTACTCTTTTGTCACATATGCAAAAATTGTGTCAAAAAGAATCTAAACTTAAAAATATTAGCAGTAGGCTACTACATTTCAGACCTACATCTTTTCCCACTTTATTTGCAAGCATGGCTATACTTTTAAAGCAGCATATGACCCATCACAAATTTTGTTTAAAATTTGTAAAAACCTGAGTAATACCCTAATTATCACTAATCTATTAGTCTTTCTGTACTTACGTACTTGAATCACTTTGAAGATGACTCCATCATAAATACAATCCAATGGTTTACATAATAAACTGAAATGCCACTCATTTTTCTGAAATTTTGAAATTAAGTGCATTGTGGGAATAGTGACCAAGCAAAAGCAGTTTCTCACAGATTCAGCAAGAAAACGAACAGATTGCTACAATGTATAATTCTACAGTCCACCAGCAAGCTTTTAAAGAATGAGTCTAGTCAGTGAATGGAGGTAAAGGTGACATTTGGGTTCAGTACTCACAAAAAGACAGCAAAATTGCTGCTGTGTTCAATTCCCATTCCCACAATTCACTTCAGGACAAAATTTGCAAAAAGACATGAGTGATGTTTTGGTTTCTTATGTAAACAACCAGACTGTGTTTATGATTAAGTCATCTTCAAAGTTGTTCACCATGAGGGAAGTGATTCAGCTGCATAAGCACAGTTAGACTCATGGATTTGTCATAATTAGACCATCCCTTGGGTTTTACAAAGTTGAAAAAAAAAAAGAGTCTTATTTACTTTTTGGTACTTTAATTAATCATACATTACATGTTGTTATAAGTGTAATTGAAAGGCTCTGAATAAAAGGAGTGAGGAGGAGGAACTAGCACATTTTACTTCTGTTATCAACAGTTTAAGAAGTAGATCTATCAGCATGGTAGCTTGATTTTAAACTTTTTTTCCATTTAATTTCTAAGGTGACAGTGTAGATCAATTCTGCAGTGTGGCACCCATTTTTGGACTATATTGGACCGGACTTCTCCTCCACCCTGTTAAAAAGACTGTTGTGGACTTGAATGGTATTCATAACTGTGGCTCATGTACACTGGAAGTCTGACCCACCACCTCCTGTATTATGTTTTCATTCCTCACGTAAGAGCTGTCGAGTATTTTTGTTCTGTGTCTATTCTTTGCAGACACTGCTGGCTCTGTTAAAAACTAAAACTTCATTAAAAACAATTATAATTTTTTTTTATTAACAATGTATTCCATCTTATAATGCATCATTACCCAAAAATGAAATCGTCAAGATTATGTTCCTATCACACAACTGTACACCATATGACTAACAGGACCTGTAGCACATCTGTTAAGACTTATCCTTTGAAACACAGATGACAGATGTTGCCAGACACAAGTGCCTCTTAGTTTACCAAACTGTGTCCACACAAACATGACCCAGTCTCTTAAATCTGCACGAGTGTCAGACTTGCCTGCCCTTTGTCTATGCCCCCGCCACAGACGCACAGGCCTTTCTGATGTAGGCCAAACAACCCCTCTCTCACTGACAGACTAAACAAAGCACTGGCCAGCCAGACAGCATTGCACTCCCATTGGCTCATTGCACATTCCTCACCCAATTAGAATTCCACTCATACCTGTGGGGGCGGGGCACAGTTAGGGGCAATAACCTCTGTTTGCATCCAAGCTGAAATAATAAGGCTGCTTTACACACTTTCTCTGCTTTTGCACATCTTGACCCATTTCAACCTACCTTATAATGAATAAAAAGCACAATTATTTGTCTGAATTAATAGGATTTTTTTCTTTATATGACCGGGGAGCAAAACATAACTATTTTACTAGCAATTTTTTTTAAATTTATGTTATACAAATAGTAAACACTGGAAAAAAGTGATATTTCCCTTTACTCGCTCAAAAAACTAAAAAGTGAACATGTTAAAAAAACCCAGAAAATTTCTATCTGCATTCAAATGGTAGCTCATTTAATTTTTGTATATTTTATTACAATAAATTAAAGTATTTTTCTAAGCCCAGTTCTTAAATGTCTAACTTGACAATCCTTCCAGAATTGTCCCTCAATGTCTTATTTCCTTTGCATTACATTGCTATGTGCTTTCTGTTAACTTTCAGTGGGATTGGAGTTGAATAAAGAAACGATGCTGTTGCACATCAGAAAAGCCTTGGCAAATGCAGATATACTTTAGTAGTACTGCAGACGGTACAGACTGGGATAAGTGATAGAAGTGTGTCTGATCTGTTAAGTCTGCCCTCTGTTACAAACAATGTCTAGTCCTTGAAATCCAAGTTTCACACAAAATGGGACTGAATTTAAAAATAAACTGGCGGGGCATCGTTGGTTTTAGATGTATGAAATCTGCATTTTATATCCATCTATCTCAATTATAAACTTTCCTCCCGACCCATTCCCATCTCAAGTAAGATTGTAAGTCTGCCAAAAAGCAAGTAAAGCGTGTTTTAATTTGGAACCAGAATAAGGACAAGGCGTCTGCCCAGCGGCGCAGAGTGGTCATTTCCATTTGAATGGAGGCCCCTGGGTGCCCAGTGGGGTTACATTAGCTACAGTAAAACCCATTGTTCCAGCTGTGTACGTGTGTATGTTTGTATGTGTATGTATGTGTGTGTGTGTGATTGTATGAGAGACCGAAGGAGGCTCCTGTGTGCCCTACAGAGGACAGTCTAAACAAAAACATGTATGTACAATATGTACAAAAGAGGAAACGTGTGAAGCCTCTCGGGTTAAGGAGAAGTTCAAACGAGTCAGACATTTGTCTTGCTACAGCTGACACAGCATCGAAATGCCAATCAATACCGATGGCTAATCTGGGCTAGTATGTCAATTCTACCAACACATCGATTTTCAGAGAAGCAATTGATCGACATTTACTTTCATCCTTAGTACGAAGCTCGTCGCATTCAGGTCAAACGATGGGTTCGGCTGGTGGTCAGCCCCCCAAAATGGGTGTAGCTAACAACCGTTAGCGGTCAACATTAACTACAATGTTAGAAAAAGCTAACGCTAGCTGGTTAACACACAAGTGCCATGAATTGGTAAAGTTTCGGAACATGGATTTCAAGGTTGAAAACCATAAAACAGGTGAAAGGTCGGATGTCTAAGCTCTGAAACCAAAGGAATAGAGGACTCTTCTTGGCTGTTCACTCGGTCATTTGGTTAGCATCTGAGCTAACAAGCTAGCACTTGTGCTGCTGTGCTTGCCACACAAAAACCGGATGTTTAGGCAAACAGCAGATGCGAAACACTCAAAGATACTTAGTGGTGTTCCCTTTGCGTTGATAAAGACAAGCCCTTCACAACAGTGTTGGTATAGTGTCATAGGTAAACCATCCCAGCGTTAGTTAAAACATGCACTGTAAGCGCTTTTTTTCGGTCCCGTTTTTTTACCTGTCAGTCGGATTTTGATGCTGGACCCGTTCCTCCGAGTCCCAGGATTCGACATCACTCCGGGAAATACGATCACACACACTTCCCGTTGGAGTCTCCCCAAAACACAGTTTCACAACTTAGTGGGAATATGAATAACTTCTGTTTCCAAACATGCGCTTTGGTTATGTTTTCCTCACGGGTAAATATGTATTATTTCATCGCAAAGTCTTGCGCTCCCTCGAAATCCAACAACACGGGAGAACATTTTCGGGCAGGCTCAAGCACGTACTGACGTCATAGTCCTTACGTATTTCCATACGTGCTCGCGTCTGGGAAGCGTGGGTGTGCCCGTGGACATCGTATTCTGTCCTCCAGTGGAGCCTGAGAAAAATCCAGTTTTCTTACTTTCATTGCAGACCAGAATTTTTCCGAGATATGCATGTTTATTTTAACGTGTACAGATTTACGGTAAAATAGATTTTCATTAATGAATGGCATGTTTTATTAGATGTTAATGCCGAAGTTAACAGTACAAAAATGTATGGTGACCTTTGAACCAGAACTGATGAGACTGGATAAAGAAAATATGAAACTTGTAAAGTTATTTTCCACACGTAGGCTGTAATGTAAGTAACATTAAATGTTAGTGAAAACATTTGTTCTCAACACAGACTGAATATTTAGTTAGAAGCAGATAGTGGAATGATTAGACCATGAAACATATTTGACTATTTTATTTTTTGATAATATTGTACATTTAAAGAGCAGGAGTTGGAATATGTTTGATTTGCACTGTAGTTTTGTTTTTTGTCAAACCAATGGCAATTAAAGGTTAGACGAACAACGTGTTTGATACTAACTCAAAGGTATAGCATGATGATTACATCACAAATCAACAAACACATGATTGCTAGAAAGTAAAAAAACAACTTTATAAAATCACATAATTAAACAACTATGTAGTAACACTAATGGCACAATACAGCAAGTATGACTTCACAACAAGACATTCTCCATCTAATTTCAAATTATGTTTTAAACAATCAATCAAAAATACCATGCAACTCAGTAACAACATTTAGAAGATTAAAACTTTCAGTGGTAAAAGTAGAACACATTGTCAGAGCAAATTAATGTTATGAAACTGTCTGTATACACTTTATTTTTTACATGACACTCAATTTTGCCATGCCTAACAAAAGTCAAATAGAATAAAAATAACAAAATGCAAAGATGGTATATTCACCTAAACAGACAACAGATTCACTTTCTTTCTCCAGCCAATGTCTTTATCAAGCTCATTCATATATGAATGTCACTGGCATTACCAGGAAGAGGAGTCACACCAGGTGCAATTTGGGAATAAATCTTCAATTTGAACACAAAACAGTTGTGATGTGAGATCACATGTCTTTTGTCAATATCTAAATTATGTAATTCTCCAATGGCCAGTTCATTACTTCCAAATAAAATAGCTTTGTGTAGCTGTCTCCACTGACAACACAGGGAGGATGTCACTGTACTGGACCAAACCAGGTAAATACAGAACTTCTATCTACAGATGTTTTATATTCTAGTAACATGTGTCATTTGGTCAGAGAAACACTAGAAACAAGTGTCCTTGAACCCCCTGGACAGAGAGGTTATAAAGTGTGTATAATTTTTATTGTAAGATTTCTTTCATGAAGTTTTCATATGTTTGTATATTTTGGGGGTATATCTATTAAAAGTGTTGCTCACTAATGTTTCAGTAGTTTATCCATTTGTTATACAGTTTAACAATGTATGAAATGTCCAAAATGGCAGATTGAGTCACAATAAGAATTTCAATAACAGTAAAAAAGGTCACAGGAAGTACAGTAAATATACGCAAAAGTAAAAAAAAAAATGTAAAAAAAATAACACGAGACAGCCAGATGTTTGAATTCTCAGAGACAGCAGTTTAGAGAGCAGACAAAGCACAAATATACACAAGTGCAAAAACTGTCTCAGGTAGATTTTCCATTTCTGGGTGTTAAACAATTGTCTGAACCACATCTTTCAAACTTAAGTGACTTATGAATACACTTTGGAAATTCTCTATTTCATGTTTTACGCAGGGTGGCATGGTGGTGCAGTGGTTAGCACTCGTGCCTCACAGCAAGAAGGACCCTGGTTCAAATCCCACACCGGACCTTTCTGTGTGGAGTTTGCATGTCCTCCCCGTGTCCGCGTGGGTTTTCGCCAAGCACTCCAGTTTCCTCCCACCATCCATGCACTGATAGGTTTATTGGGTAATCTAAAATTGGCCATAGGTGTGAATGTGAGAGTGATTGTTTGTCTATATATGTCAGCCCTGCGATGAACTGGCATCTCATACAGGGTGTACCCCGCCTTTGCCCATTGTAGCTGGATTAGGCCCCCCGTGACCCTAGTGAGGATAAAGCGGTTTCAGATAATGAATATTTTACGCATTGTCATTAGTTTATTACTATTGATATTTTTAAATATGTGAGTCCAGACCATGTTGATAGATATCATCTGGTAAATTAGGTACAGAATATTGGCCTAAAACCATTTCTGTGGTTCTTTAAAGGTTAAGGGAGCTCAGTGGGTAAGGACAAGGCCTGGAGGGATTTGGCTCTTTAGCAGAACTGGGGTTAGTATTAGCTGCCAGAACAATAGACCCTCTCACCAGCCTGTTTACAGGACACTATAAATCCATATTAGCAGTGAAGCAGCTTGGCAGAAACCACACACAAACCACTTTGTCTCATGAACAGGCACGTGCATTTCAACCTTTTTATTTTTATATCTTTCACTTTGTTTCACATAGCTAAAGGGTTATATGGACAAATAAATTGATGTTGAGAGTTTTGAACCTTTTTCCTCCCTCTGTGTTTGTGTCAGTACATCTGTCCTGCTTCCACTTGTGTTTTATGAATTTAGTTTTAAACACATCATCACTCCACAGGTGGTTGCAGTAACATCAGAGACAGATAAAGACACTCACTTGCACACACACAAATTATTTTATTGCTCCAGAACAGTCATGTACAGCTGTTAGTATGATTATGTGATTATGTGTGTGTTTGTGATACATTTAAGTGTGTGTGTGTGTGTGTGTGTGTGCCATTCAAAGTGCCGTTGGAACCTCTGAGACCAGCTGACTGTGTTCACAAGTACTCAGATAATTCCAATCATAGAGACTAACTTAGTTTTGCCTCTTGGGACACAGTAAATGAAGATGAAGTCATTATTTGCACAGGGCAGTTGGGTGGTTGGTTTGACTAAATGGACTGTGCTTTTATTCACCAGTGGGTGCCCAAAGCGCTTTACAATTCCTCACATTCACCCATTCACACACACACTCATACACCAGTAGATGGCTGCTGCCAATACACTTGCGCTGCCTGACCCTACTGGGAGCAACTAATAGTTCAGTGTCTTGCTACCCGCTCTACCTATTGAGCCACAGCCACCCGACGTAATGATCCACATGATAAAAAAGTGAACAAATGCCATTAGTGTTTTAAATCTCAATTCTTTTTTTTCTGTTTTTTAAATGATGGACCTATTTTAGACCGTCTCAGACTGGAAGGATCTTGCAGCTGATTATATGAGTATATGTCCAATTAGATTTTGTTTTTCATCCCTCTGGGGAACAGGAGCAACAGCTGCTTCAGTCTAGCAAAAATCAAATTGAGTTTGAGAATCTCTACTAGATCAAAGCAGTTATAAAATATGACGTTTCCCAGAAAATACCAGAACGTTTGGTAAGACCAGAACATACATTGGTTCCATTTTTCTCATTGAATATGTGTGTTATTTGGACAAGATTTGACTGATAATAAAACGGAGGATTTTAACGTGCCTGTGAGTGTTTGCAATGAGATGATTCTTGAGTCTGAATAAAAAAATGAACATGAAAATATCAAGTCAAAATATTCCACTCTGTCCTGTGCATCAATGATGTTAATTTAAGATGTCTTACTCATCCTAAATCCCATTAGGTGCACAGAGATGGTAAAAGCAGAGGCATCATGGGGTTAAAACTGAGGTGTGGAAGGGCAGAGGAACGGAAAAGATAAAGAGAATGATAGGGTGAGGAAAGGAGATGGTTTCTGCCTGACTGATGACTTTCCAGGGAAACCTTAAATGGATGGAGGCAGATTGAAGAATTCCCAGATCCTGCGCTGTCAGTAGTTGCAGAAGACAAATCAGAGAGATGAGACCTCAGGGTAATGGATGGTTTTAGAATTGTGACCATATCAGGAAAGAGCAGACCTGATATAAAACAGCATGGCCTCAGCTAATGCAACCATAGTCGTCCTGAGCACACCTCTGACTCCTGCTTTGGTAAGTATTAAACCTATATTTCAGCATGGATAGATTTACTGTCTGTCTTCTCTCTACTTAAACTTTCTTGTCTGTTTTTCTGCCTGTTCCTCTGCAGCCGCCTGTAGGTGTGTGAGCTGATCAGTCATTTGGTTGGTGTTTGTTGGTGGCCGCAGCAGCAGCCATGCCGGGTGCATATAAAGGGGAGTGTGGGGATGATGTGGACCCAATGCCCTTCCTGGTTCCCTCTGAGAAGGAGCGCATGGATGCTATGAATAAGCCGTATGACATCAAGCGTTCCTGCTGGGTCAAAGATGAGAAGGACGCTTTTGTTGCTGGTGAGATTCAGTCTGAAGAAGGGGACAAAGTCACCATCAAGACTTCCAAGAACACAGTAAGGACACAGAAACACGCACACAAAAAGTCACCAATTTCACATATTTGACCAATGATGATTAAATGTTATTGTTCTTTCTGAAAAGACAGTGACAGTCAGAAAGGAGGATGTCCACCAGATGAATCCTCCTAAATTCTTCCAGGCCAGTGATATGGCCAACCTCACTTTCCTCAATGAGGCCAGCGTCTTGGAAAATCTGCGCAGCCGTTACGTCAGCATGAGGATCTATGTAAGTCTGATGAACACTGACAACTATAGCTATGCATACATTCATTCAAAATCATGTCTGCATGACAGCTTATGAATGATATTAAAGATCACAAAAGGTTGGCCAGGCAGCTTAATTTTTTTTTAAATGGAAGGATGTACTCCATAGACAATGGATCAGAGAGGTTATGCATCATATTCACATAGAAACAAATTAGATATACTGTTAGGGGTTCCACTAGAAAATTGTATGCCACTTGGCAGCCTTTTAACTGCTTTCTACGAGGCACGTCTAACTCCAGTATTTGTATATGTTTTTATTTGTTTATTATTTAACATTCATGTACATTATTTATTTATTTAAATGTTCTTTCCCCCTAATATTTATTTATTTATTTGCACGCATGTACAGTATATATGTACATATACTGCATATATATATATATATATATATATATATATATATATATATATATATATATATATATATATATATATATATATATATATATATATATATATATATATATATATATATATATATATATATATATATATATATATATATATATATATATATATATATATATATATATATATATATATTTATTTATTTTTGTATCTAAGTTTATTATTTTCGGCTTTATAAACTTACTGAAGATCCAGTAATTTGGGGAGGTGAAGTGGATGGGGGGTATTTGGAAAGGAACTTGATGCAACAATTTCATATTCAAGTTGAATGTTTCTTGTTATACATTTGAAAATTGCAAATGAAAAGACCTTTATCATAAATAGGATTACAAAAGGACAGAGATGCTTTCAAGTAGTGTAAATTACTCCATTACTCACTTAAGTCCAAGTAAATGAGTAAAACATTATTATAGCATCATGGACATAAAATGTTACTGTTGGAGTTGATGTAGTTACTGTAGAGTGGGTTTGAAAAGATCAATATGCAGTTTTATA